>JAVJIF010003560.1:0-289722 GCA_038442645.1 Agave tequilana
ACACACACACACACACACACACACACACCACCACCACACACCAACCCCCCAAAGTAGATATTGTTACGGAAGTTGTTCATGTTCTGATCGCCACACAACCATTTTAGTTTTTTCTTCAAGGATATTGATTTTGTTATTGTTTATCTCCATGTTTGAAGAGTACTCCAGCTCCCCTTTAGTGGAATACTGTTTGCTTCTTAATTTCCATATTTGCATGTATGGCAGAATTATTTTCAGTAGCTTCTTGTTCCGATATCTAGTAATTGTTTACCCTGAACAAGTTGCCTATTCTGATTGTTATTATTATGATTCATTGTTTGCATATGGAAATCTATATAAAGCTATATTCCGTTTGAAATTTTCTGATCAAGTTTCTTCTTCACTTTTTGGTATTGGTTTCTTTCATTTCTTATTCAATTGTTATAAGTAGCTTCTTTCATGCTACGCTTGTTAGTTTCTTTAAGTTGCATCGTTTTAGAGCATTAATTTTAGTTTCCAAATATGGAAATTTTAATTCTTCCAAGTTTCAAGTTTTAAATGCAGTCTGAACGCTTAAACATGTTTTCATGGGTTTGTGTCAATACAGATGGACCTTATTGACATCCAAACGCGTACAAATTGGATTCTTAGCCATGGATTTTTTTATTTGGTCCTGATATTCTTCAGGATATTCTTAGCACTTGTACTCACCATGGATTTTCTGATCACCTCTCACTTGGATAGGACTCATTTTCTGGATTACTTATTTCGGAAATGGTAAGCATGCTCACGCCATTTTTTCTCTGAACATTAGATTGTCAAAGATTGTTGCCTCATGTTCTAATTATTCGGGTAATAATATCTAATTGCAGGTACAGAGAATGACATGTGATGCATGTGATGCAGAACGATGACTAACTATGAGCAGGTGCAGAGTTTTAAGGGGGGAAATATGATTGCCTTTCTATACCAATTCTGTTGGGTCACTAGACTTGTTGCTGTGCTATTCTAGTGCCAGAACTATATTTATATCAGATTTAGAATGGTATTATATGGATATTGAATCTTGCTACCTTCTTTGCATTTGCTTTCATGGATAATGTCTGGAACTTGATATGTGAAGAATGGGTATTATATGTTGGTTGATGTTGAATCGCGCGCGTGTGTGTGGTGGGTGGGTTGGGGGGGGGGGGGGGGGTACATATGTTGGTTGGGATTTGACAACGCTGATGGAACCTGAGCTGTCTGTGCATCAAGCTTTCAGACACGGCAAAGATCGCCGGAGTCAGGCCTGACGTGACCACGATGATTCCGAAAAGGTGCAACATCGCAAACCGCCATATTGGCTACAAGTGTGGAGGTTAGTCTTAAGACACTTAAAGCAGATTGCCATGTGCATTTCATGTACTTCTTTCTTCCACACTAACCCCACCTCCATGACTGTTTGCAGCTTTTGCCTTGAAGAAGTGGGAGAAAAGTGACGAGAAGTTATGATGGCTATTATGCTGTTGCTACTCCTGTAAACTAAATAAGATGCTGCTATTGTGTTGGTTTTTTGTATTTTATGAGGGATGAGGTGGTTGTAATTTGTACTTATGTAATGGAATGCGGGGGATTATATCCAACTGTTTTGCTTCCAAAAAACAAAAAAACATACGCCTGTATGGAAGCATCAACAAGTGCCTATTGCTTTGGCTGTGTACTTCAATTCAGAGAGTTACAAGTAGACATGAACTCACAATGGACAACAATCTTTTGAAAACTTGTAACTATATTAGATTCAGTAAGTATCTGATCATAAACATCTGGTAGCTATCTATTTACTTCAACTTTCTATATGAAGTGTTTACTATTGATATTGAAAGTACACACACACAGCTCCCACACTCTCACCATACAGTTCTAATTGGAGATGAGGGGGGGAATACAGTTCTAATTGACATACTGCATGCTAGAAACTTTTTTCCTTTATCACTTGATATCATCAACCCACACAAAGCTGAACAGGATAAAAGAGAACAGCTTGCTGGAGTCTTTTTCTTCTTGTAACAAAACCACACGAGTGCTCCATTCCTCTACTTCTTGTTGTTGGATTGCTACACTGCAACCTCTATCTACAGCAACATCTCAGGGAGTACCTAGTACTCACATAAACATAACCGATAAGTATTATCTTGTTAAATCCTATAATCATCTCGACGAGTAGCAAAAATTTCATAATTATATTCGCATTATGTACAACAATATGTGAATTGAACACAAGAAATACCTTGTTCTTCTAACTAGATGGAGCACAACGGTTCATTCAGTAGTACAATGAACCTGTAATAAAGAAAAAACCGAAGAAAAATGAGATCTAATCCTCGATATTTCATCCACCATTGCGATGAAACATATCTTCATTCGTAGTATCGCGATCTCATTCCTATAACCGATATCTTACCTTGCCACCACTCTCCTCTTGAATGTTTAGGATCCGGATAGTCACAACCATCCTTTTTATCGTTCTTCTCCTGAACATGTTAAACAAATTGATATTGAAATTGAAATTGGCGATGAACACTCGCAAACTGATAAGCATTGCCACTACTTGTCACTTACATAAGAAGTTCCATATTTGGCCGGGGGCGTGTTCGGATAGTAGTTGTCCCGGCAACCATAATCCACGGCCGAGCCCATCGAGCACGCCTCCGAAACCTCACAGAACACCACTGCATTACCGCTCTTTTGGGGCGCGCCGGGGCTTTTGCCACCTTTGCCTTGAGAATAACCATCTGGAAAATATTCATTGCTATTAAATCTTCGGGTTTTTTCCCATTTCGGCAATACAATAAACTCTCTTTGAGATAAGAATCTAGTTCAAACTTAATGTTTGAGGTCCCTTCAAACGTGAAGATATGAAGCTATGAATCGAAATTATATACACTTTTTAATAAATTTCTTCAAGCATTATCCATTGTTCTCATTGATGCAACAATTAGATTCACACCACAACACTTCATGGTTTAAAAACAATAACAACAAAAGAAAGAAACACGATCATATTTATTCTTCAAGAACCTGAACCTGCAGCTGTGGTTTTTGCGGAGTTCGAGCTGCTGCCGCCGCCGCCTTCATACCCCTGTTTCTTGCCAGACTCCTGAACAAACACAAAAGCAGAGAATACATGATCATATAACATAATTAAGTACATGCAGGAGAGAATCAATGATGAAGATAACAAAAAGCCTATCAAAATCAAAATGATGTATGAACGGAGAATACCTGGTGTGAGTTTGTGGGGAAGAGGTCACCGAGGACATCAGAGAGCTTTGGGTTTGGTTGCTTCACAGGGAAGTATTTGTCCACAAAGGCCTTGGCTTCCTTCTTGCTGTCCTGATCCATCTCTCTCAAACTCAAACTCAAACTCAAACTCAATCTCAATCCTAATACCAATCTCAATTCAATTCTTTTAGAGAGAGAGAGAGGATAAGGAAAAGAGAGACAACAGAGGAGGAGGAGGAAGAAGAAGAAGAAGTAATGAATGAACGTGTGAAGACCGAGATGGGTTGCTCAACTGAGGAGGGGGGGCAGCATTTAAAGCCCTCCTACTTCCTCCTCCCCTCTCTCCCTCTCTCAGGACTCCACTCCCCACCGACCCAAAATCACTAAATCCAAATTTAGGGGCCGTTTGTTTCGCGTAAAACTTCGTAAATCGTAAATGACTTATAGCCCAGTTATAATTACGGCGTTTGTTTGCACCGTAAGTCGTAAAAAGCTTACACAATCTAATTATCACTCACTTGCAACTCAATTACCACTCAGTTACAGCTCAGTTATAGTTAATTTTGTGGTCATGCAAATTTGTATTGTTTTTTTATGTTAATATTAATTTTTTTTAATATTTAACATTTTTAATATTTATTTGTAATATTAAAACTTTTTAAATCACCATATAGTTAATTTTAGGGTCAACTTTTTCACTTACGACTTACACATTACGACAACCAAACTTCGTAAGACACAATACACTTTTCCACTTACAACTTTATATTACCAACCAAACACCATAAAGCTTATATGCATGTAACTCATTTACAACTGTAAAAGACTTTACCAATTACCACTTACAAATTACGGTCAGTTACGACAACCAAACAGGCCCTATTAATCCAGAGATATCCTCTCTATTACTTCCCTTTTTACTTCACTGTCATGTTTGGTTAAGGTGGAAGTGAGGAAGTAAGGAAGTGAGGAAGCGGTAATAGTTCCCTTTGAGCTTAGGAATTGGTTAGTAAGTTTTTGATGTTGGATGTTGTTGGGAAGTGTAGTTTGGAAAATGTTATGTCTTTTCCGGTGTTTGGATGGCAATGAAAAGTGGAAGTGGAAAAGTTGACCACAAAATTGACCGCAATATTAAAATAAAATTAATTAAGAAAAATAAAAATAGACTGTAATTAATGCAAGTAAGATTTACATGACCAAAAAATTAACTGTTTTATGCTACAACTTATTACAAATGAGATTTACATGACCACAAAATTAACTGTAGCACTCTGGAAGTGAGGAAATAGTTGTGTAAAAGAGAGAAAAAAAAAAGAAAAAAGGGTTTTCTTATTTTCCTTTCCAGTGTTTGGATAGATAGGGAAGTGAACAATTATACTTTCCTATTTCCTTACTTCCGCCCACTTCCTTGCAACCAAACACGCCTGTATATGCACTAAATCCTAGTGTGTGGTGTGTGTATATATATATATATATATATATATATATATATATATATATATATATATATATATATATATATATATATATTATTTGATTTATTTATTTATTGGTATTATTCGGTGAATTTTTTCTATTTCCTCTCTTGCCTATGGCGAAATCTTCAGGCTAAGTGCACGTGGGTCACCGGGCCGGCGCGGCGGGCCCGCGGCATCCGTGGGTTGACACGTGTGCTAGTGGATTGAAACGGGCAACTCCCTCCCCTCTTGGGGGTCGGTTTGCATGGTTTCGCTTTTTAACATAAGAAGCACAAGATTGGTGACATTGGTTGGGGGGTGTGTGTGTGTGTGTGTGTGTGTGTGGGTGGGTTTGGGGGGTGTTGCGCGTGCGTGCGTGGGTGTGTGTGGAGGGCATATCCAAATTTAAAATCAAAAGTCCAAATCCTACAGGATAAAGTTATTATTGAGTGGAGGGGGAGAGGGGGGTTAATAAGGAAGTTGTTAATACATTTAAGCGCACATTTTATGATTTATTTGCGAAAAAAATAATGATGATTTTTCTAAATATACTTTGCTCAAGAATGAAGTTAATTTCAATTTATCAAAACACTTCTTTACTAATAAGGAAGTTTCTAATAATTTGTTTGGAGATGCCTTCAAATTATCCAGGGTATATTTAGCAAATGATATGTAGCACTCGGATTATTTAATCCTACTTAAAATTAAAATTTTAAGTATCCGATTATGTGATTCCAAAGAATGATTGAGGTAATAATTTAATTACTTAGTTAATGAACAATTGATTATACTTAAGCATTAAGCGTATCTTTGATGTAGAACGAGAAAAAAAATATGAGTACACACATATGTATGTATGTGTGTTTTTGTGTGTATGTATATATACATACACACACACACACACACAGACATATATATGTATATTTATATAAATACATATATGTATGTGTGAATTATATTAATGAATAGAGAGAGGATCGGCTATAAATGTGTGTGTGTATTACTCACTATTTAGGCCGTTCGTTTTTCTCTACTTGAGGCATTTGCAAAAATTATTTAAAACACTTGATTTTTGGTTTATAAATATTTGAAATAAAATAGATCAACTTCAACGGAGTGGATCTTGTATTCGAATGTCGGATGTTGATATTTGAGTGGGAAGGATTCAACTTCAAATTCTTTTGAAAGGACACAAGCCGGCCAAGACCCGAACTTGATCCGAGAAATCCTAGTCGATCCGAGCTTTGTCGAGTGTGTGTAAGTTGGAAGAAGAGGAGTAGGTGTTTGGTGATATAATTAGTGATTAATTAATTACTAATTAATCAATTTTAGATGTAAAATTAACACCTCTTTCTATTTAAAATTTGGGAAAAAATGGATGGCCTAAATAGTGAGTTGGTTAGTTTAACGGTGTAGGTCATTTGAAACCTAACAGAAATTAGTTTGTAGGGGTTTTTAAATGTTTAGATCATAATGAAATGGCCGGATTAAGAATTTGTATGTCTAAAGACATAGATCTAACCAGCTCACTACTTTCACCCATCCATTTTGCGTTGCTTGATGGATGAGCAAAAAGTATTATAAACACTTGATTTTTGGTTTATAGATACTTGAAATAATATAGATCAACTTCAATGGAGTGGATTATGTATTCGAATGTCGGAGGGTTGAATTTGAGTGGGAAGGATCCAAGCTCGAATCCTTTTGGAAGGACACACACACACAGACATATATAATATATCATGAAATTAAATAGGAACCGAGTCATTCGTGAACAGGTAGAATTGAATACAAATCAAAGTGAAAAAGTGTGGTATTGGTGATCGATATGTGTGTGTATGCAAATTCGCATATGCCTTATATTTGCGTATTTGAATATATCGTGGGTTTGCTCTTTAGTAGGTCACTGATTTGGATCCCTTAATCAGCATTTGCTTCATGGAATTTTTTCTCGCGATTTACCAAGACTGTATAGGAAAACTTTCCAAAGCAGAGTGCACAACCCCACGAGACTAGTCTGGATGCGCTATACGACCTGGGATACTGGGATGGATTTCTCTGTGTGTGTGTGTGTGTGTTGTGTGTGTGTTTATGGAGGAAAGATTAGGGGGAGTAGAGAAGAAATTATGCATACATGCATTACATGTTACACTTGTGTTATGTTTGTGTGATACACACACACACACACACATATGGATATGAATAGTACTCTATCATGAGTTCAATAAGATAAAATACACTGAAATGACTATTTAATATGCCCTGAGCTTCTATGCACAAAGTGTTGAGATGAATCTTGATAATACATACATTTGGTGAAATACGTGATATAATTACAAGTTGTTAAAAAATATATAGCTAAGCGAATCGGACTTTCCCAGTTGATAGATAGAATCTCTGAAATATCTATTATGAATGCTTTGTTTTTATTGTATCATTGAGCTCCTATTTATCCATGCTCAATTCATGTTCATGTTTATTACTTGATGTATAAATTATGCTTAATATTGTTACTTGTATATCACTTCTTAGATTTCTTGCATGACATTACTCATTGAGCGGTTGAGCTTACCCTTTTATATTAATAATATTTTCATGTCGGGATAATGGTAAAGGCCTGGCTTAAAGTTTAATGAGTGATTTTTTTGGAACTATATGGAGAATCAATCCTGTGAAAATTAATCATATTTTTTCACTTCTAAATAATTCATGCTTGTGTATATAAACACTGAACTTGATATGCATGCTATGTAATATGTGTTAGACTTGTGAGATAGTTCGATTGTGCGTGTGTGTAGAGAGAGAGAAGTATGCGTCGTTGTTAGTGTTTTTTTGAGTTTGATGTTGAAAATAGTTATTATGTTGGGATTGAGAATGCCGAGAGGAATATTTTCAAGCTTATATATATATTATGATTGTTAATACTGAGATCGTGATCTCGAGCATGTGATAAATAGGTCTGTTGTGATCAAAATTATATAATTGTAATACATGACACTGTAGTTACAAAAGAGATGATGCTGAAATTTAGAAGAAGATTGGATATTATTATTTAGTTCGAGGATGTTAGTTACTGGGACCATTACATGATAGAAATTAACTTAATTATAGGAGAGTAATTTGTAACACATTTTATTTTTATTTTTATTTTTGTACTAAAGGAAGTTTTGTTATCAATGACAAACTTTTCTTCATTGACCTCTGTAATTATTTTATACATAGTGAAAATATTCATCTCTCTTCTTATAGTTAAGAGAGAATCAAAATCCAGTCTCTGACAATTCTTTATGGTATCTGATAATTTGTTGTTATCCTTGTCTAAGAGATTATGGGGAAAATAAATTCTCTCCACGATCATGTTGTTTTTGATGAAACTTTATTTCTTTGGCTACTAATACCTCTATTAAAGTAACATCATATGGGGATTCTCTTAGTTTTATGCAAGAGTCTACAACTCCAATTTTCATATCTCATGATGCTACTGAAGTACCAGTAATTAATCCAACACTACTCTCTCCTACAGATTTGCTTGAGATAAATGTTGTAGTCTCTGCAAACAACTCTTCAACTACATTTTGCTCTTCAGTATTACTCATTCAGTCAGTTACTTCATCACCTCCAGATTCTCCACCCTCACCTGCAACAAGTTCCTTCACCCCCTCCATCAATCATTGTGGAACTACTCCTTATAAGGAAGTGGTTTTACAAAGAAAGTCAAGGTTGTCTAGTTACAACTCATGTCAAGTAAAAGTTAAGCCAAAAGATTGAAGAAAAGAGAAAAAAAATCTTCTATACAAAATTTATTTTTCAGATGATAGAGCTGAGGGAACACATATTCGTTTCTAAATGAAGTCTCAAGAAACGCTAAGTTTGGATGGATGATGTGAACAAGAATTGTTAAACACTAAATAATCAGAACCTATTACTCGCTACATCAAACAATTTTCATTAATGAAATTGTGCCCACCAATTTCTTGTCTCAAGGCAAACAATGGTGTTTGTACTGGAGTACGAATACTCGTGTCATAATCAAATACCTTGCAAAGTTGCTCCAAGCTAGTTTGTGACTCTTGTGACTATTTAGTTTTGGTTTTATGTATTTTCTTAGGTCATAAGCAAGAAAAATAACTCATTTGGTTTTTTCTTTTTGATTTCCTCATGATTTTACTTTGTTCTCTCACGTTATTTTCTTCATCCTTCTTTCTGACCAAACGACCACCTTCCATTTTGCCTCAAGAAAAATATAATGAAGGGGGGGAAAAAAAAAAAAAAATGAAAAGTTTTTCTTGAAGAAGGAGAATCTTAATTATAAACTGATAGGGGTATGGAAAATAGGACTTTTTTTTCTTGTGTAGAATGCTTGAAAAGAACATGAAAAATATAGAACCTGGTAAAAGATTCAAATTATAGAAGTCCTCTTTGACTTAGTTATCCAAAGTTTAACTTTCAATTTTGGGAGACCTCCTGAATTCTCACCTGGTTTTCCAATTTAGTAAAATTTTCACTGATTTGAACATCTGAAAAAAATTTGATTTTCTTGCTCTTTTTATAAGAAGTATAAAAAACTCATAATTACAGTACTCGTGAGTTATTTATGTCGTTTCTTATCATTATGTGCCACCGAGAGTACTACAACAATGCACGTTCAAATGGGATCTTATATTTTAAGTAACTTTTTCTTAGGATAACCAGTTATGTTTACATGACTTTTTCCCCTATCCTTATATGCCACGAGAATAGGTGCGCAACATCTAAGAGTTGAGCTGTTACATATCACTTTTTTGTATGAAGTATCAATAAATTCTCAATAAGCATATTATTCTCGTGAGTTATTTATGTCGTTTTTCTCCTTTAGGTGTCACGAGAGTACTCTGCAGTTACAATAAGCATCTGGGGTGTTTTTGTCTTGATTGCTTTTTGAATAGATCGATGACGACGAACCGCTTAAAGAATACACCAGTTAAGACTGACCGCCTTTAAATTAGAAAAGAATTTTTATTTCCAATTTATTTTTATTTTATTTTATGATCATTTTTTTTAAATGCTTATGAGGAACTCTTTTATGTATTTTTTTCCGAACAAAGATGGTAGCTTTTCTAACCCAACCTCTTTACCACTATGCTAGACCATAGTGACTCTCTTGAGGATTCTGTTGACAAGTTTCTCATATTAGAAGTTTTCTTTTTGTAGATAATGAAAATTTAGATTTCATGCAGGGCCTAACCAGAAAAGTAAATAGGATCTTGAAACTTAAATTTCATGTTTTGAACTTGTGATCTTAGTATCTCATGCTTAATAAATTTTCAAGTGTGATTAAATTCCTCATTGAGAAAATGATTAAAAATAGATGGAAACTTTTTTTAAAAAAAATTATGTCATTGATTCATTTGGCTTTTGAATTCAAATTCTTATCACAACCAAGAAGGGATTGATTGTCTCTGCCAAATAGAAACCCTAAGGATAAAATTAGCATTTATCAGTTGATTTTGAACATTCCAGTTCCTCATTCCTACTTTATGCTTCACAATGAAAAAGGAGAGCTAACAAAGTCAATATCCATATCCACACAATATCTAATGACTCCATACTTGGTATACTTAGACACCATGATGACCAACTTGCTCAAAGCATAAGGTGTGCCATCTTGATCAATTCAAGCTTAGTAGCATAGCATCTATCAATCCTCCCATAGTCTCAATGCTCAAAAATTATATTCTTGTCAACCAATGATCAACTCTCTTAGAGGAATCTACAACAATGCAAATGATTTATTCCACTGTTGTAGATTCCTCAAGGAATGTTGATATCTCATTGTATAACCTTTTTTTCCCTAACTAATTTCTTGCTTAGATTTTGATCTTTCATACATCAATCCCCTTTTCTATATTTTTAATCTACTAATGGTTGATTACCTAAAATGATTATAGTTCTCTGATGTCTTGAAGAGACAGAACATCATTCATAGAGAGAAGATAAACTTAGCAAGTAAAACAAGAACCATTTGATATCTGGAAAAAGATAAAAAGAGATCAAGATACTTTGATTTCTACTAATGGTTGGTTACCTGAATGAGCAATTTGATTTGAGTGCAGGCAAGAAACTAGTTCAATCTTATCACTTCATAAAGCATTTCAGTAGACAAGTTAAAATATGCATGGTAAATTAACAAGTAAATCAAGAAGCATATGATTTCTAGAAAAAGGTTAGGAAAGAGATTAAGATTGGAGAGAGAGAGGGTGGCAGAGTCGCCGCCAAGGCTCCACCACCAGCCAAGATGTTGATGACACATATCTTATTGCGTGGATGTAGAATGCTAGTCTTCTCACAGTGTAGTGGTCACTTTCCACTCCGCTCAAGATCACACCATGTGTCCATCTAGCATCAAATACGCGCGGGACAGGTGGCTGCTTCCAGAACTCCTGTGCAGGAGTCTAAGTCAATTCAAACTTTAAGTAGATGTAGGTCAGGTAATTAGAAGGAAGAGATAAAACAGTTATGAGAAATTCCTATCTTTAAGCCAAATCTTCACTCAAACTCGGTAGTTACAACTCGGGAACAGATCAACTACATCGACAACTGGACGCAGACTGCCAAATAAAAATGAACTCTGACCGAACCATTTCAAATCAGGATGTTCAGTTCTAAACCGCTTCTGAGATAAGCAGTTAGATGTTTAAATAGAGCTGGACTCTGCAGTCTACTCCAACAGACACTACTTGTATAAATAGATAATTCTCTCAATGTGGGAGAGGGCGATCAATTGAGCCCAGAAATCTTAAAACACCAGAAAATCACTCTGTGTTTGACTGCTTACAATAATGACGTGCAATTCTTGATCAGATCAGTAAAACTGCAAGATTTTAAATCTTGCACGAAAAAGGTTCTTCTTTTTCTACATGCACCCAACTTGGAAATGGCCTGTACATGGGTGAAGCAGTGCCACTTCATTCAGATAATCTTGTAGACCGACCAATGACTTGTTCAATCAATGACAACAATGTTTCAGAAAAGTAGAAACTTCTGTGGTGACGATGTCCTGCAGATGTCGATATCTATGTCATGTGAGGGAAGAAGCAAGTTGCATATCGCGAGCAGAAAGATTTCAGTATGTTGTGTATTTGTGATCAGTACCCAGTCAGGATTTCAGCCTGTGAATTGATACTTGTTGTTTTCAGTATCCCAGGAAAATAACTGACACGGGAACCTGAAGGAATCACTGTCAGTTGCAGGATTTGCTAGCAGAAAATGAAGAACACAAATTTGTCGTGAGATTTCGTGTCACATGATACCGAGGAAAAAGAAAAGAGAGAAGATTTAGATGAATGGTGGGCATTAGTGAGATAGAGAGAGAGAGAGAGAGAGAGAGAGAGAGAGAGAGAGAGAGAGAGAGAGAGAGCCTGAGCAGCCTGGAAGTATCGCATCCGATCTCCATGAGAAGGACCCTTGGCAAAAGTTTCCAAGTATTCTTGCTCAAGGGGGCCCTTAAACACAAATCTTAAGTCCTACCAATCTTGTCTCTCGACGATCACAACCTATGATTCTTCATCAGTATCATCTTATGGATAACGTTCTTATCTTTAAATCTCCCATCAACTTTCATAGTTGCCCTTGTTCGTGATCATCATCTTAGAATCACGAAGAAGATATGGCCTTGTTAACGACAAAGCAAGCAGAGAGAGATTTGAGTTTAGCTGACTGGCATACACTGACAAGATCAATGAAATGATATGTGATCATGTGATGTGTCTCGCTCTGACTCACTTGCAGGTTGGACCCAGTTGTAGGGCCAACGTGATCCAATGGCAAGCCAACATGCCCCCCTCAAGGAACAAGATGCTTAGAGTTGGAGTACATGGGATCTGGGCCTCTGACTTAAAATTCCAGATGCTCTCGAGACGAAAGGATGTTAGAGAGAGAGAGAGAGAGAGAGAGAGATGATGCGATGTGTCTCGCAACCATTTTGACCATGTGGGTCAAATTTGTTGTTTCTAAAGTTGTACTCTCTTGTAGTTTTAGATATTTTGACTTACTAAAATCTAGAGCGCGAGCATGCAATAGCAATAGATAAATAAATTGCAATATAAATCAAGATAAATGAGTAAATAAACAACATGAAACTGGCCTGTGAAGAGAGCAGTCGTGCTAGTCATTATCCTAAAAGACAAGGCCCCTCCTTATCGCTCGGGCGTTGAAGCGATCGTGTCAGCTAGCGATAAAAGATCCCCGGAATGCACTAGCATCCAGCGTGAGCATGAACACGGGTCTTTCGCTCAAATGAGAAAGGGTCGCCCACTAGAGTAAAAGAAAGTTTAATTTAAAACAAAAAATAGAACTCTTTGCAAAGAAAAGCTCAAAAGGGGAGAGAAGAAGAGAGAATTGTTGTGTTGGCTTTAGAACTGGGGTGTGCTATTCATAAGCTGCAAAACACCTCCAGTCCAATAGCTCTTCCTCGGAATTAACGCTAACGGACGAGTTGTTGCACATGTAGCGCATATCTCAAGGATCTGAAAAACTGTCAGATCTTTGAATTGGTCAAATGTTGAATGAGTTAAAAATTAAAAGGAAAAAGAAATTAAAAAATATGTTCGCGCACGTGCTTGCGCAGCGCGCGCTGACGCGACGAGGTTGGTGGCGCAGCGTGGGGGCGCGCGTGTGATGCCCGTCTCATAACGTTTAAATTGTAACAAATAGGATGAGAATAATTGATATTTAAACTCCTTTTCTTCCCATGTCCCATTCCATAAAATAAATAGACTAAAGTGTACACTATAGGAAAATTTTAACTTTCCTTTGGTTGTGTCCACTCAACCACAACAGTCCCCCGTCAAAAGCTTGAATTTCAGGGAAGACAATAAATGAACGAATAACAAAAACATAACACATAAATATAAATAAAGATTAGGCAACCTCATACTCTGAATTCAGGATAGATATCTTGTGGCTTTGAATCTACTCTCAGTGAATGTCATCACAATTTAGAGGCATAATAGATTACATCTTGAATTAGGTCTCTTTATCACATATTGACAAAAGACAGACACAATACGTCTTCATATATTGAGCGAATGGGTTAAGCATTAATGGCCATGCTCTTAACTGACTCATGAGTGTTTCAAGGGTCAACCCTGCCCCCTAGCCGCAGCCATCAAGATTCCTCTCATGTAAGTAAGTATTCCAAAGATACTATAACTAGATATTATATACTCTACAAATCGTGTGTTGGACTTATTAAAAGTTTAAACCACTACTACAAAACCTGTCAAATTGCGTCGAAAATTTGCATGACTCTATTATTGCATCAACCATCTGCTTTGGCAACCCTATATTGCGAATTGCAATAAATATGTTAATTAGTTGTATATTGTGATTAGAGTTAGTTTGGACATGGGTAATGTACGTTATTTGTTGAATGAGAATTTAGAATTCATTTGGTTGTGTCCGTGTCCTTGTCCGTGTCCGCGTTCAAGAATATTGTTTAGGATTTAGGGTGATGGGTCCTATCCCTTTCAGAATTACATTGTATAGTTGGAGATATATATGTGATATGTGTATTTAGACTAAATTTCGGCAGCACCTTTCCCATGTTCTCCAAGTCCACGTAGGGTAGTTGTGGCCCAGAGAACAAAGGAAGGTATTATTAAAATATTAGTTAAAATACACACAAGACGTATACAGTGTCCAACTCTACAATGCAATTCCAAACTTGTCCAAATGGATAATCCAACAACCACCGTACATTACTTGCAATAACCACAAAAGATACAAATTAACTGCTGACATGAACAAAAAGTTTATGAAGATTACATGTTCAAAATTCATCAGTTGTTTGTATCAGAAAGTAGTTATAAGACAGGTAATATTCGGTGTTTGTTGAACGGGAATCTAAAGTTTGTTGGGTCTGTGTCCGTGTTTGTGCTCCGTGAATGTGTCTATGTTCGTGTCGTATCCGTGTCCTGTGATTGTGTCTTTACTTCATATAGATATCTGTGTCCGTGTGGGTATCATATGTCCGTGCTACATATCTGTGTCGAGTGATCCGTGTCATGTTTGTGTCTGTGTCCGTGTCATGTTTGTGTCCTGTGTTTTTGTTCTTACTACATATACATATCCGTGTCGTGTCCGTGTCATATGTACGTGTTACATATCCGTGTCGTGTTCGTTTCTATATTCCGTGTTCGTGTCCATATTTCTGTCCATGTTAGTGTCCGTGTAAGTGTTCATGTTTTCCAATGTGTTCGTGTCCATTTCGTGTGTCTCGTGTCCAACTCTGTGTTCATGTGTCTTGTTCATGTCTGTGCTACATATACATGTTCGTATCCATTTTCGTGTGTCATTTACTAAGTTTCAACCTAATAAATAAAATAAACTAGAACAATTGAAAAAAATTTAAACCGGGAGGGGGGAATTAAATACTTGAACCGAGAGGGAGGCTGGGGGGGACACTTGAGTGGGTAGCTGGGGGGAGGGGCAGCCGGAGTGGGGGTAGGCGGGGGAGGGAAGCCCGTGGGGGAAGGGGCAGGGGGTAGGGGCAGCAGAGGGGAGGAGGGGAGGCTGGGAGGAGGGGAGGAGCAGGGGAGAGGGGCAGGCAAGAGGGGAGGAGGCAGGCCGGAGGGACACCGGGGGGGTGGGGGCAGAACGGGGGAAGGTCGTCGGAAGGAGGGGGCACGACGGAGGAGGGAGATTTGGGGGAGGAGAGGGAAAATTGGGGGGAAAGGAGAGGGACGGAATTCTCGATCAGAAGTAATTCGACGCAATTTGTATTGCGTCAAAATTTCGACGCAATATGTATTAATAACATCGAATATTCGACGCAACTTTACAGTCAAAATTATTCACCATATATTAATTCATAATGCGTACATTTTACGTCGAATCCGACGCAATATAACCGCGAAAATTTTGGTGATAATATTTGGCAGTAAATTTTCATATTGCGTCAAAAATTCGACACAATATGTACAGTAATTTTTTAATTTACTAAGTTTAAAGTCTTATTTAACGCATTGCGTCGAATTAGCGATAATTCGATGCAAATATTGCGTCGATCGAAACTATTTTTGATGCAATTTTTCACTACAAATTGCCTGTTTTCTAGTAGTCAACTCATTCTAACCAGTTGTATCATAAAAGCATCATCATCATAGAAAAATAAATAATAGCTAAACATGCTATAAACAAGATAATATATCCCAGTCGATGCTCTACACGAGTGACACCAGTAAATTTCGTTTTACCACATTGAATTTTTTCGTGGGAATATCTTACCGATCAAGAGGCAGGGTTTTCACCATCGGTGAGTTTTTCTTTGGGCTTAACCTCATCTCTCTCGATGTATTTAGGACCACGCTCCTAGAAAAACCATTCAACAAAGACTTCATAAGTTCCATGGTCATATAATAGCTTTACATCTTTTATTTCAAGTTGTGATAGTCAGAGGTTTGACTTTTCATTATCACATTATTAAGCTCTTGCCACTCTTTATCAAAATAGACTTATAAAATTATGGGTGATATTATATTTTAAGAGCTTTAAATTTTAATGTAAGAATGATCTATCATTTTATATGGAGCTCCCACTCGGGAGTAAATATATAAGCATAAAAAAATTATTTTCTTTCAACAAATAATATTTTAGCTCATGTTTATAGTTGATCAAATTGGTGAAAGCTAAAATATCAAAATTTCTAGCATGCTATGAACTGAGTATGTACTTGAGAGAAAATTCTTTATTATCCATTTTACTCAATTTATTAAGACAATAATGAAGCCAAAGATTAGAATTTTTATTTATAAAGTGGCTGCATAGTGATTCCTTGCAGAGAAAAGGCATCCTAATTTGTCTCGTCATTAATTTCCTAATTATTTCTAAATTTCATCTTTGGACAAATCATTATAGCTTCAATTTAGTGATTAGGATATATTTTTTTTGTTGTACATACAACTTGTTAATGTTTTTGCAAATAAGACTTACTTTATAAATCTTTATTTTTGAAAAGATGTTATATTTAAAATTTTCAAAGAAATCTTAAATGATTGAAAATATGACAATATTTATCATCATGTAAACAATCTCTTTTAAAAATTTTTAACGAAGAAAACTTTAAAGCTCTAAAGATGTATACAGTTTACGTATAGTCAAAATAATGTCCTGAGTTTCAACATATTTTTATATATACATATATAACAAATTTTAATTTACAATATTTATAAGATAAAAATTCAAATAGAATTTATAAATACAAACTACTAGATGAGTGTATAAGTTTAATTCAAACTTTCACAACTTGAACAAGAATTTTCATAATTCTATTATTGTTAAAATTATAAAAGCATATTCAATTGGATGTACCACATGTAGTCATTTACAAGATAATAATATATTCTTATAATTTAATATAATTTTATGCATTAATTTCTCATTAAATAAAAACTGATAAACTTTTTAAATGAGTGAAATTATGCTAATTACTTAGAAGAAATTTTGATTAGCAAAGTTACTATAATAGTAAAAGATGACTTTGATTAAATAAAGTAGGACTAGTAGTTTTAAGTTAACTAAAATTAGAAATTAAAATTTGATTTACATAAAAAGTATATGATTTGAAAATCAAAGTTAAAAACTAAAAACTGATAGTGTTTAGCAATCGTATAGATTTGTAGCAGTTTAAAATAGATAAATAATCAAAAAGATCAATTTATTATAGAATTTTTAAATTTAATCAACTAATTTTCTTTTTCTCAAAATAAGATAAGTAAGAGAAATAATTCACAGATTATCTCCACTTACATAAAATTAGCAGATCATTTAATTTGCAATGGACAAATGTCCTACAATGAAAATAGTCTGCAATATGGCTAAAATTAAAATCTGCAAATTAGTATATCATATTCGCACAATGACAATATCAATTATGTCACTTATTAGCAAAAATCTGCTCATTGCTAATCTGCATAATGGTAATATCAATAATTCTGCATACTAAATTAGTGAGAATACAATAATTGAGAATTATGACAGATTATTTTATTGTTTTTATCATGATTTATAAATTCTATCACATGTCTAAATTTATACATAATATTGTAATACATGGTATAAGGCAATTCATATCAAATTTTCTTTATTATATGTTGAATACAATTCCATCTCAAGAAGATCAAATTATCAATTATTTACTTTAATATAAATCTTAAGAATTTGATTTTCTTTCAAGTGATTCTCAGCTCCTAATGGTTTCAGGTCAATTATTAGGTTTATCAAACTCAAAAATTAACTAATTCAACTGGCTAGGTCAGTGAAAAACAGTTGGGTGGTTTTTGTTTTGCAACGATTCTAAACCATGTAATCATTTTTCAGAACACTTCCAAGACACGAATCAAACTGGCATTTCAAAGGAATGACTCATCTTCTAATTTTCTTGTCCTATTGAGCTTGAGATTCTAAGGAGCCAATATCTATTCCAGTTATATTTTAGACTTAGAATATGAAATAGATGTATCAATGATGTAGATCACTCTAAGTTGGTCAACCAATATTCAATTTGGTTTAATATTTAGGAGTGATCTAGTATACAGAACGTCGGAAAAAATGCTGGTATGTGTTCTGCATTCAATAATTTATCAAAATGAAGAGTTTTAGAATACATATTTGAGTTGGTCGATTTTAGATTATGGTATGTAAAATAAAAGTGTAGGGAATCTTGCTTAATTAGAATTGAAGAAAAAACTAATCAAGCATGATACAAGATAAGTTAGAACATAATCTACAACATGAATTCAATTAAACAAAGAATAATATGCTAATTGAATTATTTTGAAGCAAGACATATTTACAAGATCTAACACTTTGTACTGTTAATCTTATAAAAAGAAATCACTCTTAAAGCAAGTGAACAAACACACACACACACACACACACACACACACACACACACACACACACATATATATATATGAGAAAAATGTACTTTAGAGTCACTTTAATATGGTCGTACACTTACTGCAATATGATTGTAACATGGTCGCAGTCCTAAAAAAACATATATTTTTAATATAATTAGGACTGTGATCATGATAGCATTCCTCAGAAAAAGACTGCAACCTTGGTCGCAGTCTTCAGTTTCTTCTGAAGACTACGATCATGACAGCAGTTCTCATAAAAATACTGCGACTTAATCACAGTCCTCATATAATACTGCGACCATAGCACCAGCACCCAAATTGTGTTTGAAATTCAGCCACGTTGTGCCAGTGGAGAGAATCTCTCTCAGCTGGCGGCTGAGGTACAGATTCCTCTCTCTATATATATATATAGAGAGAGAGAGTTAAGTGGGTTACTTTTGAAAGTATCAAGAATGTTGATACTCCTGCTTTGATTTGATTGATACATCACCATATGAAAGATTCAAATCGTTCGATGTGATCTACTAACTATAAACTAGTTAGGAATAAAATTTCACAGATTTTTTTTATATTTACCCGTTCATTAAAGTGACTAAAAAATCAACATATTTGAGAGACCTAAAACTGCTTAACTTTAAGACCACATTGATGAACGTGTAAATGATAACGAAAATCTGTGAAATTTTATTCTTAACTAGTTTATAGTTGGTAGATCACATCTAACGGTTTGGATCTGACATATGGGTGGTGTATTAATCAAATAAAAGTAGGAGTATCGACATTCTTGATACTTCTAAAAGTTGCCCAGCTCAACTCTCTCTCCCTATCTCCATATATATATATATATATATATATATATATATATATATATATATATATATATATATATATATATATATATATATGGGGTTACTGTACCTCAGCCGGCAGGCTGAGAGAGTTCTCTCAGCCGGCGGACGTGGCAACATCACCGCCACATATCTGTCTTAAATTTGGCGGACAAAAAACTGAAAAATCCCGCCCAATTTAATGTCAGTCACCTCAACATTGTATTTTCCGAAAATACCCTCCCTCACAACTTTTTTCCTTATGTAAAAAAAAGTTGCCTTTCAAAAAAATTTACAGTTCTAAAATTTCACCCGATCATTCTGATCCAATTAGTTCTTTTGTTTCACAAATTTGATCCGTTTTTTTAAAAATTATATTTGCAACTGATGGCACCTAAGAAAATCATCCGTCGAAAAAGGTACTACAAAAATGATATTTTCAAAAATTTTTAGGGTTTGTGTATTTTAATAGTTTTAAATTTTTTTCAGATTTATTTCTGTTTAAGTTTTTTTATTATTTTTTTAAATCTTGGGACCATGGTCGCAATTAAGAAAGAGATTTTGAAACTTTAGATGACGAATAAAATTTTAAATTTATAAATTTTGTAATACGACGATAAAGGTCCTATTTTTTCAAGTTTTTTTATTTCCTTCTATTTTTACTATGTCGCAGTATTTTCGAAAAAAGTGATGTGCATACACTGCATGCGACCTCGGTCGCAGTTGATAAAAATATATTTTCAGATTGTACGACTTTGTTTTTTTTTTTTTTGGACCTTTCCTTGTAGACGAATGCGACGTTCGTTTTAGTATATGAAACTTACTTTTTTTTTCTTACATACTGACGACATGGGGTCGCGTCAGTTGTTTCAATATGAGTTGTAATCTCTTGCGACCAAGGTCGCAGTGTATGTAACATCATTTGTTGTAACGCCCCGATCCCACGGATACGGGGACGTCACTGCAACGTATATACGCAGGTCAGAAACTACCCTCCCGTATATACGCTAAGCATCAGTACAGACAAGAATCAGAGTACGGAAGCAAGTGGTGCATTATACATTCCAACACATATATATACAATTACAGGGTTATCACCAGAGTGATCCAATATTACATGAATATCATATCACTAGTATGCGCAAATGCGGGAGTACAAAAGATATACATATCTATGAATGGTACAAAAGGGAGCTCACATACAGGTAAACAAGGAAAAGTACAAGAGTAAATAGAAAAAGGGCACTCACGAGTTTGCTAAAAGGAAACTCGAGAGGCTCACAGGGGGCCTGGAAGGATGTGGCTCTGGACGGTCGGCTGGAGATCCACGCTACCGCTGCGCTACTCTGAGGCAGTAACGGGGAGAATCCACACGCTCCGGGCTCCATAACCTGGACATGAGAATCCAGGGGAGTCAGTGAAACTCCCCAGGCGAGTAGGAATATGGATGCCAGGTGGCGAGTCAGGAGGAGCACAAGTGTCAAGTACAGAAGACAGGAGGGTTAGAACACAAATGAAGTATATAAGAACGGGTATAACATAAGCATCATAAAACCGGAAATCCAAAGTAAAGCTGATATAAGCAAGATTGATTGTATACGCTTAGGTCACGGTCCCATGAGACTAGTACATCGAAGGAATAATCCAAACAAGGAAACCCTCATCTATATACTATCTCATGCCACCGAATATCCAAGCGTATAGAATCAGAGTTGCAAAACAGGAACAGTCAAACGGGAATACATATTGAAATCATAACATGCATAGCAAGTGTAACAAGAATCAATAACTGGAATCTATTATATTATTACTTGTCTGACCCATATATCTAGGTATGTGACCTGGTGTACGGCCAACCCACATACATCCATATATAAGCAAGCCAAGGGTTGTTAACGGAAGTAGATAGAGAACTGATAGAGCTTCTTATAGTAGTTCCATACACCTGGAAACGGTTTGGAGGCCCAAAGTCCCCTAACAGTAATCAGTATGGGCCCAAAGTCCCACTATTCACTTGCACCAGTATTTTATCCATCACTATAAGCAAGGTATCATTCCGGCATCTATCACTTCCTCCCATACCCCATACAAGTTGTAGCTTATTAACATAATTATCAGATTACGGGAATGAGCAATATCATAACTGGAATACATAACAGTGATATAACTGGAATCATAACAAGTAATCAGGTACTACATTCCCGTTATCGTGATAATTATAAGAAACAGGTGTATCATGCTTGGTGTAAAGAGATAGCATGACAAGGTGATGATATTTAGCAAGCAACTAAACATAACAATAGATGGATAATAGTCTGGGTAAGTCATGACATAATAAGAGGGTCTTGCCAATTAATAGCATGTATGGTAGTCAGGTGATAACACAGTTACCAAGTGATATACATGTGTTAAAAGGAAGCATGTAATTGACAGGTCTGAAGTAATGGCAAATGGTAACATGGAAGTAACTCAAAGTCCATCGACCACGAAGGGTCGGCCACGCATGGTATATGATAAAGAAGTAAGCATATCAATAGCATGGCACAAGTACAATATGAAGCTACCATAAGCAATTGCAGGGCAATACATGAAATATAGAAATAAGAAGCGAAATACTTATCGTTCCGACGAAACGGGAAACTCAAATAGAGACAAGAAGAGCGAGACTACTCGCCTAAATCACCAAAGCGCCGAAAGGATCCGAAATCCACCGAAGTTCGGGATGCGCCATAACCTGTGATATAATTATGTAGAGTGAAGAGGAGAGAGAAAGAGAGAAGGGAAGACGATGTTGGTCAAGTGACAAGTTAAGCAAGGACCAAGATATGATATAAGTCTAGAGGATAAGGTTCATATTTAAGAAAGAAATCAACTAAGACAGATAGGCAAGGTTAGTCGACTAGGATGGAAGAGTAGTCGACTAATAGTGGAGTTAGTCGACTAACAGTCTGGTATAGTCGACTAGAACTAGGTTCCAGAGAGTTTGGGTTTCTGTTTCAGGGAAAGTTAGTCGACTAGGTAAAAAGGGTAGTCGACTAACAGGGAACTACAAGTCGACTAACAGATACTTAAGTCGACTAAGTCTGAGATACAGAGAGTTGGGTTTCGGTTCAGGAGTCGACTAGGGTGAGAAGGGTAGTCGACTAGGGAGTTCAAGTCGACTAATAATTAGGCTTAAGTCGACTGGAGCCGAGAGTGGGGTTTTCTGGTTCAGGAAAGATTAGTCGACTAGGGTCAAGGGTGTAGTCGACTAAGGGTCTCTAGTCGACTAGGAACTAAGGTAAGTCGACTAATACTGTGTTTCCTAGAACTGGTTTCACAGGACATGATAGATTAGTCGACTAATGTTTGGTCTAGTCGACTAATCGTGGGAAAACAACAAACAGAACAGATTTTCTAGGGTGAGTTTGATGGCTAAATAATCATGGATTGAAGACATAATTGAACATGATAAGCAAAACCTAAGCATACTAACAATAATCTAAGTCTTGGTGATGAAAATTACTTACCAAAAGGAGAGGTTGATGATGGAGTGGTGGTGGTGGTGATTGAAGTGATGATGAAGAAGATGGTGGAGTCCTTTGGTGTTGTTGATGCCCTTGTGGTTGCTTCCATGGTGATGAAGGAGGAAGAAGATGAAGCTAAAGTGTTGGAGTAGTTGTTGAGTGGTGGAGATGAAGAGGAATGGAGATGGTGAAGGCTAGGGCTTTGGCTCTTGATGAAGAGAAATGAAAAAAAGAAATGAAATGTAAAGGAAAGATATATATAGTATTGGGATTTGTGAAGGAGGAGCAATTTAGATAGAAGAGAGGGGCTTAATTGCAAAAAGGGGAGGTGAGGTGTCTCCTTTGGCCACACTGGCCGGCCATGGGAGAGAGAGAAAAAGATGGGCATTTAATGAGGAAGTAGGTGAGGAAGTAGGTGGAAGTGTGTGGAGTGGAATTTTGGAAAAATGGAAAAGCTTGTGGTGGAAGTTAAAGGAAAGGAAAGAAAGAAAATAGGAAATGGGAAAGAAAATGGAAAAGGGAAGAAATTCTCTTGGAATAGAAAATGAAAATAATGGAAGTGGCGGATCCCGGGATTCAGTTGCGGATGCGGAAATCTTTCGGGAAAATACCGGAATCGTCCGAAATTCAAGTATCTCGGAACGACCCGAAATAAATATCAAAAATCATGAATAATATATTAAGAATAATAGTGAAATCCGTTTTAAGAAATACTTTATAGTTTTAAAACTAAAAAACCCGGAATCAGTTACTACCGACTCCGATGGAATTTTCATAAAATCATAAAATCCTCAGAAAAAGAATGTAAGTAGAAAATAGGATTCTAAGGAATAATGCCTAAAGGACCATCATGAAATTCCAAATGTTTGAGAATTAAAAATCCAGGAATCGGTCAGCGGCACTGGCCGACACCGGTTTTGAAGAAATTCAATTTAATTCAAGAAAAATCTAGAAAATCATATAAAATCTAAAATATTGGAAAATGATATTTAAAACTAAAATCGGTCAAATCGGAATACCAGAATGTCCGAACCAAGCCATACTCTGGGATCGGGCCTTCGGTTCAAACTAAGGTTGACTCCGAATCCTCGAATCCAAACCAAGACAAAATAATCATATAAAGAATTCATAATATAGAATAAATATAGAAGCAAATCGAAAAAATACGATCGAAAAACTGAATACGCAACTAAGTACGTATTCCGGGAATGGGGTATTACATTTGTTTTATCATACTGGGTCGCAGTTGTTTCTGATTGCACTGTGATCTTATGCGACCTTGGTCGCAGTGTAGTCTTGGGTCGCAGTTGTATCTGATTGCACTGTATTATTATGCGACCTTGGTCGCAGTGTCGACCCGAGTCGAAGTTGTTTCTGATTGCACTGTAGTCTTATGCGACCTTGGTCGCAGTGTCAGTGTCATCCCGGGTGCAAGTTGTATGTGTTTGCAATGTATGAATGCGACGTTAGTCGCAGTTTATTAAAAAATAAATATGCTTTTTACTCCCTTATAATTTTTAAATAATCGTTGGACTAAACTGTTTAATTTTTCTTCCTACGTAGGTAAACAACAGATAAAGAAGGTTCGTCCTCTGAGCTCAAGCCTAAAACCTATGTGCGAGTTCATGAAGAAATTAAAAAGTACATTCAGCCAGATTTCGTAGAGGCGATCAAGAATACCCCATTTGGCCCAATCTTCATGACGTTCTACAATGAAGAATTTGGGTCTGAAAAGGGTCTAAAATCAAAAGTAGTAGCTGTACTGCGTATTTTAGACCAGTATGATAGGGATACAAGGACCTTTAGAATTGGGGGCAAACAGGTTGAGTTAACAGTGGAGGATGTTGCCCTAACTTTTGGTCTACCTATCATTGGGGCAGATTTTGTGACGAATAAGACATGTACAATGAAAGATAGAGGGGTTATAAAACATTATTTCCCAATATAAAGAAGATCACTAAAGTATCTATTGAAGATGCTTTGGATGATCTTCTGGTCAAGAAGAGGAGGAGGAGTGAAGTAGATGTGACAAAGGATGAACAGCTTGAGCAGCAAATGACTTTACATGAAATTTTAAGAGACATGCAAAGACTTGCAGTTCAAGACTTTACCACAATAATAATCCTATACATGTCGGCTACTCTTTCTTCTCTGGCAGTAAATGCACGGTGCCGTGGTATATTGTGGAACAGATTGCCAATATGCAGCTGATGAGGACAATATGCTGGACAAAAGCTGTTTGGCAATTCCTAATTGAGTCAATGGACATCTTCAGGCACACCACGTTCGAGCTGCAAGGATGCTTCGTGAAAATTATTGTAAGTAGAAATCTCATATTTGGCCAACATTGTATGAAATTTAACCATAAAATTGTGAATATTTGTGTAAACTAATTTAATTTTCCATTTTTGCAGTATTGGCTATGTGAGAGGGCTCCTATTTTTGAGCCGAGGTCTGGTTTGGAGGACAAAACCCCACGCGCAGTAAGATGGGACCTCCAGAACATTAGCAGATCTTTACTTGAAGTTGATTTAAATGAGATTGACAGGAATATTGTAAGTTAGACTTTTTTTATGTGCAATACAAATAAAATACGACCATAGTCGCAGTATTGAGCTGCACCTTTCGCATTTGTTTTCTGCCTGACAAACAATGTGCGACCAGGGTCGCATTCTCCTGAAAATACCTTTTACATGAAATGCGACCATGGTCGCAGTGTTGAGCTGCATGTTTGGCAGATAAATTTGTGCGGGACAAACATAATGCGACCATGGTCGCATTCTTATCATAAATACTTCATAAATAAACTGCGACCATGGTCGCAGTATAATTATTTCATTGTTTTATTTTTAACTTACTTTTTCTGTTTATTTTCAGATTTTGAGTCGAATGGCCAACATCTCTAATGCTGAAAAAAATATGGTTGGCCTTCCTGTTGAAGGGGAAGAGGAGGAGGAAGAAGAAGAAGAAGCAGAAGATGAAGAAAAAGATGAAGAAGAAGAAGAAGGCCATACATATAATGAAGCTGACATCCCGGCGAAAAATGAGCCAGAAGCGGCTGAAACGACGACGTGAGCAATAACCATCTTTTACAGGTTATTTGCCACCACCACGGGATGATCAAGCTGAAGAGATAAAGAGTTGAGGTCTCAAAATCAGCACTTGAGAGAATATGTTTCTCAGCTCGAAAGGAAAATTAAAAAAATGGAGACTGAGAGCAGACTCAAGGCTGAATTAAAAATAAAAAGAAGAGAAAAAAGAGAGAAGAAAAAACTAAAAAGGCGGCAGAGAAAATTAAAGGTGAAAGAAGAAGAAGAGCTGCTGAGAGCAGCCGCTGCTGCGGAAAAGGAGAGGGAGAAGAAGAGGGAAGAGGAGGAGCATGAGAGAAGAAGATTGGAAGAAGAGAAGGAGAAGGAGGAGAGGAGGAGAGAAGTGGAGGAGAAGGAGAAGAGAAGAAGGGAAGAGGAGGAGAATGAAAGGAGAATGAGAGAAGAAGAGGAGAAGGAGAAGAAGAGGAGGGAAAAGGAGGAGCAGGAAAAGAAGAGAGGAGGAGGGAAGAGGAGGGGCAGGAGAGAAGGAGGAGGGAAGATGAGGAGAATGAGAAGAGAAGGAGAGACGAGCAGAGGAGGAGGGAAGAGGAGGATCAGAAGAAGAGGAGCATCGAAAAGGAGAAGGAGAAGGAAAAGAGGGGATAGAGAGAGGGGGGCAGGAAAAGGAGAAGAGGAGGACGGTTTTGGAGGAGTTAAAGAAGAAGCGGGAGAAAAAGAGGAATGTGGGGGAAGAGCAAATTAGAAGAAAGGGTGAAGAGGAAAAGGAGTAGAAAAGAATGATGGAGAAGCAGGCTGAAGAGGAGAAGAAGAAAAAATTGGAAGAGGATAAAATCATGCGTTCTGAATCTATTTTAAATTTTTCTGGGGAAGATATGCCAAGTTTTTCTTTGAATATAACTCAAATGATTCAAGAAACCCAAAGAGATATAGCTTCTGAAGAAAAAAATCAAGAACATACTCCGCCTCAGAAGCAATCCTTAAAAGAAACTGTTTTGGAATACTCTAAAGGAACGATAGAAAAGGGAGTCAAAGAACGCAAGCGCGCTGAAAGAGATCGCGATGACTCCGACTTCGTTTAACCAAACAGAAGAAGAAAATAAATGAACATCCTCTTTCACAGCCTGCGGCTGTGAGTTCTTCCGCTGGTTTCGGCGACAAAGACATTTCCTCCACTGAGCCAAAATCGAGAGAATTGACCGAAACCACGGCATACAGAATTTTGCAGCCCCATCAACAAGCTCTTATAAAAAATTTCTTCGACAAGTCCTTCTCTGAGTAAGTTAATTAATTTTATTATAATTCATATCAAAAAAACTGTTATACCTTTATATAAGAACAATTTAATTACTAACTTTGTTTTGAATATCTTGCAGTTCTACTGCATATCAGGATACCGACAACGGAATCATGATTACAAGGAATGACATTGAGGACCTGATGTTCAGTAGAGAGTTAGATGCGAATATAATTCATTTCTACATGCAGCATCTAGAGAAAGGAGAAGGAATAAAAAGCATATTCTTTCGGAGCGAAGCTTGGGTTAAAAATCTACTTTCTCCTTTACGGTTAATGTAATATCAATTGTGGAACAGATTACTAATATTCTCTATCTCTGTGTAGGCACAACTCATGTACTGCGACTAAGGTCGCAGTTTATAATTAAAATGTACTGCTACTAACTCATGTACTGCGACTAACTCATGTACTGCGACTAAGGTCGCAGCTGCGACTAAGGTCGCAGTTTATAATTAAACTGTGCTGCTATTAGCTCATGTACTGCGACTAACTCATGTACTGCGACTAAGGTCGCAGCTGCGATTAAGGTCGCAGTTTATAATTAAACTGTACTGCTACTAGCTCATGTACTGCGACTAAGGTCGCAGTTTATAATTAAACTGTACTGCCGACTAAGGTCGCAGTTTATAATTAAAATGTACTGCTACTAACTCATGTACTGCGACTAAGGTCGCAGCTGCGACTAAGTCGCAGCTGTGACTAAGGTCGCAGTTTATAATTAAACTGTACTGCGACTAAGGTCGCAGTTTATAATTAAAATGTACTGCTACTAACTCATTGTATATTTTTTTTCTTATCCGCAGCACGGTGTTGTAAATAAAAGTGAAGATCTGGAAGATCATTTCATCAAGCAGCAGCTGTTGAAAAAGTGGACAGCTGATGTGCAGTACATGTTCTTCCCGATCAATCACAACATAGTGCCAACGATCCGGGATTTCACTGGACCTTGTTGGTATTTGGTCGCGATACCCAAGAGTGGATTTTTACAACTCTTTGGTCCCAGTTGACAAAAAAAAGTAGTATATTAAAACTTTACCAAAAAGATGCGAGAATAATGATGAGTTGAAATTTAATATTTCGATTACTGGAAACTTGCATTTTATTTTATTAATACTAATTTTTGTTCCTGTTGACATTACAGAAAGAAAGATTATTACAGATTTTTGAGATTGATTTCAATAAATTAATGGGAAAAACTAATATAAAATACACCCCCAACAAGCAAACAGATATATAAATTTTGACATCTCCTTACCTTTCATATTTTCTACGTTTTTTTAGTACAAAAAACTAATTTTCATTTAATGATTACTCTATGGATATTTCAGTGTTGATTGCGCTGTATATGTATGCAAGTACATGGAAAGCATAGCGTCTGATAGTCCAGCAGTTGTTGATACTGTTACGGATGCTGATGTACAGAGACTAAGAAGTGAGCTTGCATACATGATACTTGCAGATAGAGAGAAGAGTTGGGATGAAGAAACATAAATGATACGAAGGATGACATTTGAAGACTGACAGTTGACAAATTATTAATTTACCACAATTTTTTATTTTATAAATGTAAACATAATTGCAATTGCAATTCATTAAATAATTTTTTTGTTTTATTGATTTAATTTATAAACATTTCTATACATTTATTTATTATAAGTTCCATTGATTATTTCCAATCTACATTTGTTACACCTTGGATTTACTATTGCGTATTGATATTAGAAACAAACATACGTTCAGCATTGTACTGCGACCAAAGTCGTAGTAATGACCTGTTTGAGTTACAGCGTTTCCTTATACGGCGATACGTTAATCGAGGCAGCGATCATGGTCGCAGTTACTTAATCATTTATCAGTTCCCAATGCGACTATGGTCGCAATAATGAACTGTTTTAGAGTTCAAAGTAATTTAAAGTTATAGTGTCTTAACTTTTAAACTGTTTTGGATAACTGAACAGTCATCTAGGAAGTATACAATTTTTGGGAAAAGGTAGAAAAAATAATTTGGGAGATATTCACGTGGTCCGAGAGCTTAAACATTTTGAAATACTGGGATTAAAAGTATATAAAGGGTCATCAGGAGAGGATTATAAACATACTAAATTGTTTTTGCTGAAACTCGTTACTCTCATTTGTTCGGAATTAAATTAAAAAATGTCTTCTCCACCGTCTTCACCGGAAAGAAGCCAATCATCTAATGATGATTGGATGTATAGTTCTGAAGATATGCCTCGCTACGGTCAGAGGATGAGCTTGATACATACGACCCTTTTGAGAGTTCATTGGTGAACCAAAATACATACATGAAGAGGAAGAAAGCGAAGAGGAGATTGTCGCTGAAGAGGTGGAAGGGACGGAAAGCGATACGGAAGACGAAAGCGGTCATACTATTGACGACGAATCTGATTATGATGGTGATGACGAGGATTAGAAGTTTAAAATTTGTATTTTGTTTTTTTTTTAAAATATATATAACTCTATTTTTTAAGGTTAATTGTGTGAATTACTGTTTTTACTACTATGTCTTGGTTGAAATGCTGTACAATTGTTACAAATCTTCATTTTAAATATTTACGCTAAACAAATATACTGCGACCAATGTCGCAGTTAATATTTTAATTATTTCACCCGAATAAAATATTAAAATGAAGCTTGCGAATTAGGTCGCAGTTGCTGGCCAAAGTCTTAATCAAACAACACATGCGACCTTGGTCGCTATGCATGTTAATATAAAGGAAACACCTACCTAACGTACTGCGACCTAAGTCGCAGTCCAAGTACTTCGACCCTAGATGCAATTGCTGGCCCTCTTTATCAATAACAACACTGTGACCTTGGTCGCAATTAAACATGTACACAGCAACCAAAGTCTCTGACTACATTATATACAAAAAAAAATTAAACTATATAGGAGAATTTGTAGTAGTAAAACTTTAAAGTATAACTACTTACAAAAATAATACAGTAGAAATCAAAGAATGATAATAAAATCTGATTATAATGACACGCCAGTGGCAGACTGCGACATGAATCTCTCTACACTGTGCGACCCGGTCGCACTTCATAAAAACTTGAAGTCTTTGTTCCTTCAAGATGGAGGCAACCCAAACCTACTTCTTCTGCCAATAAAAAATAAATAGTAAGAATTTTAAAGATAAATCATTATTTAAAAAATATTTAACAAGTTTAATGTAATACCAGTAACGGACAACCAGTCATGTAATGGCCCAGCTCTTGGCAGTTACCACATCTTCGATGCTTAACTTCCTTCTGATATATAGAATCTTCAAAACCAGACTTAAGTCTGGATGCAGCTCTAGGCCTCCCCTTAATTGGTACAGGACCAATTGGATCACGTATATTCAATTCTTCACCATCTCGTAATACGACAACGGATCCACTGGAACCAACCGCAGTTTAGGCTGTGATGAATGATCATTTCCTGACATGGCTCTGTATTCTCTACTGGTATCTTGGGCAAAACTTTTCAAAACTGCCTCCAACTTTGAAAGATGGATATCAGAATCAGCAACCATGTCAAGAATCGCATTAAATTTTGAACGAATTGTTCACAATCTAGTCGTCCGTGGAGTGCCTTGACTGGGAAAAAAGCTTCAGGCAATTTTCAATTGCAATGTTTTTGTAACGAGCATCCAACCTCCATCTCTGAAGTATATATGATTCCGGTATATGTGTAACGTGATTGCGCCACAAAATACACAAAATATGTCTACATAGGATACCCTCTGTTTTAAATAACGAGCAACTATAAGAAACATGAAGTTCGTCACGCTTATCATAACTGACCTTTTTCCCAGCTGTCTTTTGATTCTGAAAAATACCAACCAAATATGTTGATCCAGGTTTGTCATGTTCCACCGCTTCTGAAAACAGTGTCATTACAATGCCCATTCCTTTGGAACAACTGAAAAATCTTCGGTGTATACAACTTCGAAACCTGTATCTCATATGGATTCGATGTACAATTGGAAACAGAATTCAAACCCCGAAAATCTTGAAGAGATTCAGATGTACGACGGGCAGCAACAACTTTATCATATTGGTGAACAAATTCCACTAGTTTCGTGTTTGCGTTAACAAAACCATCAAAGAAGGAATTAATACTCTCAGACCTCTGACTGGTTGTCATTCCAGCACAGAAAACATCCTTGAGATATGCATTAACCCAATGTCCACGCAGCCTGTACATCTTCATCAACCAACTGTCATCTTCTTCTTCTAACTGATATTTTCATTCATCATACGCCATCGTTCCTCACAAGTGCTTATATCACGGGAGGTGTACCAAGCATGGAAATCGGAGAATATATCTTCTCCATACTTGTTTGCCATTGGGATTTGTTGCTCGGCAATATGTTTCCGCACATGCCAGAAACAGTAACGGTGTCGTGAAGTTGGAAAACAATCTTGATGGCGTCACCAATCTGCGCATCCTGATCAGTAATAATCAGCTTCGGTTCAACTCCATGCATGCACTTGAGCCATTTTTGGAATAGCCAAACAAAAGTATCCCTCTGCTCATCAGCAAGCAATGCACAACCGAACAAAATTGACTGCTGGTGATGATTTACTCCAGTGAATGGAGCAAATGACAAGCTCAAGTGATTAGTTCTGTATGTTGTGTCAAAAACGATCACATCACAGAACCTCAGATATGAGGAAATAGCTCTTCCATCAGCCCAAAAAATGCTTCTAAGTGTGCCAGCGTTATCGACTTCAGTTGAAAAGAAGAATTCTGAATCGGTCTCGGCTTTCTTTTGAAAATATTTGATAATAGCAATAAACTCATGACCGCAGTTATTTCTACGTTGACGAGTGAAATCAATAACTTGTTGCGGGCTCACTTCTTCACAGCCTTCTCCCTGGCTCATTGCATTCACAACGCGGGAAATATTTGAAGGCCGCATTCCCACATCAATCAGATTGCTCATAATGCTTCTGCTAATCTTTAAACGATGAGTCTGATGAGAGTAATGATGATGTACCTTATCCGGGCTTGACAATTCATGTGAATGAGTATCAACAAATTTTGTGATAACCAATATCTTCTGTCAAAAAGAAAACGAAGACGGACATGCATCTCAGCAGGACAAGCTACTCTAGTGTCAATTCGACGATGCACTGTAAGCTCCTCTTGTCTTTTGTCACAAACTTCTTCAAACATTCCTTGTTGCAGCAAAATTTTCTGCAAATAATCTCATAGGAGGCTTCCGTGACTTATCTGTACCTTTTCTTCTCACGCTAAAAACCTCTATTACTTGCAAAAGAATTGTAGAAATTGTATGCTTCCATATCCGACAGGAACTGTTTCCCTATAAACTTATCTGAGCTTCCAGACATTTCTCCATGTGCATTCATATCCTACAAAAAAACAATTACACGAATTACAGATATATAAATATTTTTTAGATTCACTGTAGTCTAAAATATAAGTTATATAACTGCGACCAAGGTCGCATAAGAGATGAAATCTATGTTACTTCTTACTGAAGACTGCGACCAAAGTCGCAGTTATCCGTATGAGAAGAAATCTATGTTACTTCTTACTAAAGACTGCGACCGAAGTCGCAGTTATCCGTATGAGAAGAAATCTATATTACTTCTTACTAAAGACTGCGACCTAAGTCGCAGTCACAAAAAAAAAGATTTCACATACGGGATGAAATCTATAATACTTCTTATTAAATACTGCGACCTAAGTCGCAGTTATACGTATGCGAAGAAATCTATATTACTCCTTACTACATACTGCAACCAAGAAGCATACCAAAAAAAAAAGATTTCACATCCGGAGATTATTTTCAAATAAGATTGAGACCGAATATTAATACGGTCGCATTTCTGAAACTTTAAAACATGTGTTATACGTCGCGCAGTACCACATAGACTAAAGAGAAAAATTCAATATTTAAGAAAATGATTATAAAAAATTGAAACAATTAAAACCTGTTCATCGGCATGCAAAGATGTCAACCCTTCAAGATTTTCAACATTCTGAGAGAAACTAGAACCAGATGCAATATCTTCCATATTTAGATCGCCAGTAGACTGCTCAGACGTCGACATTAAATATTTTGGAGAAAAAATTGCTCGGACAAATAGAGGTAAGGAAATAAGGGGAAAAGTAATTTATAAACAAGGGGAAAAGTAATTTATAAACAATAAGCTAAATCCTATAAAGAGCTGCAAAAAAAAGGGAGAGAAAAATAATAATAAACAATAACCTAAGTCTAACAACGTTCGCTCCAAAAATTGCCTTTTGGGCAAATAATAATAAACAATAACGAAAAATTACCGAAAGAGTAGCTTTTCATAAGGGGTATTTAGTAATTTAACTTCTTCCCATAAGCGGGTCGCAAGTTAGTGGGGTGATAAAATTGAGCCACGTCACCGCAGGCTGAGAGAGTTCTCTCAGCTGCAGGCTGATATACATCTCTCTCTCTCTCTCTTTCTATATATATATATATATATATATATATATATATATATATATATATATATATATATATATATATATATGTATCTCAGATGCTAACTGAAAGACTCTCTCAGCTGGCGGCGACGTCGGTGAATCTCAGTCACAAATTTTGGCGCAATTTTTTGTGAGAACTGCGATTAGGTCGCAGTATTTTTTTGAGAACTGCTACCATGGTCGTAGTATGTTTATGAGAACTGCTACCATGATCGCAGTGTTTTTATGAGGACTGCTACTATAGTCACAGTTCTAATTACACTGAGAATATCTGAAATTTTTTTAGGACTACGACCAGGTCGCGTGCCAGTTGAGAGAGTTCTTTCAGCTAGCAGCTGAGGTACAGATACCTCATATTATATATATATATATATATATATATATATATATATATATATATATATATATATAATATATATATATATAATATATAGGAGAGAGAGATAGACTTGTGTCCTTCTAAAAGGATTTGAGTCCAAATACTTTCAACTCAGATATAACCCTCCGACATTCGAATACAAGATTCACTCCATTGAAGTTGATCTATATTTTTTCAACTATCTATAAACCAAAAGTCAGGTGTTTTGAATACTTTTTGCTCATCCATCAAGCGACGCAAAATGGACGACCGAAAGTAGTAAGTTGGTTAGATATATGTCTTCAGACATACAAATTCTCGATCCGGCCATTTGATTATGATCTAAATATTTAAAAACCCTCACAAACTAATTTTTGTTAGGTTTCAAATGTTATATACTGTTAAACTAACCAACTCACTATTTAGGCCGTCCGTTTTTCCCTACTTAATACATGGGTAAAATGTATTCAAAACACTTGATTTTTAGTTTATACATACTTGAAATAACATAGATCAACTTTAACGGAGTGGATCTTGTATTCGAACATCGGATGATTGTTATTTGAGTGGGAAGGATTCGGCCTCAAATCCTTTTGGAAGGACACAAGTCTCTCTCTCTCTCTCTCTATATATATATACACACGCACATATATACACATATATATATACACACACACATACATATATATGATTTTATTAAGATGAAGTGCCAATAAGAAATTGTAACGAATAAGCTCCATAACACAATTAAATATCAATTATAATCTTATTGATTATTTTTCAAAGTCTCAATTTAAATCAAATGTCCAGAAGTATATAGAGATAAGTTCTTACTCACTTGGTTAAATTTAGCAACATATATCAAAAGTAATTTAAAACTGAATATTTAAATGTATCTCGTTATTTGAAAATTCTGAGATACACATAAATTTACTAGGTACATGACACTAATCAAAATCAATACTTATTTTCGATAGATTAATCTCTAGTATGTCTCCTATTTATGTGACTAAAACTGCTTACATATCGATCAGCTATGCAACCGAGCAAATTAATAAATTAAAGAGATAATTAAATCACGACATTATACTAAAATAATGTCATTTAGAATAGTAGTCACATGAATTCATCACCCGAATTAGGATGTAACATGATGTTTATTGGACCATGCATTCTAATGAATAATTTATTAGATAAAAAGATTTATGATTCATATTGAAACAGAATTCAAAATTCTTATTTGAAACAAAGGATAAAATGGATGAATCATGGTTAATATTCAATATAGGAATAGTTGAAAGTAAAACTTTATTTTAAACTAAGGAAATTTTGTTGCAAATAATTATAGAATTGAAAGTTTTAAAAGCAGTAAAAATGTAGTTTTAAATTCAACTATAAATGCAATTTTAATGTCTGAGCAATTATGAATGTAATTTAAAGCCTAATAAATTATGGCAGTAATTTACTATTGGCAATTAAAATGATTTAATATTTTGCTTGAATTATCAATTTAAAGAAATTGATTATAATTTCTTACAGAAATTTATTGTGAAATTAAGCATACTTTATATTGCAGACATGCAAGGCAAAATTAATTATTGCAGAAAGTTATATTGTAAGAAATAGAAAATATAGAAAATAATTTCTTTGTTTTCTGGATTGTTGTTCCTAATGTTGTATTATCTTATATTTTTTAGATATTTTAACTTTCTAAAATCTAGAGCTTGAACATGCAATAACAAGAGATAAATAAAATGCAATATAGATCAAAATAAATAAATAAACAAACCACGGGAAAAACGAAACCAAACTATTAAGGAAGCAGTCGTGCTAGTCGCTATCTTAGAAGACAAAGACAGGCTATATCGTTCGGGCGTTGAAGCGGTCGCGTCAACTAGCGGTAAAAGATCTCCCGAAATGTACCAACACCCAGCATGAACGTGAGCAGGGGTCTCCGCTCAGATGAGGAAAGATCACCTACTGGGTAAAAGAAAGTTTAATTTAACATTCTAGCTTTCTCTTGATTGTGTCCACTCAACCCCAACAAAATTGTTAACTGTCCTGGGCTGTTGCGATTTGTCGGTTTCGTGTCGGTCAGAAAGATAATGTTAGGAATAATGCTAATCAAAACAGGAGTCTATAGATTCTACATTCTAATTAACTTTTCTGTCTTTTGGCTTGCTTGTTTATCTACTCCAGGGGAAGTTGTGGATTAAAGGAAAAAAATTGAGGTTACAATGTTGGGCATAAAAGTAATTTTGAAACTAGGTTGTATAAAGCTAAATCTGCATGAAATTTTGGGTAGGGGATGACTTTTCCCCTGTTATTTATGAGCTTTTGTCTGCTTCAATGAGAAAAAAAAAAAAAAAAATTAAAGTATAATGTTGCTATACTTGGGCCCATGATGTCATGTGGTTTGATCCGGTCCAGCTAATTTAAGCATTTAATTAATTAAGGGTTTTTTTATTCCTTCAAGAGATTTTTTTTTTTTTTTCGTTTCTTTTTTTCTTTGAAAAGGTTGTATGATAAGTTCAATTCTTATAAATTATTATTTCAGTAATCAATGTGAAATTAATACCATCCCCCAACACCAGCAATTTGTCAGTTGAATTTGATGGGCCTGCACAAGTTGGGATTTGGACCTCCACCTCATTTTTAAAGATTAGAAATAAAGAATGAAGAACTGAAGTTAGACATGAGGCCCATGATGAAACTTCTTTGACCTCTTCATCATTGTCTTTAAATTTTAATCAAACTTGCTCTCAGATTCACTTGTCCGTTCTCAAGACTTTTCCCATAAATAAAGTTCTCATTGTAATAATTTCATAATAATTTCTTTTATCAACAAAACAGCGTGAAGTGCAAGACAGAGATACTAATTGGGAGGTGCTTGTGCAGAATTTCATTTTGCCAAAAAAGAGATGGTATGTAAGGCCTGTTTGTTTTGTTGCAAAACGTCGCAAGTCGTAAGTCGTAAAATGAGAATGGAAAAAGTGAACTGTAGCAGAGAAAATATATTGTATTTTATGGTGTTTGGTTGATAAAGTGAAGTGTAAATGGAAAAATATATTGTGTTTTACGGTGTTTGGTTGATAAAGTGAAAGTGTAAATGGTAAAGTATATTGTGTTTTACGGTGTTTGGTTGATAATGTAAAAGTTTAAGTGAAAAAGTTGACCACAAAATTAACTGTAGCAGTGATTTAAATATTATAAATACTATTAAATTAAATCTACTATTGCAAATTAAATTATATTAATAAATTTGAGATAAAAAATTAATAATCTTAATATTTATTTATAACAATAATATTAATAAAATATTAGTATAAATAGTAGAATATTACTAAAATATTAACTAAATAAATAATATAAAATTTTAATTTTTATATTAAAAAATAAATAACTAAATATATAATAATTTTATATTAAAGTATAATATTGTTATATTAATAAAATATTAACTCTAATAAAATAATAAAAAATGGAATAAGTATTAATAAAATAATAAAGTATTAAATAAAATATTAATTAAAATAGTAAATTAAAATAGTAAAATATTAAATATTAAAACAATATTAAAAACAATAAAAATTAAAGATTAAAAATATAAAATAATTAAATAATTAAATCAAAAATTGAACACTATTTAAAATATTAAATATTTAATAATATTAAATCATATATTGATTATCAAGTAACTGTTTTGAATTATAAGTGTACTACAAGTGAGAGTTACATGACCACAAAATTAACTGTAGCAACTGCAAGTGGGAAAATATGAGTGTAAAAATGATATTTACATGACCACAAATTAACTGTAGCAACTGCAAATGGGAAAAGAAGAGTTGCATTTTGCAACTTGTTTTTCAGCGAAACAAACAACGGAAAATGGAAAAAAAAAATTTTACGACTTGCGTTTTGCGACGTTTTGCGGCGAAACAAACACGCCCGTAGTGAAATTGAGGGAGTGGGTAGGGGATGAAGTAGCACGCACTATTTGCCAGACTCTAAGAAAACTCCAAAATCTGCGAGACTAGTTTGTTGGCAATCATTTGGTATCGGTAAAGAAATTAAAATGCACATACTATGCATTCATGTGTGTGAATCTCACCTGAAAAATAAGAAACTTCTTTCCAAGTTAAAAAGAGTTTCATACATGTCTTGGTCTTTGAATAACAACCCAACAAAAAGACAAATTAGAGGAAACTTCTCTCTTCACTTGGTCACCCATTCACACGAAGGAGAACTCAAATTGGGCTTCTTCTACGCCACTCGACCGCAAAGAGAGAACGCGTGGATACGTCTCTTAATAAAATCTCTCTCTCTCTCTCTCTCTCTCTCTCTCTCTCTCTCAGCTAAACTAATGTAATTAATTAATAAATAAATTATAATTATAATAGTAATCACCACTATAAGTAATAATTCAAAAGAAAAAAAGGGTTCCAAGGCCCTCATTAAACAAATCACGGTCATCAACGACATCATTATGATTATAATATTAATAGCTATGTTGTCAAAATTCCAGCCACTATAATAGAATTCCATCGCTACATTTCTCTCACTCTCCCTCTTCCAATACCAAAACTAGAGAGAGAGAGAGAGAGAGAGAGAGAGAGAGAGAGACTCATGGATTCCAAGGGAGTTCCCTTCTTCCTCTTGCTCTTGGTGTCCTTCCATGCTCACATCTTCTCGAGTACAGAAGCCAGGCCGTTCCCTGTTCTCATTAACAATGACAGTAAGTTAAAAAAAACTCTCTTTCTTCTTTTCATTCAATATTCGCTTTAGCGAAGAATTAGTTGATTTGATCCTAACTAGGTTTTGATTCATCTCTCCAGGGTATGTGAAGGTGCTGCAGACTCTCGGCATGACCTGCCGCTGCTGCGATGGGGCTGCAGGCCGCTGCAGGAGCTCCTGGGACTCACCGTGCGCCAAGCCCGTGTGTCGTCCATGGAAGTTCTTGTGATGTTTTTTTTTGTTTAGTTTGTATGCATACATAAAAAGAGATACAATTGTGCCCGAGGATTTAGATGCGTGATGATGATTAGATGTACTCGTGTTGTTGTGTTTGCTTGGAAGATGCAAATGAGATACAATAAATCCAAACTCGGGGGCAAAAAGAAAAACGCGTTTGAATTGTTCGGATTGCCCAGTGGTTGATTTTGAACTGATGTTTATTGACGGGCAATTTAAATCCCAGATCAACAATTGCTCGCATTCAAATCTCTCTCTGTTGTCTGCTCAAACTCCAAGCAACAACAAAGACATACAACATGGCTCAAGAATCCTGTGATGACTCAATACATGCTGCTAAAACATGCAATTTGTAATATCAGATGCGATGCCAGCAACACCAGTGCTCAAGCAAATAACGAGACCATAAAATTAAATCAACAAAACAACTTCCTGCCACGCATGCAGTCGACCGTCAAGTAAATGATATTGGATCGAAGGAAAAGGTTGGAAGTTGATGTACAGACATAATTGTGTCTCTCTGGTTCGTTGGAGATGAAAAGAAAGACAATTTTCGTGCTCATCCATTAAAAGACTACAGTGTCTAGCATAGTCCCTAGAGTCTGGACTATGTTCGAGGACATGAGGTTCGAGACGTGCTCCTCAAGATGTTTCTTCGCGTCTTGTCTGCCTACGTTTGCAATAGCCAGCTTCTCCGGGGGCAGCTCATCCTCCTCCTGGACAGCTTTGTTGTACTTGATGGCCAAGCCCAGCATCTCCTGCTCATATACCCCACAATCATAAACCCATACCAGTTACGAGATTGGCTTTCGATTTTACTTCAAACGCAGTTCTAAAGCAAGGTAAAAATGAAGGGTAACTTGCAGACAGGAGAAACAGCTGAGGTCCGGGTTGGTACCTGCACGGTTTGCTCATTTGTTTTTGAATGGGTATCAAATCGCCGCAGTGTCAACCCATCAGTCCATTTCTTCTTGTGTAGGTTTAGCAACATCTTCTCTTCAAGCTCATTTTTCCTGTAGTTGATGGCTATCGAATAATAGTGCCGGTTCAGCCCATGAATCAATGCCTGGTTCAAAGATACAAAGTGAGTGATCACCGAATAAAATTGCAACACTTTGCCTTCTTCAGAAAGCAAGCAGTTAATAACCTGAATTGATGGCTTGTTGAGATGCCCCAAGTTGGATGTAGTCTGGCGAGGTTCTTGACCTAGCATCATCGTTTGTGGATTGATCAGGCGGAAAGCATCGATGACCACCTTCCCTTTAACACTCTGGATTGGATCAACCACAACAGCGACTGCCCTTGGATTCAAAGCCTCAAAACTCTGCAATGTGTAATAAAAATATAACATGCACAGACCAACACTAGAATACTTTCTTCTATTACAAGAAAAGGATCTAATACAGTATATCATACTTTTCGTCTGAAAAATAAATAATCAGAACTAGTACAGAGCTTGCTTTTGGAGGAAGACATGTTTATGCAGTAGCTTGAGAAGCAACACGAGTTGCGGGATCAATAAACTAGGTTTTAAAGCAAATGTTCTACACCAGGCTAGCACTGGCCAAACCACCGGGCAAGAAAAGGATTTTGGACTGATACTAGTAACAGTAAGCATGAAAAGAAGTGAAGTCCGCCTGGACTTCTTGCCTATATAAGGCATTAAAAATACGTAAGATCAACACTGCATAATTGTAAAAGAAGTCCATCTATAACATTTAACTATGAAGAATGCACTTACAATGGTGCTCTTCAAATTTCAGACAGGAATATAAGCCTGATACCAGAAATTCATTTTTTTTTAAAAAATAATTTCTGGGTGTGTATCTTATGTGTGATAGCCAAAAATGTAACCAGAACATGATACAATGAAACAAGCCTAACAGCCAATTAAATAACCTTTAGGGGTGGGAAAAGTTACAAGGACAAAGTAACACCTGTTGAGTATTGATGTCAACACCAGAAAGCCAACAACCAAAGCCTGGATGTGAATGGTACCATCCTACCACCATTTCCGGTCTGTAACAAAAGAACAAAAATTTACATTTATCCATTATTTCCAAAGAAGAAAAAAGAAGTGCAATGGATGTGATAGACTTGGCTGCTTTCAGAAAGATGTAAAGGTTAATCCTTCCTATTTAAAATCAATTATAGGCCATCTAAAAGGAAAATCCACTTGTTATCTATATCATTTTAAATGTTTTAAACAACAAAAGTCATAAAGATAAAATATAACACCACCAACTTCCATTACTCATAAAGATGAAAATATTAGTAGACCATAAAGGAACAAAGAATATTTATATAACAAGAAGAAATTGCAAAAAAAAAAAAAAAAAAACAGAGAGAGAGATTTAGATCAGTGTACAAAAACAACAAAATACTTTGAACTTCTAACATAAAGAAAAAACTGACACAAAACTAGCATAACATTGTTCACATCCTAATGAAAATCCCATTTGCCATCTCAACACACCTCATATACAGTCATGTACAAACTTGATACCATAACCTCTTCTTCCACCATAACTTCATGTGCCAAGACCATGCTTGCCCCTAAGACGAAAACAATGCCTCAAGAGCAATCACGACCACCTGTTAGCCTCAATCTCAAAGAGTGAAAAGTGCTAGATCAAGCTTCGACAATGAAGAACCCAGATCACGCTGTAGTGCCGATCCGGGACCGGCAATCAGAGAAGCCCAATAAGGCAAAGCAAACCATTCATCTTTGTTGCCTCACCTGCCACCGTAACATCCCCTCTGATGCGGACATAAAGCTATGTGTATGACATGTATTTCACAGGCAGAGAAGACGCCTTGTTCCAGTTTTCCAATAGTAATAGAACTCTATGTAATTTCAGTTTCTTTATTTTGAGTTTCCTTATTTAGAGTTATATTTTTATTAGGAGTTTAGTTTCTTTATTTTGAAATTGTAATTCTATTTTAATTAAGAGTTTTAACTTGAGTTGTAGTCATTTTGCACAAGCCTGTAAAAGGCCTCTTGTATCAATCAATGAAGAAGTTTATGAAAATTTTCACAAAATTTGTGAGTGATGAGTTCTCTCTCAAAGATCTCTCTTTGTGTGTGAAGCCTTAGAAAAATCTTACATTAGTGGTGTGAAATCCTAACTAGCCCATCCCTTTCGCTTCTCTTTTTCCCTCTTTCAAGCCCTAATTCTATTTTCATCAACCTCTCTTTAAAACTCTAGATAAATTAGTCTCAATTCATAATTGCTCTCTCATTCAAAATCAATTATAGGCCATCTAAAAGGAAAATCCACTTGTAATCTACATCATTTTAATGTTTAAAACAACAAAATTCATAAAGATAAAATATAACAACACCAACTTCCATTACTTATAAAGATAAAATATTAGTAGAACATAAAGGAACAAAGAATATCTATATAACAAGAATTTATTGCAAAAAATTTTGAGATTTAGATTACTGTACAAAAACAACAAAATACCTTGAACTCCTAACATAAAGAAAAAACTCTGACACAAAACTAGCATAACATTGTTCACATCCTAATGAAAATCGCCATTCGCCATCTCAACACACCTCATATACACAATCATGTACAAAATTGATACAAGAGTCTCTTCTTCCACCAAAACCTCTTGCCCCTAAGACGAAAACAACGCCTCAAAAGCAATCACAACCACCTGTTAACCTCAATCTCAAAGAGTCAAAGTGTTAGATCAAGTTACGACAATAAAGAACCCAAATAACGCTGAATCAAAGGCAGTGTCGATCCGGGATCGACAATCAAGAGGAACCCAATAAGGCAAAGCAAACCATTCATCTTTGTTGCCTCATCTGCCATTGTAACAACCCCTCTGATGCAGACATCAAGCCCCATATATGACATGTATTTCACTCGTGGAAAAGACGCCTTGTTCCAATTTCTCAGTAATAGTAGAACTATATAAAATTTTAATTTCTTTATTCTGAGTTTTCTTATTTGGAGTTGTATTTTTATTAGGAGTTTAGTTATTTTATTTTAGAATTGTAATTCTATTTTGATTAACAGCTTTAACTTGAGTTGTATTCAATTTTGTACAAGCCTATAAAAAGGCTCTTGTATCAATCAATGAAGTTTATAAAATTTTTCACAAAATTTGTGAGTAATGAGTTCTCTCAAATATCTCTCTTTGTGTGTGAAGCCTTAAAGAAATCTTAGATTAGTGGTGTGAAATCATAGCTTATCCCCTTTATCTTCTCTTTTTCTCTCTTCCAAACCCTAATTCTATTTTCATCAACCTCTTCAAAACCCTAGATAAATTAGTCTCATGTTTCTTTCACCATCTCAATAAAAAAAAAATCAGAAAAACAATATTGCTACAGTAACCCGCTACAGTACCTGCTACAGTAATCTGCTATAATACCATCGCTGCTACAGTAAAAACAGATTCGTTAAAGCATTCAAAGTTTGTTTTCAAATCATATCTCTCATCCGGAGTCCAAATCACGCATGATTTGAAGCGTTGCATTCACGGAGACGATCTCTACACATCTCCAGTCATCACAAGGACATTGAGGTCACATATGATCCTCAATAGGTATATTTCTAACCTCAATCAGTTATTTCGAATCTGGTATTTAATCTCTGAATTTTTATCAATTTAACTATTGTCCATAAATTTGAGATTGTGTGTATCTGCTTCTCTTTAGTTTCATAGTTTTCTTTATTGGTAATAGAATTTTTTTGCATGCGTAACATAGATAATATTATTAATTTATTCTTGAATTGATATTGATTAGTCTATGTATGTTATTTGATCAACAGTTTTCTAGATTATTAGTTTTAATCCAACAATCATTTCATGTTAGTGAAGCGTAATTTGAGTGTTTTATTGTTGATTTTCACACATGCATACAAGTTTCATCAGTTTGGTATCAGAGCATGGTTATGTAGGATTTGCATAATTAGTTCACATTTATTTTCTTTTTTGTCGCGTTTAGTTTAAATTTTTGTCAAAAAAATAAAATAAAAATTAGGAAACATTGAAAGGTAAGCATTTCCTTGAAATTTCATACGATTGGCGTATAACCAAGAAAAAGTACTCACTCAACATGGCTCTATAATTAAGGAACGCCAAGTGTGAAAAACATCCCACCTGAGTTATGCCGGTCAATTGGACTGGTAAGATTGGGATTTGACTGACCCGACAATTTCAGAAAACAAGTTTTTTAAAAAACCAAAAAAAATCCAAAACCCAATAAATAAAATTTTCTAGTCTAAAATTGCATATAAGAATCCTCAGATCACCACTATGGATATACCAACTTTTATAGCCTACATTATTATGGTTATTTAAGGGATCCTCAAATTCTTGTAAGCTGGCTACAAAACATGAACATGTACAGTACCCGCTTTCTAAAGCTAAAAAAGTCAGGTTCGCTATCATGAAACTGACTAAACAAGCTAACCAATACTGGACCGATTTTGTAAATAGGCGAGTACTCCGTGGTCAATGATCGATTGAAATATGAGATATAATGAAAGAAGAGCTAGAAACCAAGTACGTGCCACCATATTTCTAAGAGTTTAGACCTCCCCGTTTGTTTAATCCCATAGGTCTAATACATTTTCATCCCCACCGGCCAAATTCACTCCCTCGAATCAACCCAAGGAGTCTCAACCAACGCTTGATATCATAGCTAAAATTGATAACTTACTTCAAGTCATGAATTCTTCCAACCAAAACTCGAAAAGTTGTGTTTCTTGTGTAACCTCCTCAGTTAACGAAGTCAAAGAAAAGTATGATGACAATAAAAGCAAGAACTGAAAAGAATTTTTTCAAAATTAGTCCCACAGTTAAGTGCTACAAATGTCAAGATTATGTACATGTTATTGCCAATTGTCCAAACCCATTTAAGATTGCCATCAATGACAGAGTTCACATTGAAGCACCTAAGCATGACAGTATTATTTCTTTGAAAGTCACTCATGTGATCAAGGAGTTTAATATCATCCGTCATTTCTCTTTTCCGACTGTACTGTCAACACCACCTTCTCCGTCTCATCTACTACCAATCCCTACTGTCGTTACCTGTTTTGGTTACCAATCCCTTCCTCCCCTACTGTCGATACCATACCCTTTTCTCTTATGGTCTATGTTAGGTACTAAATCTGAATTCTCCACAGACCTTATCCCCATAGCCGATCAATACCAAGCTATTGAGTCTGTATCATCTTTTGCATCACACGTGCACAAACCCACAGAGATCACTGATAAAAATGCACAAAATAACGCCAATCATGAAATACAAGTAGATAATAGGAATTAGATTAAATACTTTTAAAGTTGGTGATATTGTTCAAAAGTTGCATGCTTGTAGTTCTGATCCATTTGAAATCTTGATGAAATTGAACGACAATATTTATGTTATAGATCTTTCTATAATTTTTGGCACCGGTTCTACTTTCAATATTGATTGCTTAGTGAATGGATTATAAAGGTCTTATAAATATTATCCCACTTATTGATGAGCCTTCCCATTATCCTATTTTCGAGAGCCCCTTCCTTTCACCATTATCAGATATTTTACCCTATACATCATATCAAGTTGATAAATTCTTAGATGATAAAATTATCACCACCCAAGTTGATGGGATTCGAAAATATTTGATTTGTCGGACAGAAAAAGTATCAATTGATGATACATAACTAGACCGAAATAAACTGCCGAAGATTGATCATGAAATTTTGAAGCAGTTGAAAGCACTTTCACTTCTAACTCGACAGAGTCAAATTCTCTCCAGCAAGGAGAGAATGATGTGGGCATAAATCACATGTATGGCACGTGTTTCACCGATGGAGAAGACGCCTTGTTCCACTTTCCCAGTAGTAATAGAACTCTATGTAATTTTAGTTTTTTATTTTGAGTTTATTTGGAGTTGTATTTTTATTAGGAGTTCAGTTTCTTTATTTTAGAATTATAATTCTATTTTGATTAGGAGTTTTAACTTGAGTTATATTCAATTTTGTACAAGCCTATAAAAGGCCTCTTGTATCAATCAATGAAATATATGAAATTTTTCACAAAATTTATGAGTAATGAGTGTTGACCCAAGGTTGCAATCACCGGTTTCTTGTTTTGATGATAATAAAACCTATGTAGTTATTTAGTACTAATCATGTTCAAGTGTTTAATTATTCTTTAGGGTTCAAGAAGATTCAAAGTACTTCCTTAAAAGTAAGGAATTGAAGTCTCAAGCTCACTCAAGGATGGGATTCAAGGTAGGACTATCAAGACTTACCCTTGGAGTAGCCCACTAGAAGATGACTTGAAGGCATAGCGCCTATGTAAGAAAATAATATGTTAAAGTTTGATGCTCAAGAAGTCACACACACATACACAAAATTCAAGTTTTCAAAATACGAGTTTTAATATCTAGTTTTTTTTTCATTTTGATATTTTACAAAGGCTCAATGTTTGATACATGTCCCATGATTTTTCAAGACTTTATATCATATTTCTAACATGTATCCTGAAGCCTATGTATTACCAAATTGTTTGTAAAACTCGTATAAAACATTTTAAAATTAGTTTATTTTTATTTTTTAGTTAAATATAGCTTTTCAGGCTTGGTCGATCGACTGGGCAGTCAACCAAACCACGGGGTCACTTTGACCTCAGCCTGTGCACGCCATACACGTTTGTCGGGCGACAGGGCAGTCGACCGACAGACCTAGCGGTTGACCGAGAGGTCAATCGATTGGCACTAGCTGGTCTCGGTTGAGGTTGGTCGACCGGCGCCAACGGTAAGTTCAAAATATTGAACTACTGGTCGACCAGGCGGTCGACCGATGTTCTGACACTACTACAGTAACAGGTAATTTTTGAAAATCTGTTTCTTTGACTTTTTTCCCAACCAGTATTTTTGCTCTTTTTGGGGCTAATCTCTCTCTTAATGGCCTGATAGGCGCTTCTAACTGTGTTATATCATTTGCCTATATATAGGGTTCATTTGTAAAGGATTAACAAGAACAACAATTAGTTTCTGAAAAATATTTGAAAAATCAAGTTTGTTCTAGAGAAAAGATTTCAAGTTTTCTTACTTCAAGTGCTCTCATTTTAAAATTAGTTTTTGCAAGTTTTCAGCTCTTAGATTAAATCATTTCAACTAAGTTTCTCTTTCACAAACTTCTTGAGCTTCATCTTACATCAAATACTATAGGAAGTTGTAAAAAGAATTGTGTGTGATCTTTGTGATCACCAAGAGCTTGTTAAACTCATTGGCTTTGTGCTACCTCTTGTGTAAAGAATTAAGAGTTGGAGTTGTGTACTCCGGTCTTGAGTAGACCTTATAGTTCCTTTGTGAAAACTCCTTTGTGGAAAGATCCTTAGTGGATAGTGAAATCCTTCGCGCGATGAAGGCGGGGACGTAGAGCTTGGTGTTCGAACCTCGAAACAAATCTCTTATGTTTGCGATTGCTTTCTCTTTTACTATTACTTTTTATTTGCTTGCACTTGTGTCTTCGTTTCTAATTTCTCTTGCTAGCATCATCATTCTTGTCGGTTTTCACTCTAAATCAAGAAGGCAATTGAGCACCTCAATTCATTATCTAGAGGAATATAGATGAGAAGTTCTAGAACCCTTCATTGAGAATCTGGCTTTACTTCTTGATTTGAGTTGACTGTTTGCATCATTCATATTATAAATTGTTGCATTTCCGCATTTGGATCTTTAGATTAGCATTACACCTATTCATCCCCCTCTCGGTGTATTTTCAATGAGTTCTCTCCCAAATATCTCTCTTTGTGTGTGAAGCCTTAGAGAAATCCTAGATTAGTGTTGTGAAACTCTAATTAGTCTATCTTCTTTCTCTTCTCTTTCTCCATCTTTCAAACCTTAATTTTATTTTCATCCTCTTCAAAACCCTAGATAAATTAGTCTCATATATCTTTTTCCGTCACAATAGAAAAATTCAGAAAAAACAGTATTGATACAGTAATCTGCTACAATATCGTAGCTGTTGCAGCAAAAACAGATTCGTTAAAGCATTCAAGTTTCGTTTTCAAATCGTATCTCTCTCATCCGGAGTCTAAATCACGCACGGTTTAAAGCGTTGCATTCGTGGAGACGATTTCTACACATCTACGTCATCACAAAGACACTGAGGTTACATATGATCCTCAACAAGTACTTTTCTAATCTCAATCAGTTATTTCGAGTCTGATATTTAATCTCTGAATTTTTATCGATTTACCTATTGTCCACAAACGTGAGATTGCATGTATCTGCTTCTCTTTAATTTTATAATTTTCTTTATTGGCAGTAAAATCTTTTGCATGTGTAACATAAAAATATTGTTAATTTATTCTTGAATTGATATTGATTAATGTACGCATGTTATATGATTAACAGTTTGCTTGATTATCAGTTTTAATCCTTTCCTACCTATGATCATTTCATGTTGGTGAACCGTAGTTTGAGTGTTTTATTGTTGATTTTTACACATGCATACACGTTTCACGTTACCCTCTCAAAAGGACGATTACATAGCTTTGAGAGGAGGCCAACGAGGAGGCAACCCCACAGTGGAGGCCACAATTTCAAACATGGGAACCAGAAGTAGCAAGAGGTGGAGATAAACATTTTGCTCCGCCTCCTTGAGATCCTTTAATCGTCTATCTCGAAACTACACCTATGATTCACCATCCCCTTCGTTGTCGAGAATCAATCTAGCTCCTCCGACTCTTCAAGATGTGGCCGAGAGACGACAATTGTTGTAGCGACGACAATTCCAATAGTGGAGATGGGCGTGGCAGATGACGTGGTAGTGGAAGAAGAGGCAACATGGATGAACTTCATATGGTAGCGTGGGTATGAAGTGAGTTGGGGGTCACAAATCCCGATATTTATCATTAGGATATGAGACATTAACTTTTCCTTCATTATTCCTCTAGCTAAGAACAATATAATGCTCGTTTTATATTTATAGAGTTCTTGTTCTTTATGTCAGAATTTTTAAGATAATATGTTCTTTTGGTGCATATCTAGGGTTGAAAACTTTTTACAACTTCTTCTTGTTCATGTAAATGTCCTTTGTTCATTATTTTTGTAGGTCTACCAATTATTTATATCTTTCATGGGTAGTGGAAAATTAGTTATGTTTTTCTTTAGATTTTTTTTTTAAATATATTGTCCTTAAGTTGTAGATTTAAGGTTTTCTTCCAAGTATACCTTTATACTTAAATTTCAATGGAAGACTTTAAGCTATATTGCCAACAACCTATATATTTTAATTAATAATTAAAAATGTTATTATTACTATTTTATATCTATTTCCGCCTCTTCTCAATCTCCTTAGCTATTGCTTCTTGATTTTTCTCCTCTCCACGATGGGGTTTCACCGTCTCCAGTTGCTCCCCGTGGCTTTTTCTTCGGTCTCCCTCCTCACATTAACTAATGAGTCGATTAATCCTCATAGTTCTCATAAGATCTTTGGACATCTTACATTTTCATTTTCATATCTTTGTTCCTATTTTTGTGCCTTCTCAGGCAGGTGCTCATCTGCCTACATCCATGTTTATATCAGCTCCCTTAAAGAAGTAGACCCGCAATAAGAATCTCCTCCAAGAAATAGTGAAGGGTGTCACCTAATTGCGTTCTTGGTTTCTCATGATCAGTATCTTGACTTCTTTTTTTCATTCTTTTCTTAAGCTGGTTAGGCTTTTCTTGCAACGATCATGTCCCATTTAGGGTCTGTTTGGTTGTCGTAACTGACCGTAATTCGTAGTTATAATTGGTAAAGTGTTTTACAATTGTAAATGAGTTACATGTATGTAAATTTTACGGTGTTTGGTTGGTAATATAAAATTGTAAAGTGAGAAAGTGTATTGTACTTTACGGTGTTTGGTTGTCGTAATGTATAAGTCGTAAGTGAAAAAGTTGACCACAAAATTAACTATTTGGTGATTTTAAAAGTTTTAATACTGCAAATAAATATTAAAAAAGTTAAATATTAAAAATTTTAATATTAATATAAAAAAATATTACAAATTTGTATGACCACAAAATTAACTGTAACTGGGCTGTAAGTGAGTGGTAAGTGGGTTGCAAGTGAGTGTTAGTTGAGTTACGTAAGTCTTTTACGAATTACGATCCAAACAAACGCCGTAGTTGTAACTGGGTAGTAAGTCATTTACGAATTACGGAGTTTTACGTGAAACAAACGGCCCCTTAGGGAGGATAATGAGTCGGGGTCAGCCCATGGGGCCCCTAACCCGGCTCGATAAAAGCCCAGACCCGGCCCTGACCCGACCCGATCAAAAATGGGTAGGGGCCTTATTTTAGACCCATTTTATTTTAATGGCCAGAGCCAGGGCCTACACTAGGCTCGGCCCCAACCCGGCCTTGGTCCTAGCCCCTAAGGAGGTCCGCTTTAGACCTTAATTATAAATCAAATCCAATATCAAATATACACGTTTTCAAACTAATATTACTATTACCATACAAATTAGTATTGCCTTATGATTTTTCACATTATAAATTAAAAAAAAATACTCTTAATCATTGAAAACATAAGGTCTGAGACAAATAAATGAGAAAAACATGAGGTTTTTATTTTCTTGAATTTTAAATAGCATTTAAGGCCCAATGGAGGCCTGAGAGCTGGCCCCAAGGTCCTAGGGCCGGTTTAATTAGGGACAGAGCCGGGCTTGGACCTGATTTAAGACCCAGACTACTTTTGGGCCGAGTCCAAGGCCAGGCTGGGGCCTACCCTAGGCCCGGTCCGGGTCCGGCCAACCCATTATCATCCCTAATCCCATTATTTGGGTGTTTCTCATTATGGCATCCCCGGTCTGAGCAATGGACCATGATGTGGACCCTGCCTTGATGGCTAAGATGTTGGAATTTTGCTTTGTTTTCAAAAGGATATGATGGTCCAAGAAAATTCAATTGAGTTGGAGAAGACGATGGCTTGAAGTAGAAGAAACAATCAAGATGAAGTAGTTTCCTTTTCAAGCGATTGCGAGTTTCTTTTTCAAGAGAGCAGTATGAATAGGATTCAATTCTTATTCAATGAATATTTGTTTCTAAAGATTAAAATGTCTAGAATCCTTCTAGATCAAGGAGATCAACTCCTAATAGGATTGATCAAATTCTTCAAACATCCAATGGCCAAGATCATCTCATAGGCCAAATAGGGTTTATATTGTAAAATCCTATAAACAACGGTTGTAAACTAGCATTGTAAATTGGAACAGAAAGGCAGAAGAAAGTTGTGGTGAACAATGTAAGGTCGTAAAAAGCCAAGAAGGCCCTAAAAAGCCAAGAAAGAGAAGAGCAAGGTGAAAGTACATAAGAGAAGGTATGTTCTTGTAATCTAGGCATAGATTCAAGGAAAGGTGAATACTCTTATGTCATCAAGAAGAAGATTAGATCTCTTTGTATCAAGTTTATTAATAAAGCTCTCTCAAGTTCTCTCCTCGTGGACGTAGGTCAAGTTTGGCCGAACCACGTTAAATTGTGTGTTCTTCTTATATCTTTTAATATTCATCTTGTGTGCTCGAGGTAATTGATCTCATAGAGTGCTTGAGGTCGTCAGTGGGGATCTCGTATCTCCAACTATTGGTATCCTAGTAAGTATGATATCCCGGTTATGCACGCAATAATTGGTATCGAGCATATCAATTTCGTTACAACATAAGCTAGCCAAGTTATCCAAGATTTTGACTACCTAAATGACAACCTCAAAGGTCTGCATGATCTTAATCATCCTTCATATGCATATATAATTTTTCTCTCCAACTTTCAATAAATGTTATGTAATGATCAATCATTATCCGTTATGATAGTGTACGAGCCCATGTTTATTAGCAAAGGGCATCCAATACTCTACTATACTCTACTAGCTTTCATGGGATTGAATTTCCCGAATGCCGTGAGCTTTTCTTTGGATTTGAGCACTTAAAAGGGAACACTAAGTTTGTATCATTTTATTTTGTCTTTCATTCACGTTCTCAATTGTTTCTCCTAAAGTTTTTAAAATGTAGGCTTGTGTTATTGCATAAATTTCATGTTGCCGCTGCACATGAGGTGGTTTCTTTTGTTTTCTTAATCAAGCTCTTACTAGGCTAATTAATGGCCTTCTTGAACAAATTTCGCTAGCTTCATTTTGTGCCAATTATACTTCTACATTTGTTTTTTTATTCCCATTAAGAAGTTAAGAGCGGCTGGGAATATGAAGCTCTATCTCCTATGAGATGTCAAGCTGATAATAAACGGACGCAAAAAGACCCATAAAGATGAAATAGAAAGCCAATAAAGACAAATTCCCCTAGTTAGATGACAAAATAAGAAACATAAGAGTGGACTACAAATTAATATAAAACTTGTCTCAGTCCATGACCTAAGAGAAGTGCTGTTAAAGGCACAGTGAGGCGCGTGCCTCAGGCGCAAGGCGAAACGAGGCGCATGCGTGCGCCCCACAGCCCATGCAAGGTGCGCAGCGAATGCGAGACGCAACAAATCGTGCGCCGTGTTTGCGACTCGCGTGAAGCGCAAGGCGTGCTCGAAGCGCATTTAGGTGCACATACAATATGAATTAAGTTTCCTCTTCTTCTCCTCACCATCTTCTTTATCTCATTGTTGTTCGTGTCGTTGCGCCTTTAGTGTTGCTACTAGTTGAACTATTGTTTCTCCTCCCTCAAGATGTTAATTTTTTACTGCCTTTTGTTGCTGTTACTATGCACATTTCTCTTATTTTTATTAATATTCTTAATTGTTAACTTGTTATTTATTGTGTATTTTGTGATTTTATCTTTGATTTCATAATCTTTCAAATTAACAAAAATGAAATAACAATTGTGCCTTACTGAAGCGAGGCGTTGCGCGTCGCTTGCGCTTTGCGCCTCACGCACATTAGGCTGTTTGCACCTCGTAGTGCACTTTACACCTCGACAACACTGCCTAAGAGTCTTTGCAGTCAAAGGCATATCAACAGAAGTCATACCGTGACAAAAATAAGAAACATAAGAATAGCAGACTACATATCACTATAAGATTGGTCTCAGGCAAGGAAATCGAAGTAGGGTGGGCACAAGTAACATTCAATATATAATAATTTAAAATTATAAATAATATTTAATAATAATAGTATTAATTTCTTTCTAAAAAACCGAAAGAAAAGAACATTTCTCAAACTCAAAAACTCCCAATCGATGTTCTATTGCATAAAAGAGCTTATTACAATTAAAAATACAAGCTCTTGAATATTGATCACAACAAGAAGCAATTAATAAAATTAAAAGTTATTCCAAAAAAATAGAAAGTTACTTGCAACTCGGTATTGAACTTTTAGTCACATTCACATTATTCATATTTAAAAAGTTTCAACTCTAACCATCAATTATCATTAATTCTCTAAAATAGTTCAAACCATTCCGATCGATTAACTAAATGAAAGAAGATTGTCATGCTGCCTAAAGAAGTATTTCATACCCTCCAGTGAGTTGTGCTCTCCCTTCTTCACAATCTTTTTATTATTCTACCTTATACTTATCATTTTTTCGCTCCCATTTAACACAGAGATTATATAATTCAAAAGGTGATGAAATTTGTCAATGAGATAAAACATCCTATAAAAATTTAACAAACACGAAGCATGAGTCAACCCATTTAATCATTATGCAAGTTGTAATATAAAGAGTCTTGTGATTATTTCCCTTCAATATTATTATTATTAAATCAATCATCAGGAATCTGTTAAAAAGTTTAATAAAAGTTTTTTTTTGAGGAATCACCAAGTGATATCATCGATTGGCTACGATTGTCATAGTCGAGTGTCAAGAAGGAGTGAAGTGATAGAGTTTGGGTCTCACTGTCGCTACTAGGGATGCCACCGGATACGGATTATCCGCGGATATCCGCATCCGAATCCGCCTCCAATCTGGATACGGATAACATTTTTTACATCCGTCAATATTCGTATCCGTATCCGTATCCGAAAGGTAGGTGCGTATACGATATGGTAAAGTAATATCTTATTCGTATCCGATTCGATATCCGAATGTTGCGTGCTTCATAATGATATCGGTATGGAGAAGACTATTCTTCAATGGAATAAGGCATTAAATTTTGATATTTTGAGTTGGTGAAAAAGTAATAGTGGAAAGTATTCGATTCTTGCAAGAGCACCACAAGATATTTTGAGTATTTCGACATTAACCATGGCATCCGAATCGGCATTTAGCACCGGAGGACGTGTAATCTATTGTTATAGAAGTCAAATGACAATGAATACGATGAATGTATTGATATGTACACAATAATATCATATATGTATCACATTTAATATTATAGTAGATGAGATAAAAAGTAATAAAGTATTTCTGTTTAATTTATCTTAACCATATCTATTTTTAACATATCCGATTAGTATCCGCATCCGATCCGCTAATATCCGATTTATATTGATATCCGATTTTGACGGATACGGATATCATTTTTTCACATCCGCTAATATCTGTATCCATATCCGAATGTTGGTGCGGATATGGATATGGTAGAGATAATATCCGATCCGTATCCAATCCGATGGCACCCTAGTCGCTACTCGAGGGGTGGTCAAGAGAGAAACTTGAAAATTGGAGATGTAGAGATTAGAGACCTAGAGAGAGAGATAGAGAAGAGATGAGATTTAGGTTTTGAAAATTGAGAACGAATGATCGGCGATTCGAAACCATCAGGATGGTTTCTCTACATCAGAGATATCGAGGTCGAGAGCCATCGGGTTGCGAGTTGGCTCCCTGCAAGAGAAAAGTGAGAAAACATATGGGCCTTGGTTATTAATTTGAGTGAGACTATGAAACTCATGCAGGCCCAAGAGAGAATGAGAAATAAGAATGTGCACCCGAGGGGGGCACAAATTACACACACAAAGGAATTTTTGAGTGGGGTCGGGGGTCACATGACCCCCCCAACCACTGGTCTCAATCCATTTAAGAGAACATGCATTCAAAGGCATAGCAGTAGAATGTGGTCATGCCGCTAAATGGAGGCGAGTTAGCTGACTACACAAGGATTAGCTGTCAACCTTTAAGGTAGTGTTTTGCGCATCTGCATTGAATTGGATATGATAATTGTTAGAGTAAAGCAGTCGATTCTCCTAAATAGAGTTGAACTGGCAAAGGAGACAACTCAGAAATGCTAATGTCAAGGAGGCGGTCAATAGTCCTATTTTGCCAATCCTTCAAATCAATCTTCTTCACTTTTGAGTTAGGTTCCTAGCTTTATAAAAAAAATTAGTTAAAACAGGCTTGAAACAGCAATTTCTATATGCTCCTAATGCCTCATGCTCACAGTAAACTAGTAGAAGTTGTAGTAAATTTAAGTAGATTAAAACATGCAACAAATATACATTCTTAAATTTAATGAATTACTTGTCTTAAGCATGCAACTGAAATAGAATTAAAAGAAAGCAAAAAGCTGGCCTGGGTGACGTAATCGTGTAGACGCACTGCCCTAGAAGAAAGATGGCCGGTCTCTCGTTCGGACCTTGAAAGTGGCCTCCTCTCCTAGCGGTAAAAACTCCCCCAGTAGTACACCAGCAGGTCCAGCACCCAACTCAGGACGATGAGTCAGGCCTCTGCTCAGACGGAGATTCGTTGCCCGTAAATGGAAAAGGAACATCGAGAAAACAGCAAAATCCGATTGCAAGAACACAGTTTCTTTCAGCAGAATGTAAGAAATTTGTGAGAGAAAGAGAGCAGATTGATTTCTGTTTCATGTAAAAGATACGTGAAAAGATAGGGTATTTATAACCCTCTGCAGATCTTTCCGTTTGTAACAGTCCGAGAGAATCTGAGATCATGCGCGAGTGGTTGAAACGTGCAGATCTGATTCTCTTGAACGGGTCCTACTCTATCCAAAATCTCAACAGAATTTTAAATAAAAATAAAAATAAAAATAAAAAATCAACAACAATGTAGCAAGTCCAACAAGCTCCTGAATCGAACTGTATTCGTGTCCGCAGGTCGTGGGCGCGCACCACCTGAACCCGGCCCGGCCCGGCCCGGTTCGGCGTGTGGCGCGCGTGTGGGGATGTGGCCCATGGCCCAACACTCATAACAATAGGCATGGGAGAAGCTGGTATATATACTACCCAACCTCCCATCTCCTATCCAATGTGGGACTACAACCAAAGTCAAATAAGAGGGAACTCAAGTTTTCCTCCAACTCAAAAACTCATCCAACAGTCCCCCCCCCCCCAAAACTTGAGTTTCAGGAAGATAAAACAAATCAACAATAAATAACAATCAAATCATCAGATCATAAAACACGAGTGAAATTGGGTAACATCATACTATGAATTCGGGACAGGTGGAACCTGGAACCTTCCTTAGTGAATTCATCGCCATCTGAAAGACATAGTGGACTATGTCTGGAACTAGCCTCTTTTACCAGATATTGATAGAATACAAACACAGCAAGTCTCCATCTATTGAGCGAGCGGGTTGAGCGTTAAAGGCCATGCTCACAATAACCGACTCATGAGAGTTTCTAGGGTCAGCCCTGCCCCCCCAACCGCGGCCATCATGGTTCCTCTCACGTAGGCAAGTCCTCCAGGGTACTACAGGTGGATAGTATACCCTCCACACTACATGTATTGGACTTATTAAGAGTTAAACTCATCCTTACCTAGCTGTATCATAAGAGCATCGTCACCATAGAGAAGGGGTAGTAGCTACACTGCTACATATATGATATAAGCATATCTGCGTCGATGCTCCACAAATTCAGCTTATTTCTATCACATTGACCTCTTTCATGGAATCAACTCCCATCAAGTAGGTTGGGTTCCCGCTGTCTATGAACTCTACTATGGGCTTAACCCCATCTCCCTCGATGATTCTAGGACCACACTCCTAGAAAGACCCTTAGTCAATGGGTCAGCAATATTCTTCTCGGACTTTACAAAGTCCAGAAGTACAACTTTGCCCAATAGGCGTTGAACAGACTTAAGTCTGATTTGGATATGTCTGTTCATCTTCTTATTGCCATTATCTTCTTACTTTAAATCTCAATGGTGGATCTTGAATCAGTATGAACTGAGATTGAAAGTATGGGTCTATGCATGATAGAGAATTCAGATAAAATATCCTTTAACCATTCAGCTTCAGAGCAAGTTGTGTCTAGAGCAATAGCTCGGACTCCATGGTGCTCCTGGCAATCACTGTTTGTTTGCAGGATTTCCAGGACACAGCAGCACCACCGAACATGAATACATATCCGGTAGTAGACTTAACATTATTAGAATCAGTGATCCAGTTGGCATTACTATAACCTTCCATAACATCAGGATATCCAATGTGAGTCAGACAATAGCCAACTGTGCCTCTAAGATATCTGAAAACTCTCTCTAGTGCAGTCCAGTATTCTCTACTAGGGTTACTAGTATATCTACTCAATCTACCTACTGCATAAGAGATGTCAGGTCTAGTCCTGTTGGAAATGTAGAGAAGTGAACCTATTAATTGAGAGTATTTCAGTTGAGACACAGGCTCACCTATATTCTTCTTCAAAGCAATTGAAGAATCATAGGGTGTAGAAATAGGTTTAGAGTTATAGAAATCAAATTTATGAAGCATTCTTTCAATGCTATGAGCTAGACTCAAAGAAATTCCACTAGAGATTTTGGATATTTTCATTCCCAATATCATATCAGCAGGACCTAGATCCTTCATATCAAAGTTTTGGGAAAGATAATCCTTTACTCTTTTGATTGCATTAAGAGAAGTTCCAAGGATAAGAATATCATCTACATATAGACAGAGGATAATATACTCATTGCCAAAGCTCTTAGAATATATGCACTTGTCATGTTCATGGACAGTAAATCCAAATTTTGCAATAACTTTGTTAAACTTTTGATCCCATTGTTTGGGTGCTTGTTTAAGTCCATACAATAGTTTCACAAGTTTGCACACTTTGTTTTCTTGTCCCTTGGCAATGAATCCTTCTGGTTGGTCCATATAGATTTCTTCTTCAAGATTGCCATTTAGGAAAGCAGTCTTGACATCCATTTGGTGAATGAATATGTTATGAATTGATGCTAGTGCTAGAAGGATTCTGATAGAGGAGATTCTAGCAACAGGAGAATATGTGTCAAAGAAGTCAATACCCTTTTATTGGGTAAAACCCTTGGTAACTAATCTGGCTTTGTATTTGTCGACAGTGCCATCAGGTTGGAGTTCCTTCTTGAAGATCCATCTACAACCTACAGGTTTGCATCCTGAAGTAAGGTCAGTGAGAATGCAAGTGTTATTCTCCATTATAGACTTGATCTTACAGTCAATGGCTTCTTTCTAGAAATGAGATTCAGAAGAGTCCATTACTTCCTTGAAAGAGCTAGGATCACCTTCTACAAGATAGGTGAAGAAGTCCTCACCGAAGGATGTAAGAGTTCTTGTTCTTTTTCTCCTTCTTGGTTCAGAATCAGTTACAGGAGCAGAACTAGAAGAAGGGATATCAAAGGTAGAAGGAGTGCAAGAAGGATCACTAGGGATTCTAAACTTGAAAGGAAAGATGTTTTCAAAGTAAACAACATCCCTAACTTCAATGATGGTGTTATTGGATATTTCACTGATCTCAGAGTTACTAGAAATCGGTTAACATTGCTATCTAGTGCATACCCGATGAATATAGCATCAACAGTCTTGGGGCCGTTTTCCTTTTCTTCGGTTCCGGTATTGAAACCTTAGTCAGACAACCCCAAACTTTGAAGAATTGAATGTTGGGAGTTCTCCCTTTCCAACGTTCATATGGAGTAACGTCGAAGTCTCTTTGGGGAACCCCATTAAGTATAAAACGGGCAGAAAGGAGAGCTTCACCTTAAAGATTTTCAGGTGCACCTGAGCTAAGTAACATGCAGTTCACTATATTCATCAGTGTTCTGTTTTTCCTTTCAGCTACACCGTTGGATTGAGGTGTATAGGGAGCAGTTACCTCATGAATAATGCCGTGTTCTTGGCAGAATTCTGCCATATCATTTGAGGTATACTCTCCCCACGATCAGATCTTAGAATTTTGATCTTCTTTTCGCATTGGTTCTCAGCTTCGACTTTATACACCTTAAACCAATCGAGAACTTCATCCTTAAATTTGAGAAGATAGGTGTGACAGAATTTGGAGTAGTCATCAATGAATGTCACAAAGTATCTTCTACCGCCTCGGGTGAGAACTCTGTTCGAGTCACACACATCACTATGAATAAGTTCGAGGGGTTCAGATGTCCTTGTGATAGAAGGAAATGATTTTCGGTTATTCTTACCCTGAACACAGATTTCACATCTAGAAGATGTGTCAAAAGAAGATTTGAGAATGAGATTCAAGTTAATCATTTTCTTGATAGAATTGAAGTTGACATGTCCCAGTCTTCCATGCCAGATATCATAAGACTCAATGTTCAAAGCAACAGGAATAGAAATTTTATTATCAGAAGAATTTATACATTGAGAAGAAAAAGGCCATCACAACAGCCTTTTCCATGAAGATATTAGACTTGGAGATTACAAATTTATTAGATTCCTTAACAATCCTATAGCCAGCTCTAAGAAGTGAAGACTCGCTGATCAGATTTCTCTGAAGTGTGGGTACATGTGGGACGCCTTGAAGAGTCAAAATTTTTCATGAGGTCATTCTGAGATCAATACGTCCAGTTCCCTTTATCTCTCTAGTGGAGTCATCTGCCAGGCTCACGCTTCCTCCACGTTGTTCCTGATAGAATTTAAACCAGGAGCGATCAGTACAGATGTGAATATTAGCTCCTGAGTCTAACCACCAGTCCGAGGAGAAGGTGATAGAGTTGACAATAGGAAGAGAAGAATCTAACCTAAAGGAGTTGGAGTTCAGTTCCACCATGTTGACCTTGTGTCCGCCATTTCCTCCATTTCCTCTTGGTTGAGCTTTGACAGTTCTTTCTTTCGGTTGAAACATTGAGGCGCCATGTGATTCGTTCTTCCGCAGACGTAACAGAATCTTCCATCAGTCTTCTGGCCAAAGGTTTTGGGTTTGAAAGAGGGAGATTGAGAAGGTTTGAAAGAAGAGGAATTTGCATGGGGAGAAGAATGAAAATGATTGGGTTTTTTGAACTTTTTACCCTTGGGATTCATAATTTTCGCTTAGGCTTATCCTCCACCAAGTTCACTTTAGCTTTCATTTCTGACTTGGCTTTAGAGTTTTGCCTATGCTGATCTTCTATGCAAATCGCTTTTAGGGCTTGAATAAGGGTTAGGTCACCTTACTTGTGACGGAGGTCTCCAGCAAAGGTTGACCAGGAAGGAGGGAGTTTGTCAATAAGACAAGACACCTTGTAATCGTCGGAGAATTAATTTCTTTTCGATTGAAGGTGCCAGATATAATCTTGAAATTCATGAAGTTGATCATTGATAGGTTCACTATCAATCATCATGAATTTATTGAAGGAGGAGGTGAATCTTGCGATTCCAGCATCGTCGAGGCCATATTCATCCTCGAGAGCTGTCCGCAGTTCTTTAGCACTCTTATATTCATAATAAATGTTATATAGACTATCAGAGAGTACACTAAGAATTCTATGGAGACAATGATAATCAATTTCCTTAAGTTTCAATTGGATGTAGGAGGAAGGAGTTGTAAGAGGAGTTTCAATAGGAGAAGATCCAACAGATGAAGGTTTAGGAGAAGGTGTAGGAATGGTGTCATCTATGACTGATATGAGACCTAAAATAGTTAACCAGTACTTCATCTGGTTTGCCCATCTCTTAAAGTATGTGCCAGAGAATTTCTCCGGTTTGACACCCTTGGAGTGATCATGGTTGGCCATAGTGACAGGATAATGCTACCTGAATTCTGTATTTCAAAATTATTTTGATAATGTTAGAATTTAGTTTATATTGGTAACTTTTAGATTAGGGTTTGCTGAATAAAATAATGTATAGTCTTTCTTTAATTATGTGTCAAATAATTCAAGGAAGATATAACAAGATGTGGACTGTCCTTTTAATTTTCCAAATTCAAAATTATAACAACAATAATTTCTAAAAAGTTATTCCAATTAAATTTTAGAAATAGACTAACAAGAATTAATTAATAATTGACTTGCAAGAATAAATAATCGTTATAGCAAATATTACAAAATTAAATAATTTTAATTAGCCAAATTTTTATTGCAAGAAGTAGTTAATTAATTGATGCATGCATGTAAAATCTTGCAATAAGAGTTTATAATATATATATATATTTAAATAAGACAAGATTTAAATAGTTTAAATTATATTGTGAAAGATTTTCTTTTGTAACAAAAAATTAATAAGATGTTGTAATGAAAACAAATGATTAAAGTTTGTGATGAAAAGAATTTAGCCTTATAATAATTGCTAAATATAAATTTGTAATGAATAAAGTTATTCAGATTTTCTAGGATCTTATATTGAGAAATTTAGCCTTGTAATAATTAGAACAAATAGATTTTATTTTGCAAGAAATTAAAAGAGATTAAATTAAATCAGATTTTAAGAAATCTTACAACAAGATAACTTACAACAGTATGTTAAGACAAGATCTAATTAGTTTGAAAAAATTTAACACAATAATATTGTCATGAAAAATTTAAGGCAAATCTTTTCAGGATAAATGAGAAATTTAAAATATGATCTTTTAAATAAATTGGTAAGAACTTACAAGATATAAACTGTAAGAATGCAAATGTTTTCTTTTAAGATTTTTTTTAAAATAATTGTCTTTACTTACAAGGACAACAAATTTTTTTTATTTGCACAAAAAATTATCTATTGCATGAAAATTAAAAATTATCTATTGCATGAAAATTATCAATTGCATGAAACAGACATTAATTATATTGCATGAAATAATCAGATAACATCTTTCTTCTAGATTGTAGTAAATTTAAGTAGATTAAAACATGCAACAAATATACATTCTTAAATTTAATGAATTACTTGTCCTAAGCATGCAACTGAAATAAAGAATTAAAAGAAAGCAAAAAGTTGGCCTAGGGTGACGTAGTCATGCAGACGCACTGCCTTAGAAGAAAAATAGTCGATCTCTCGTCCGGACCTTGAAAGTGGCCTCCTCTCCTAGCGGTAAAAACTCCCCCGGTAGTACACCAGCACCCAACTCAGGACGATGAGTCAGGCCTCTGCTCAGACGGAGATTCATTTCCCGTAAGTGGAAAAGGAACGTCGAGAAAACAGCAAAACCCGATTGCAAGAACACAATTTCTTTTAGCAGAATGTAAGAAATTTGTGGGAGAAAGAAAACAGGTTGATTTCTATTTCATGTAAAAGATACGTGCAGAGATAGGGTATTTATAACCCTCTGCAGATCTTTCCGTTTGTAACAGCCCGAGAGAATTTGCGATCATGCGCGAGTGGTTGAAACGTGCAGATCCGATTCTCTTGAACGGGTCCTACTCTACCCGAAAATCTCAACAGAATTTTAAATAAAAATAAAAATAAAAAACCAACAAAAATGTAGCAAGTCCGATAAGCTCCTGAATCGAACTGCATTCGTGTTCGCATGTCGTGGGCGCGCGCCACCCGAACCCGGCCCGGCCCGGTTCAGCGTGTGCGCGCGTGTGTGGGGATGTGGCCCATGGCCCAACACCCATAACAATAAGCATGGGATAAGTTGGTATATATACTACCCAACCTCCCATCTCCTATCCAATGTAGGACTAAAACCAAATAAGAGAGAAACTAAAGTTTTCCCTCCAACTCAAAAACTCATCCAACAGAAGTTTTGGAGCCTATCTATTGCTCGAAAAAGGGAACAAGGCACCAAGCCTGCAGGTTAACTTATTGCACTAACAGAAAATCAACAAACTTATCTTAGAACAACATTTCCTAGAATCCAACAGTTGATATAGTAACCTTACTCTCTGAGCATCAGCTCATATCAAATTTTAGCAAGATTAAACACAATAAGGTCTGTAAAGAATTCGACCTTCCGGTTTGCTTGAGCATATCAAGCATATTGGTCTGGAACACGTGATCCACAGCCTCGACGCTGACTCCCGTCCCGCTCTGAGGCATCGCGAAGACGTCAACAACTCGAACTGTATACTCATCAACGAACTCTCCGAGCATCAGGCCCATCACCTCCATCGGGACCCCAGCCCTGCCTGCAATTAATCAAAACCCTAAATATGATGGATTCCTCTTCGAGTTGAGAGGAAAGTAAACCCTAGAAACCCTAGATCGAACGAGAAGAGTACCGTGCTTGAGCATCTTGAGGAGAGCGAGGGAGGAGATGTAGACCTGCTCCGACGAGTCGAGGAGCGGGGAGTCCGTCGGCGGGTGGCTCATGCCACCGGCGCCGGAGAATATGCGGTGCAATCTCTCCATTGATCGATCCAATCGCACAAAGAAAACAACTCGAACTGGAAGAGGGAGAAACAGAGAGAATGAGAGTTAAAGATAGAAGAAAGAGAATTTCCTTTTCTTCCGTCGAAAGAAATAAATATATAGGGGAATTATGGGCCTTACCTTTTATAAGAGCCCAAAACAAATCCAGCCCATTTTGAGTTTTTCCAACTGGCCTTTGTCCTTTTATTTCTTAATGGTCCTCTATTCTTTTTACATTTTTTTTCCTTTTATTTGTTCAAATTTATTTTTTATTTTTTTATTTTTAAAAAAAAATGTGTTGCTGCCAAGAGGATTTCGATTATAACAATGAATCGCTCATTCAGATATATAAAAAATGATTGGTTTGAAAATATATTATGAAATAAAATATCACAATATCTTTTTATATATATCTCAGTGATAAGAAACAAATAATATTTATTACCGTCAGAAGAAGCACTAATTTGTGAACACTGCCCAATTTTGAGAATAAGAATGGGATACAAATTCCTTGAAATCTAGCATCATGATACATTCCCCTAAAAAATTAATTTGCCTCAGCATAGAGATCATGAAAGAATAGTCAGGTTAAGACGGGAAAAAAAAAAAAAAAATCAATGAGGTGTGTTGATCAACCTCAAGAAGGCCGCATCATATAGGTAGCAATAGGCTTTAGGGCCATCAATCACCATCACCATCGCCACAAGGAGGATCTCGTGGCAAGTAACGTGATTTAATATTGGTGACTACGTCGAGAAGGATCTGAAGAACGGAGGCTCAAATCGTAGTCATCATGGCTGTTGTCATCACAAAGGGTTTAGGCAACATTGACGCCAATAAGTAAAGCTCAAATTAGCTGAAAAAAGGCAACAATTACACCGGAGGAACAGAGGGTGACTGGGTTGCCATTATCTTCGATGAATAGATAAAAAGTCCCAACTATTTACCTCAGTTCCACCGATCAAAGTTATAGTAATGACTCAAATCTAGATCTTGCAAGCCATCCTTCTTCGAATTTATAAGAAAAATAGGTTTTTTTTTTTTTTTTTAGAGAAAATTGTCCGAGATGTGGGCTAGATTTCACGACGCTGTCGCGAGAAGAAAGTAAGAGGGAGAGTAATTCTAACAGCACGATCAGCGAAAATAATTTAATATGATGAATTTGTCAGATTTTCAAGAGTTTCCGACGACCGACAGTGAAAATCACAAGAGGGGAAAAAAAAAACACATCAATGTTTTTATTAACGCAACCAAACAGTCCAGTTGCAGAAAATATCATGGTCCCCCACTCATTAGTGTTTCCGAGTGAACTGTTTCTACAAACATGTCATCAAAAAAAGAAAAGAAAGAGAAGTTAATTCCACCTCAGCGCTCCCATGGATCTGTCCCATTCTTGGGCCTAGAAGGAATCGTCCATGTCCTTTCCCCCAAAATTCCTTACCAGTCTACAACAACTTGTGTGACAGCTATACCTCTACTGTTAATAATGGAAATAAAGACTACCTGTTTGGTTAAGAGGGAAGCGAGAAAGTAAAAATCGAGAGAACGTGGTAATAATTCTTTTTAGAACTTAAGAATTGATTAATAAATTTTTAGTATTTGAATATTGTTAGAAAGTGTGTTTTAAAAAATATTTTGTCTTTTTCGATATTTGAATGATAATGTGAAAGTAGAAGTAAAAAAATGACCACAAAATTGACCTTAAAATAATATTAAAATAAAATTAATTAAGAAAAATAAAAAATGGACTGTAATTAGAATGCAAGTGAGATTTATATGATCAAAAATTAACTGTTTTGTATTACAACCTATTACAAATGAGATTTATATGACCACAAAATTAACTGTAGCACTCTGAAAGTGAGAAAATAATTGTGTAAAAAAGAAAAAAGAAAAGAAAAAAGATTTTTTTATTTTCTTTTTCCGATGTTGAGATAGATAAGAAAATGAGCAGATATACTTCCCTATTTCCTTACTCCGTCCGCTTCCTTGCAACCAAAGAGCTTTGAGCCAATAACTCAGTTATTATTAGCTCCAGTTAAGTACAATTTTGTTTTGTTAAATAAAATAATAATAATAAAAGAAAAAAAAATCATTGCAGCTGCTTGGCTTTCCTCATAAAACATTTACTGAGGAAATAATTATAACGAGGTTTCGGATTCAAAATTGAATTATCAATCATGCTTTCAATAAAAAACAGAAAAACGGAAAAAATATTTTTTTCAGCTTTATATGCCAGCGTCCGCATAGAAAGCTAACTGCTCGCACGTGCTGAGCTGTTGCGCAGAACATGGCGCCCGCTGTTTTCGTCCGGATTTGCGTCTCTATCGAGAGCGCGCGTCGAATCAATTTTTTTCTTTACACACCCCTCAATAACTTGCAAATTCAATCCAAACACCTGGCATTTTTGTTTTATTTTTTTTGATTATTTTTTGTTTTGATGATGTACCTATAAAAATAAAAAATCCCCAACTGCCGCTAAAATCGCCCATTTTCTTCGCATTTTCTGTTTCCAGCCCATTGCCTCCCCCACAACAAGAATCTCAGCGACATCTCAATTTCCTCCCAATTCTCTCTCTCCCCAGCTAATCTTTTGTAGGGTTTCCTTCGGATCTGACATCAGGTACAGCTTCGATTTGATGATTTGATTCGATTTCGTCTCATTTCACGTGGTGTTTGATTGATTTAGATCGGAGGGGAGGTGATGGCGCAAAGAGTGGATCACGAGTACGATTACCTGTTCAAGATCGTGCTCATCGGCGACTCCGGCGTCGGGAAGTCCAACATCTTGTCGAGATTCACGAGGAACGAGTTTTGTTTGGAGTCGAAGTCGACGATCGGGGTCGAGTTCGCCACCAGGACTCTTCAGGTGAGCCCTAATTCTCCCCGATCCAGTATCTGATTCGATCAATGATGATCTGCTCAAGTTTTTCAAATTATTCGAGAGTTGATAAATTTTTGTGTTGTGCTTTGAGATCGAGCTGAATTTTGGATTATATGTTGATTTTGTTGACTGCATGGTTTATTTCTAATGAAACTCTGAGGGGCTATGCCTCACAGTTTCTATTAATGAATAAATAGAAAGGATATAAATAATATTAGGGATGAACATAGAATATAAATTTAAAAACTTATTATGTGATCTTTCCAGGAAAAATGGTTTGAGAAGCTTTAAAGACGAGATTGATACATTGTTTAGTGCTTAATTTGTTTTTTTAAAATAACTTGTTATAGTGTTGTTATATTTAAAAAAAACTTGATTGCATGAAAATTTCATTCCGATAAGAGAAGGATTGCCGGGACATGCATAAGGTTTCTTGCTAGGAACTTTCCTGACATTTATAAAATATGTAAAAAATGTGATTGATATCCCTCGGATGTATGAACAGATGCTATGGTCATGTTTTTTAAAGGAAACACTATGGTCATGTCCTGATGACAGGTTATATGTAGTAAAATAGGGACCTAATAGTAGGACCTAATTTATTTTCCTTCATGTTTAATTATTTTTTGGATTCTTTTATTCTCTTTTTTAATCCAATTTTTATTCAATAAGTGAGGAAAATTCCCGTAATGAAAACAGCTTTTATTTATTCGGATGATTAAACTGTCTTATGTTGCTTTTTATCTGTAACTGTTTCCCGTTAAGATAGTATTAGAGTCGGTCAATTTTCAATATTGTGAAGCGCAAACACAACTACATGATACATGTATGATATGATACAAATACAGCTTTGCGGAAGTTTTTAAAGACTAGCACGTGGGTAGTGACATGGATACATCATGTCAAAATTGTGTTTGTGTGCAAGTGGCTATTACAGGCATGCACACATGACCAACACGGACATGAATAGAGACACAACATGTAAGGTATGCGTACGGAAAATCTTAAAAATGTAGGATAAATATGCGTCATGGATATGGAGAGATTAAAATTTTACATATTTGTTAATGTTCATTGTTTGTAGTATAAATTTGTCTTAGAAAGGATAAAAGAATGCAATAGCTTGGATATTATGAAATTAAAATATATTAAAGTTGCAAATCAATAATTACCTGAATAATTATATTCCTTATTTTGTATTAAATATTCCTTACTAAGAAACTTGACAAGTTGTATAAATGTCATGCGTAAACCATTATCCATTCATTTTTTAGCCTCTTAGTCTTTGATGCACATGGATGGAGGTAATACGATAAGATATAGAGTCTAAAGGTCTTAGTAATGGCATATTGCTCGATAGGAATGAGTGGAGAAAGCTGATCCATGTGCCCGATCCGGCGTAATTCTCTTTTGGTTCATGTAGCCTACCCCAAATACTTGAGACAAATGGTTTAGTTGTTGTTGTTGTTGTTGTTGTAGTCTTTGATACACATGCGATTATCTTTTATATGTTTAGGATATGCTGTAAATTTTAAGATATATCATAAAGAGTATCCGACACTTGTATCAAATTATCCAACTATCGGGTATGTTTATCGGATCAAAGTATCCGGGCGACATGGATTCTCATCTAAACAGGTTGCGGATGTCATTGTGATGATGTTTAGTCCCCAGAGCAGTGTTGATTGGATACCGGTGTAAGTGTTAGCATGGACATTGGTAGGGCTTATTGGATTCTCCGAAGTCACAATGATATATTCATTCTTAACTTCTTATATGTTGTAGTGACACAGTCAACCGTAAAAGCATCACAGATGCAATTAATCTTTTGAGACTTGATATTTGAGGCCATATAGACTTCAAGTTAATGATACTGCATGCCCACCTCTAACTGCATCCAACTATTTATTAAATGTTATTTTATTCTCTTTTGCCAAATACTAGGTCTCATTCAATGCATGCTCTGGATTAACATTACAAAGTAAGATTTAGTTAACTAAGTAACAGATAATTTAACAATTTGCTAAAAATAATTTGACATGTAAAATAACTGAACTGATTAATATTTGGTTATATTGAGAGATATATCTCGAAGTGTGTAATTAATGCTTGATTGTTAATACACAGAGTGTGGCGACTTAATAAATTTACTTCACTGAGTGGATTCAATGTTGTTACTCAGTCCAATGACAAATAGAATTTCATATACTTGTGGGGACATCCAATAAGACCATCTTATTTGTATGTAGGCTAGGCATGTTGTGTGAAACTTTCGATATATGATTGGATGTGGTATTGGGTTAAAAATTTCAATCTGAAAAAGGGGAAAAAACATGATCCATGTATTTCTACTGACAGTATTAGTGTGTGCTTTTTGTTAATAATGTTGATGTTTTTGTAAATGGAAGTGCTCGTATGTATTAGAAAAGTTTTGCCTTGTTGGATAACAAGTTCTTTGCTAAGTTATTGGCATTTGAAAGCAAAATTTTTAGTGACCAAGTTCAATTTGTAAGTTAGAAACTATTAACAGAAGAAGAATAACTGATGAACCTTGGAATATCAACATTACTAAATATATTTCCTTAAAAAAAGATTTGAGACATCTTTTATTTAATTTTATTTTGTATATTCCTACTTAATTTTTGATGGATTTAATCCCATGAACATGCTAATCCTTGTCCAAAAAAATCTTCCCCCCCCCCAAAAGAAACCAACCCTTACCTAAAATTTAAATTGGCTTTTGAACAAGATTGAAAGAGTTACTTTATACGGTCCTACGGATAAAGAGCTATGTTTGAGATATCACTCGATACCAATACTGATCCCTGGTATTGATATTGCCGATACGATCCGAGACGACCTAGACAATACCGATATTGCTGATAGAATGAGCCGAATAACAGATAAAGGGCAAATATTGCTGATTACAACACGGAAAACCTATGACCAATACCAATACTTGTACCGAAATTTAGATTTCAGACCATGATAACGAGTGAACACAATAAATGGTGGGGAGGAAACAGACTAAAAAGTATTACCCAATTTATCAAAGTATCCATGAATTAACTATGATAATGAATTTACCGGTATCAGTAATTGATTTTGCAAGCTGAACAATATGAAATTGGAATCTTCTTTAACAATATGACAGTGATTTTGCGGATACGATCCGAGACGACCTAGACAATACCTATATTGCTGATAGAATGAGCCGAACAGATAAAGGGCAAATATTACTGATTACAACAAGAAAAACCTATGGCCAATACTGATACTGAAATCTAGATTTCAGATGAAGATTAAGAGGGAACACAGTAAATGGTGGGGAAGGAAACGGACTAAAAAGTATTACCCATTTTATCAAGTATCCATGAATTAACTATGATAGTGAATTTACTGGTATCAGTTAATTGATTTTTCAAGCTGAACAATATGAAATTGAATCTTCCTTAGCATACTGCCATATTCCTGCTGGTCCTTTCTATTGTTGCTTGTATTTGTCCGGAGACACACAAGTTATAAGAGTCGGATCTCTTGAGATATATGCTTGTATGATCATACTTTATCATTTATATAGAGGGGATTCCTCACAAATACTCATCTGTGGAGTTGTTAGTTAGACAGATGTGGTTATTCTGAGAAGGCATTGACGAAGATAACAGGTTTCAACTTCATGTTGGTTAGGCTCGTTAGGCAGTCAAGGACGCCATTTCAAAAGTAGTAATACTAAAAATCTTCTGAGTGTTTATTCCCAAAATGGAAGTAATTGTAGAGCAAGTAATTGATATATGCGCTTTAGGATTAAGATCTGGAGGCTAATGCTTCTGAGTAGAAAGTGGCCACAGCCTGTTATTAATGCCACCCAACTGTTTGCTACTGCTGCCTTAACATTCTTAACTTTCCTTCCGACATGATAGATTGATTATCTAATATTTCAAGTTTTGAACTGGTAGCCAAAGGGAATGAATTCAATCGGTTAGAACAGTATTCATTTACTAGATCATAAGACAATCGGTGATTGGATAGGACAGTTGACTTTGCACGCAGTTGAAAGTTGTTTCTATCATTTGTATTGTTGTGATTGATAATTAAAGTACCAGATGCTCTACATTTTTTTAGTCATATTATGGTACACGTAAGATGTAATCATTGCAGCCCCAGTTTCAGTTTTTGTGTTATAATCTAAGATGCAGCCATGTACATATTGATGTTGCTAGTGCTCTCTGCCAATCTATTGAACTCTTAACCTGACAGGTGTGAGTATCAAACTTGATGCAGGAAGCCCAGATATGACACTTATAAAATCAAAACTATATGCAAGTAATAGTCAAAGCGATTGACTATGTGTCCTTCATTTCTTCAGTAGCATCCAAGTTTCTTGTTTCTGTAGTCTTCTTTTTTATCATAAATTATGGTCATTCGCTTTTTATGCACTAGGGATTTACTGATAGTTGTGTATACCTGTTACATGATTCATGGAATGTCATAACACAGGTATTCTTATTGGTTCCTTGCTGTCATGTGTTGTTGTATTAGGGTACTATGGAATTCTATACCTGTATGGGATGCTTTCAGCTCTCGTAATACCGTGTTCAACTATTATTGGCGCAATATTGTTGTTTTGTGAACAGATAGAAGGGAAGACAATCAAGGCACAGATATGGGATACTGCAGGTCAAGAGAGGTACCGAGCCATCACCAGTGCTTACTACAGAGGTGCTGTGGGAGCTCTCCTAGTTTATGACATCACAAAGAGGCAGACATTTGACAATGTCCAGAGGTGGCTCCGTGAGCTTCGAGACCATGCGGACTCCAACATTGTCATCATGATGGCCGGCAACAAGTCCGACTTGAATCATCTGAGAGCAGTGTCACCGGATGAGGCCCAGCAGCTAGCCGAGAAGGAGGGGCTCTCCTTCCTGGAGACGTCGGCGTTGGAAGCCCTCAACATTGAGAACGCGTTTCACACCATCCTCACTGAGATTTACCACATAATAAGCAAGAAGGCTCTTGCCGCCCAAGAGGCGGCAAACACTGCTGGGCCTCCGACTCAAGGGACAACCATCAACGTCTCTGATGCTGCTGGTCCGAGGAGAGCTTGCTGTTCTACTTAGGTGGTTGATTTTTTTTCGAGAGCATGCAAAACAAATCAAAGAGACTGGCTTGCCCAAAAGCGGCCAACTTCAGACCCCAACAATGTGTAGATTATCTTCTTCCTTTTCTTCTTCTTCTTCTTCTTATTTTGAGGTGTGATTTTGGAGGTTGTGGAAGTTAGGTTCTCATTACCTGCAAGAAATTTTCGATTAAACGATGGCAGACGAGGACTACCTGTGTAGCGCTAATTGTTTTTTTCATGGATGAAGCATTCCTAGAGTAAAATACAGAGCAGCTAAAATTGTGGTTCCCTGTTTTGTAAGAATTACATAATTCTTCGATGTTGCAATAAATATTTTTACTGCACATCATATCTTTGCATTCTTAATTTTTTGTATGGAATTTCTTCAGAACTTGCAGGTAAAATAAATGTTATATTTTGATTAAAATTACGTCCCTGACCTCTATGGATATTTTCTTGCAAATTAAACTTGAAACTGTTTATGTGGAATTTTATCAAAAATGATGATTTTGAATTGGACTTTGAACAAATCAACTGTCGTGATGGATATTGGTGGGCCAAATCTATCTGGTTCTGGTCCACAAATAACACCAATAAGATACTGGATCAGTCCAAGTTGGGTACGTGTTTAAGTCCATTTCTTCACTAGATTGTGCTAAATCAACTACTCGTATTAAAAAAATGAAGGATAATCTTCTCCTAGGTGACGACGAGAGAGGAGATCAAATCTAGAATGACAATACTTTCCAAAATGATATTCCCTACAAGTTTGAAATATCGCTGGATACTGATATGTACAACTAATATCAATATCAAGGTTTGAAATCTCGAGTATTGATATCATTGTTGGCATTAGGTTATCAAAATCGATTGCCAGTCACATCAGTGACTTCAGTGTTTTGTCGGCTCCATCTATCATTCAAACAAATCTAATAGTGCAATACCACTCTCTCACTATCTCTAACGCATTAAATGATTCTAATAACAACTAAACAATTTCATAGAACCTCAATGTGTGTGTGTGTATATATATTATCTTGAGATCGAGACGAACACAATACACAATTCAATTCAGTTACAAGTTGTAAAACTCCTCAAAAAAATTGTGTTATAAAAGCAGTCCTGGAGTTCAAAATCCTTCTGGCTCAATAATAAAGATAGACAACATAGGTTCTGTTTCAATCAGAAACCCTAGCTACCATGATAGAAATGACCTGAATCTCGATCAAAGAAAAAGAATCCTAATCTCAACAGTCATCTTTACAGCACATTGCAGTAAAAACTAAAGACCAATCTGTGGGCAAAAATATAAAGAAAGTAATGATTCTGATGCTGCTGATAGAGATTAAAATTGAATTCAAGGACAAGTTGCTGCCGACCACTCTTTTCTTCTTTCTTTTTTGGAGTAAAATGCTGATCACGTTGATTCGTTTCACTTTGATAGCACCTGAGGATTGGCCATAGCTCATGAATGATTGCCTGCAATTTTAGACTTGTAGCTCAAAAGGATTGGGTTATGGAACCCCCACAAAGACTTGTCCCGATTGGTCGACACCGGATCGAACGTGTTTGCCCACTAATGAGACTGTGATTGGGCTGGAACCCATCACACATTCCCACTGACCCCATAAGAGTCCTAAAGAAGGCAGACCCTGCAAAAAGTTAAGATACAGACGAACCTAGGTCAGGAACTATTTGCTTGCAGGAAAACCATGATGAAAAACTTCAGAACTAGTGGTCAAATTTTGTTGAAGAAAATGAGCTCTGAATTTGTTGGTTGGTTTGCTTCATGCACAACGTCAACCAACTATGCAAGGATAACAACTCAACTTCTGAATGTTTCATATTATAATTGCAAAGTATCATCTAAAACTATATCGAAAAGTTGACGAGCAAGATCAATGGTGTGTGCTAATAATAGGGGAATACCACAAATGAGATGCTATGTGGCATTTCTTACCCTCCCTCGGCCAAAAGAAAGAGAAGGGCACATTCCAGTGATCTGCTTCACATTTTTTGTACATAAAGATTGATCAAATTTTGCACATGAGTTTCCAAAGTTGTTGCCCAGTTGTTGCTAAGGAACCAACGGGCACAAAAAAAGGCAAGTCATTTTCAAGGTCATGCATTGAGTAAAGCAAATCTCCAAGATTTTTCCTAGTGAAGGAAGTGTTTAGAAAAGGTTTCTTTCATCTATGAAAAACTTGCTAGAGAGTCAACAAAAAGCACATTCTCAGATTGTGATCCAAGAGGTAAAGATTCTAAAATGTGCAAGTCATAACCACTGCCTTCCAATAAAACAGGGTCTTCAATTGATTAGAGAGTGAAACACTATAGTGACAATCAAGACTGTTACAGGTCAACACCCTATAAGATAAATGGGTAATATACTAATTTCCTTTTATGGAAAACACTGGTAACTTTTCCTAAAATAAATCCCTAAATCATATCGAGTCATATTAGTCCAAGTGTCCAACAACATTTATCCCCAGTCCAATAGTTACATCAACATATATAGAAACCATGAGAATAATGGAATCCATAGTTTATATTAAAATGAGACGACACTTAAAAAGTAGAGAGAGAGATGGCAACCATTGAAGAAAAATGCAACTACCAACACTAACTAGGGGGTATGACCATTAAGCAAGACGATAATATAGCCATTGCTTAAGTTCAATTTATTCAAACCTGCAAAACTAACTAAATAACCATTTATTGATTTATTTATTTTATTCCATTTTATTTAGGTCGATGTCTATATCTCACGCTTACTCTACTCGTAAGAAAATCTCATCCTTAGCCTGAAAAAAAGGGTAAATGGTGCCCTTACCCATTGTCTTCAACTTGTAAATGCCTCACTGTTAACACCAAAAAATTAAAAAAAAAAAAAAAAAAATTCCAGTGGTCAATCCACCAACGACTACTGCACTCACATTGATTTGCATCATTATCATCACTAAGTCCTCCCCATTAATTTATAGCACGTTTATTTCTTTCTTCCAAACTCGCATGAGGCTAAGCAATGTACACATCCTCTACTGCCACTGCTCAAAACAACATCCATAAACACTGAATCAAGTCAAATCTCAATGAGCATGATGTGACCCTAGTGGCTTTTGAAACTAATCCTGACCACATTTGTCTCCTATCGCAAGTCAAATGCAAAGCCAACACAATGAATGAAAAGCAATTGATACGGGATCTCCTTGTTGAGAATAGTTTTTCTAGAAGGAGGAAATGAATTTTGTATTTCGAGTTATTCAATTGGACTTACATATGCACTTCCTTATATAGGCCTTTTGGAACATCCTCCATGACTCTTTCAAACACCAAACCACATGACTCTTCAAACACCAAACTACATGACTCTTCAAACTAGTTCATGAATTTCTCATGTACATGTATCTCATAAGTGCATGAATACATGAATAACATAATTACTAATGCATGTAACAAGTTTAATAGCTAACATTCTCCTCCCTTAAACTTGTTTCTCCACAAACTTGGACGCCAAGCTTCTTCCTTAATTTTTGAAAGGCATCCGTCTTCAATGCTTTTGTGAAAATGTCGGCAACTTGATCACTCGAACTTTTGTGGTGCAACTCCACCTCCTTTCATCTTCACGTGTTCTCTTATGAAGTGAAATCGAGTGTCAATATGCTTTGATCTCTCATGATGAACCGGGTTCTTTGCTAGAGCAATGGCCGACTTGTTATCGATGTAGATCTTGGTCGCTTCTTCTTGCTTTAACGTCATTCTCTCTAATAGTCTCCTCACCATATAGCATGACAACCACAAGCGGCTGCTGCTATATATTCAGCTTCACAGGTTGAAAGAGCAACTATGGATTGCTTCTTCGACGACCAAGTAAATGCAGCATCACCAAGATAGAATACGAACCCAGTTGTACTCCTTCGATCTTCACGGCTTCCAGCCCAATCACTATCGCTAAAACCAACCAATTCAAGGTTGTGATTCTGCGAGTAGAACAGTCCATGATCAACCGTTCCTTTAATATAACTAAGAATCCTCCTTGCTGCCTTCAAATGGGAGGTTCTCGGGGTCTCCATAAACCTGCTCACAAGTCCTACTCCAAATAGAATATCAGGACGAGTGCAAGTCAAATACCTTAGACAACCCATGAGACTTTTGAAATAAGTTGGGTTGACTAGCTTCCCTTCACCCTCCTTGGTTAATTTGAGACCAAACTCAACAGGTGTGTCAATTGGGTGGCAGTCTTCAAAGGCAAATTTCTCTAAGATCTCCTTTGCATACTTTGATTGGGAAATAAAAATACCATCTTCACCTTGTTGCATCTCAATGCCTAGAAAATATTTCATTAGGCCTAGATCCGTCATCTCGAACTCCTTTTTCATTGAGAGCTTGAAGTCTTGGATCATAGAGTGACTGCTACCTGTAAACATCAGATCATCTACATACAAGCAAACAAACAATACTTCTCCATGTGAGTTTGCCTTAGCATATAAAGAATGCTCATCAGGGCACCTCATAAATCCTTGTTGCATGAAGAAATTATCAATCCTTGAATTCCATGTTCTTGGTCCTTACTTTAGCCCATAGAGAGCCTTCTTCAGCTTGTACACCTTCTTTTCTTACCCTTTAATAATGAATCCTGGTGGCTGTTCAACATAAACTTCTTCTTCAAGTTTCCCATTTAGGAATGCCGACTTCACGTTCATTTGATGCATTTTCCACCGTCGTTGGGCCGCAAGTGAGATCAATAACCTCACAGTTTCTAGCCTTGCTACTGGGGCAAAGACCTCTTCATAGTCGATGCCATACTTTTGCTTATAGCCCTTCACGATCAATCTCGCCTTATGTCGCTCTACCACACCTTTGACATCTCTCTTTGTCTTGTATACCCATTTAACACCAATGGGTTTTGAATCTTGTGGAAGTGATGTGAGCTCTCATGTATCATTTTCTTGATGGAGTGAATCTCCTCCTCCATAGCTTTCCTCCATTTTGCCTCCTTATTGGCCTCCTCAAATGTCATAGGATCAAAGCCTACAAAAAGACAAAATTGTTGAACTCCTCCTCGTTCTCCCAATCAATGGGCTCAACTGGTTGAGTGGAGTCATAAATCTCTTGAACTCTCCTTGTCTTGCGTACAGGACAGGTAGAATCATCATGGTCTGAATCTTCGTTTAAGGTAGTGGATGGTTACTCTCTCTTCTCCTCCTCACCATCAAGAGAATGAGAATCCCCATGTCAATTGTCTTCCACTCCCAGTTTTGATCTTCATCAAATTTCACATCTCTTGACATCACAATCTTGCAAGTGACGGGGTTATACAGCTTGTATCCGCTGCAGTTCTCACCATAGCCCAAGAATATGCATCTTTGGCTTTTATCTTCAAGCTTCGTGCGCTTCTCCTCCTGAATCTTAGCATAAGCAACACTTCCAAAGATTCGAAGATGATCGACCTTTGGCTTTCGAGAACTCCATGCTTCCTCTGGCGTCATGTCTTCAAGTCTCTTCGTTGGAAACCTGTTCAACAAATAAACAGAACAAGCCACAGCATCTCCCCAAAATTCCTTTGGGATATTTTTCTCCTTCAGCATACACCGGACCATGTTGAGAATTGTTCTATTCTTCCTCTCTGAGACACCATTTTGTTGTGGTGTTTGCGGCATAGTGAGTTGATATTGGATGCCATGTTCCCTGCAGAAATTCTCAAACTCCTGCGACATATACTCGCCTCCACGATCAGTTCTCAAACACTTAAGTAGACATCCACTTTATTTTTCAACAAAGCTCTTGAATTCTTTGAATTTTGAGAAGACTTCTCTTTTCTCTTTTAGCATATACACCCAAGTCTTGCCACTAAAATCATCAGTAAAGGTTAGGAAATACCTATTACCACCAATAGACTCGGGCTTGATGGGTCCACATACGTCTGAATGCACCAATTGTAGACGCTTAGATGCTCTTTTGACATCATACTTCTTGAATGACTCCCTTTGTTGCTTTCCCACAATGCAAACATCACAAAGGTTGTTAGGAGCATCAATCTTTGGCAATCCCACCACCATTTTCTTCTTCTCCATTAGCTTCAATGCCTCAAAATTGAGATGTCCATAGCGAAGATGCCACAGATTGCTGTGATCTTGAGTCGTTGCCATCATGCACCTCGACTCCACAATTGAGAGCTTCAACGGGAACATCCTGTTTTTTGTCATCTTCACATGTGTAATCAGCCTGTTATTCTTATCCAACAAGCTAAGAGCAAGATCGCTCGTCTTGATGCCATATCCTCTTTCCAACAATTGTCCAATACTCAATAAATTACTTTTTATAGCAGGGACATAATAGACATCAGAGATGCAAAGCTCCCTACCATTTTGAAGTTTAAAGACAACATCACCTTTTCCTTCAATTGGACATTTGGAAAGATCACCAAATGTGATGTAGCCTTGATGACCTTCATCGAGCCTTGTGAAGAACTCCTTTCTTCCACTCATGTGATTTGAGGCTCCCGTGTCTATGAACCATGTGACCGTTTAAGGCGGCTCAATTTCATTATAGGACATGAGCAACACTTGTCCTTCACTTAGCTCCACATGATTAGCCTTTTCTCCACCATCATTGTCAGAATTATACCAACAATCATAGGAGAAATGGCCATATTTCTTACAAACATAGCACTGGATATGAGATTTATCATACCTTCCTTTCCGGCCACGACCTCGACCGCGGCCTCGGCCACGAGTTTCATGGCTTCCACGACCATTCCCTTCACTTTCATCACCATGGGTGCTGCTTTGTTCGTTGAAGTGGTTACCACGACCACCTCGTCCTTTGCCACCACGTCCACCTCTTCCTCGATGGTAGCCTCCTCTTGAAGATCCATCCTTCTTTTGGGAAGAGTTGGCTTGAAGCGCTTGCTCCATGTCTTTCCTTCTTCTTTCGCAAGCCTCTTTCTTCATAAACTTGTAGAGAGCCTTGGAGCTCTTCCACTGACATATCCTCAAGATCATTTGATTCTTCAATCGCCACAGCGATATAATCAAATCTTGAGTGTAGAGATCTCATGATCTTCTCCACAACACGTACGTCCTCAATCTTCTCACCATGTCGCCTCATCTCATGCACAATGGAATTTACTCGGTGAAAGTAATCACCAATGGATTCTGACCCTTCTTGTTGTAGGGCCTCAAAATCTGCTCGCAAAGATTGCAAGCGGATTTTCTTCACTCTTTCTACGCCATCAAAGGCTTTCTTCAAGATCTCCCAAGCTTCCTTAGAAGTTTTTTGCAGAGGCGATCAACTCGAACGTGGCGTCATCTACTCCTTGGTAGATTGTGAACAACGCCTTCTTCTCCTTCTTCATCTCATCCTCCTTGGCTCCATTTACCACCGTGTTCCATGCTCCCATGGATCCCAACAAGGCCTCCATTTGGATACTCCATTTACCATAATTGATTTTAGTTAAGAGGGGCACTTGGGTTTGGATAGAACTAGAAGAAGCCATAGGTGTCTTGGCTCTGATACCAGTTTTGTTGAGAATAGTTTTTCTAGAAGGAGGAAATGAATTTTGTATTTCGAGTTATTCAATTGGACTTACATATGCACTTCCTTATATAGGCCTTTTGGAATATCCTCCATGACTCTTTCAAACACCAACCACATGACTCTTCAAACATCAAACTACATGACTCTTCAAACACCAAACTATATGACTCTTCAAACTAGTTCATGAATTTCTCATGTACATGTATCTCATAAGTGCATGAATACATGAATAACATAATTACTAATGCATGTAACAAGTTTAATAGCTAACACTCCTTTCACCAAATTGGTAGCAGTCACAATGTCTATCCTCAAACTAAGATCAGTCGCTTTTTTTTTCTTTTTCCTGATAGCAAAAGAGTACAGCCACCCAGTTTCAATAAGCTAAGCAACAAAGTGACAAGTACAACCGCATTCCAGAAGGATGCTGGTGCACTGAGATAGAATGTGGAAGGGGGACTAATCTAATTAATCAAGCAGATATGGACTATAGCTTTTAGACCTTCAGTTTTGACCATTGTCTAACACCGACACCTAGTCACTCTCACTCAATGTGGAGAATTCAATTTTTTGCCTTTGAGATGATAGCTTACCAAAGAATTTATTAGTAATAAGCGAATGCACCACTTGGATGAACACTATAAAAGGAGACAGAGAGTTCATTCATACTCTCAAACTTTGGAGCTGAGATCATATTGAAATCTCCACCCATATCGTACAATATTCTTGTTGATTCCTATCGCTCATGGACAGGAGGGAAAAGTTAGAAGGTAACGAGGAGAAATGGGTATATGACTCATCTGTTGATCACAAAGGAAGGGCTCCTTTAAGATCCTCCACTGGAGTTTGGAGAGCATCCCTCTTCATTATAGGTAAGGCCCAGAGATTATGAAGAAATTAGCATAGAAGTCACACTCTTGGAAAATATTATATCAATGATTAAATACATCAGAAGCATATAACTACTAATAAATTTATCCAGATTGAAAAAAAATTGCATGCATCATGCTGCTATTTGTGTACTAATACTCCCATCTATAAATTTATCTTATCTATGAGGAATGGGATTCTGATCGAGTTTTATACCTGCAGTAATCGAGTTCAGCGAAAGGCTGAGCTACTTCGGGCTGGCCACCAACCTGATCATATACCTGACCAAGGTATTGCATCAGGATGTGAAGACCGCAGCCAAGAATGTGAACTATTGGATTGGCGTTACAACCATGATGCCACTCCTTGGAGGATTTGTTGCTGATGCATACCTTGGGAGGTTCTCCACAATTCTCGTGTCTACTCTCATCTATTTACTGGTAATTATTTGTGTAATTGCCCTTTAAAATTGCTCTTAGTGCCAGAGGAAAAATGACCTTGAAATCTGACTGGTTGATTTAAATTTGGCTCTACAGGGTCTCATCCTGTTGGCCATGTCTCAACTAATCCCAATTCTGAAACCATGTTACACCAACACCTGCGACAAATCTTTAAGGGTCCATGAGATAGTCTTCTTTGTCGCCATATACTTGATATCTGTTGGCACTGGAGGCCACAAGCCCTCGCTTGAGAGCTTTGGGGCTGATCAATTTGACGATAACCATGCCGGGGAGAGAAAGAAGAAGATGTCCTACTTCAACTGGTGGAACTGTGGCCTCTGTAGTGGAGTACTTCTTGGCGTCACAGTCATTGTGTACATTCAAGATAATGTGAGCTGGGGAACTGCAGACATAGTGCTCACTCTTGTCATGGGCATTAGCCTTGTGATCTTCCTCGTTGGAAGGCCATTTTATCGATATCGAACACCTGAAGGCAGCCCCTTGACACCAATGCTACAGGTCCTGGTAGCAGCCTTTGCCAAAAGGAACCTTCCCCATCCCTCTGATGTTGAAGAACTGTATGAGGTTTCAAGATCACAAAAGAGTAAGAAAAGGCTACTGTGCCATACCAATCATTTCAGGTAACATAAGTTTAAAAAGATCACCGATGTGTCATAATATTTCTCATAGGATCCATTTTTATGCTGATAAAATGATTATTGTTCATGACAGAGTTCTCGACAAAGCTGCCATTATCGAGCAGAAGGGCAATGAGACTGCCTTCGCGACAGAGAGGCTAAACCGATGGCGGTTAGCCACTGTTACACAAGTAGAGGAGATGAAGTTGGTACTATCAATCATTCCTATCTGGATTACCTCATTGCCCTTTGGCATGTGTGTTGCACAAGCCTCAACCTTCTTCATCAAGCAAGGAAGCATCATGAATAGAAAGATAACCAGCAGTTTCGAGATGCCTCCAGCCTCCCTTTATTCCTTTGCAGCTGTCAGCATGATAATCGCTGTATCATTTTATGACAAGGTTTTAGTGCCATTCCTACGACGGTTCACAGGGATTGAAAGGGGCATTAGCATTCTCCAAAGAATCGGGATCGGCATGGTCTTTGCAGTATTAGCTATGGCAGTGTCTGCCATAGTCGAAAGGAAGAGGCTGAGAGTGGCAGAGTTGGAGGCAGGGAGTATAGATTCTATGAGTGTGTTTTGGCTAGTCCCTCAGTTCATGATATTGGGCATTAGTGATAGTTTCACAATAGTAGGCTTACAAGAGTATTTCTATGATCAAATGCCAGACAACATGAGGAGCCTAGGAATAGCATTCTACTTGAGTGTGATGGGAGCATCAAATTTCCTCAGCAGCTTTCTGATATCTGTGGTTGATAACTTGACTGAGAGAGGAGGTGGAGATGGCTGGTTCGCGAAGGATCTGAACAAGAGCAGGTTGGACGCCTTCTATTGGCTCTTAGCTGCTATTAATGGGCTCAATCTGGGTGTGTATGCTTATATGGCAGCTAGGTACTCTTACAAGAGAGTGCAGGGACAAGGAAGAGTGGGAATCACCAACACCCCCGAAAGAGAATATGATGATGAAAATGTGAAAGTTTAGGGTCCTTTAATTTGCTCACGGGGACGTTGCCATATTTGTTGCATCCTTGGACCCTGCAAAGTATGTCATCAACTTAATTATATGAAATAATATTGTCATTCAATCAATTTGACCAGCATGGCAAGAATCCTCATCTACAAATAGGAATGTAAACAAGTACAAGTCCGAATCTGTATCTGTACTTTAAGCATATTCATATATGTATTACTTGAAGATAACAAATAAAAATACAGTAATAGCTACATCACTCCCTGCCGTCACACCATTTACAACTTTCCATAAAAGTTACAACTAACTCCCAACTTTTTGGTTACAAATTACTCTAGCACCACTTGCATCTTTTTCATTATAGCCTGCAACAACAACAACTGTGGGTGGTGAGCCCACTTGCATCAATCTAAACAAGATAAATGCATTAAATGTTGTAAGTGGTGTTACTGCAACACATAAAAATCAAACAAACATTCAAATTATATTAGACCTGAATCTAGATTTTCCTACGCCAAAAACTCACCCATCTAGTGGTTTGTAATTCAAATTTTCCAAGCATTTCTCCTTGAACTTTTTCTTTAACATAAGACCCTCACAACTGTGACTTGAGAAATATTAAGAAGAAAGAACTGCTTTTGCGTTGGTAATTACACCTAAGTTCTAAGGGTTCTTTGTTACTAAGTAGTTCTGGGAGTGGAACTTAGTTCTTTAGGTCTTCGTTTAATTCTGGGTTGTGGGGTGATTGTGGATACTTTCTAATTTTCTACATAGTTGATAACACACACACACACGCGCGTATTTACACATATGTACGTTAGACGTACTTACATACATATTTATGTATGCATAGGGTATGCGTCTCTCTATCTCTGTATGTACGTACATTTTTGCTGGGGTATGAGTTTGTGTTTTTTGCTGGGGTATGAGGTTGTGTCGTTCTATGTATGTATGTATGTATGTATGTATGTATGTGGGGGTGTGTACACGCGAGCACGCTCGCACACCTATTTATGTATGTTTCTGTAGAGGGGTGCGCGCGCGCAGCTGGAGCTATCTACATTCCCAAAAAAAAAGAAAAAGAAAGAACAGAACTCCTATAAAGAGACCTTCAGCAACTTTTTATGACACTAAACAATTATTTAGAGTAACAAATAAATCAATATTGAAAGAAAATAAATGAATCTTCATTAAGACGTCTAGACTCTAGAGACTGATCTCTTAATCACTACAAGATACAAATTGCGAGACATTATCTTTATAAATATAATTTGACATGGAGTTTTCTTCTCTAATTGAGTAGCAAAACATGCGATGTTTGCCACAAAGGAAGGACAATGTTGAGATAGACCATATATAAAACAAGCCTAGTATTTGATTCTCCCACTTAGGAACTGCCCAAGTCTCAATTTGTTCATAGTTTACTGGGGTTCCAATCACACAAAAGTATAGAACAGCATAAGCTGTCACTATATATGCAATATTCTTAAAGGAAAGGCATTCCATATTCAGGAAAAAGAATATTCTGCACTAAAAAAGGCTTGGAATCTCTTAACGTAGTTTCCACATCTAGTCTATGTTCCGAGATTCCAAGGTATGAGTTGACCAAATTTTCATCAGGGTAGCATCTTAGTCGCATACAATTGGTTATTTGCTTTACTAATTCTTTGATCCATTAAAAAATGCTCTTCTTAGTAAGCAAAGATGCTCTCAGTTGTAATCACTGTTGTTTTATTCTTTTAAACCTTGACATAATTGACATGCATTATTAGATAGTGAAGTGGGAGAATTTTTCTGCTTCTGTAACAATGTGCCACTTTGTTGGGCAGTACTATATAAGCAGGAAAGGAGAGTGTCATTCACAGAGAAAATTCTTAATAAGAATAGAGCTAGGAGGTGATAAGGGGAAATGGGTCCATGGATTCATCTGTTGACCATAAAGGAAGAACTACTCTAAGAGCCTCTAATGGAGTTTGGAAAGCATCCTTCTTCATTATAGATAACACCCAGTGCATAGAAATTAAGCCTATAGCTGCTCCATTCTCACAGGCTGCTAATTGTTTTCTAAGAGACTGTAGGAGACAAGTTAAGCATTTAGTAAATAAATTTTCATGTTGATCACAACATAAAGTAATCACATAGTGGCGATTTATGCTTAAATTTCAGTTGGTGTTATGAGACAGTCACTCAATTACTATTCTTGTTTGCTCCTCCCCACTTAACTAGATCAACAAAATTAAGACTTTATAAGCATGTATTTACTATTTATCTTGAATAGTAGTTTCTCCTTAATTAAGTTTGGCATTCTTATCATTGTATCTGACTCCACTTCAGGCTACTGCCATGCATTAATACCAACTTAGATATTTAGCCCTTTTCTTTTACAATTCCATTTCTCTTGCTTTCAAAGGAGGGGATTACATACAATTTACTATGTGCAGTTTCTAAGTTTGCTGAGAAACTCTGCGTATTTGAGCTGGGCATCAACCTGATCATAAACCTTACAAAGGTGTTGCATCAGGACATAAAAACTGCAGCAAAGAATGTGAATTATTGGACAGGGGTCTCCATATTGACACCAATCATTGGACGATTTATTGCTGACACTTACCTTGGGAGGTTCTCCATGGTTCTTTTCTCCTCCCTCATCTACCTAGCGATACGTTGGCATGTTTATGTGACGCTGCGTTTTTGTGTGTGTGTGTGCGCGCGCGCGCGCGTAGAAATCATTTGCAAAGCACATATTGCAATTTACAGATTTATGCTTGGTAGTTTTACATTAAATCATATGTTCCATCCTCATATTTATGCAGCAATCATATTTAGTTCTTGTTTATCAAGATATTCTAAGCATTAGTTGGTCATTTACAAGTTAACTAGCTCAAAAGGGTAAAATAGAATTGTTGTACTCTTCTAAGCTTTTCTTTAACTGCAAAAGGCTACAGAGAGGCACATTTAAATACAAAGCCAACATTTTTCATTAAAAAAATGTAATTTTCTCACAGCTTGAGTGGCCATGACTAATCTTAATTTGCAAGGATTATCTCTCTTGACCACGTCTCAATTCATCCAAAGTTTGAAACCTTGAAACCCTAATACCAACCAAAAATCTCTAAAGAAGCATGAGGTAGTCTTCTATGTTGCAATGTTCTACAAGCCTGGGATCCATAGCTTTGGCGCCGACCAATTCGACGACAGTCAAACCGATGAGAGGAAAAGGGAGATGTCTTTCTTCAATTGGTGGAATTTTGGCCTATGTAGCACATGTTGCTTGTGTCACAGTAATTGTTTATGTCGAAGACAATGTGAGCTGGGCAGTTGCCTACATGTTGCTCACTTTTCTTAGGGCCATCAGCTTTGTGATCTACCTTATTGGGAGGCCATTCTATCGGTATTGAATTCCACATGGCAGCCCTCTAACACTCTTGATACAAGTCCCAGTGGCTGCAGTAGCGAAGAGGCATCTTCTTCATCCTTTTGATGCTTGACATCTTTATGAGGTTCTTGAATCACGAAAAGGTGATAGGAGGCTCTTGTGCCATACTAATCGCTTCAGGTGCAATAACATCTTTTTTTGATAATAAACTAGAAAGTACTTTGTTGAAAAGCTCAATGTTATATATGGATACTAGACCAACAATGTTTTTTTAGGGTAAAGATGGAAAATCCCTCTCCTCTGCAGAGAGCAATTCCTTTACACCCTGTATGCCTTGAACATGTGACCTTCCCTTTCGCCCTCTTAATTTATCTCATCTAACCAAACCCAACCCCTCTTGGTTGGTAGTAGACCAGCCACATGTATCATGTCAACATGATATAATACAAGATTTAGTTATGAGCATGTATATGCTAACACTTTTTTCATGTATACAAACATGTGCGATGCAGTGTTTATTTGCATAAGTAGCTAACTAATATTTGACTTGTTTGCTAATCTGCAGTTGTCGAGCATCGGAACAGTGGAACTGCCCCTGAAGCAGAGGTGTTAAATAGATGGTAATTAGCCACTGTGACACAACTAGAGAAGATGAAATTGATTTTATCTATCATTCCCATATGGCTCACCTCCCTACCATTCAACATATCGGTGGCAGAAACCAACTTCTTCATAAAGGAAGCATCATGAACCCAAGGATATCAAGCAGTTTTGAGATCCTTCAGCCTCTATATTCTGCCTCGCGGCTATTACATGATCGTCAATGTGATCTATTATGACAAGATCTTGGAGCCATTTGTAAGGCAAGCTAGAAGATCACATGAGAGGGGGGGGGGGGGGGTTAGCATACTGCATAGGATATGGATTGGCATGGCATTCTCAACCAAGGCCATGGTTCTGGCTGGTGTCACCGAAAGGAAGAGGCTAAAAGTAGCAAAGGTAGAGAAAAGAAATGCAATTTCTATGTGCGTCTTTTAGTTAGTCCCTCGATTCATGATGATGGGCTTGTCTGATGGCTTCACTTTTGTGGACTTACAAGAGTTTTTTTATGATCAAGTGCCTGATAACATGAAGAGCCTAGGGATGGCAGTGTACTTCAGTGCAATAAGAGATGCCAATTTCTAGGTGGCATTCTGATTACTCTGATCGACCATGTGACAAAAAGAAGGAATAGTTGGTTTGCCAAGGACCTGGACAAGAGGAGGTTGGATAACTTCTATTGGCTACTAGCTGCGATAAATGCAATGAATCTTTGTGCGTATAATTTTTTTTTTGGTTGAGAAAAACGTGAGCCAATATGCCCCCCGCGCTTCCTTAAAAGAATTAATGAAAATAATCCTAAGCAAATACAAGAAGCTAAAGTCCTCCAGAAGTAATATAGAACTATGCATACACACTTGCCCAGAGATAGCTAAAGGAACCCAAGTAAAAAAAAAAGAAAAAAAAGAAAAACTCTCCCTATCACCTTCCCTCTTGTTATGCTCAGACAACGCTCCGCCGCCGCTACCACACAACTTTTCCAATGCACAGGCAGAAGCTCGATCTGTACCACCTAACCTCACTGGTCTTCTCTTAACTCTAGAAGAACTCCTCCAATAAAAAAGAACCCCTACACTCGAGCACAAACTTTGCTTTCCCTATATTCTTCTTCGCTGTCTTCTGACAGGCTGGTCCGCTCAATGAAAACTATCCTAAGAAGTTCTCAAACTACGACTTCCTTAAAGTTTATACCCAAGACATTTATCAAGAACTCCTTATCTATCAGTGGACGAAGACCCGACCCTCCGAGGCTCATCCCATCCAGGGATACCTTCCGCCCCAGTTTAACTGGTGAAGATGGCCCAGATTCCCCACTATTAATAGGTCCCCGATTAAGAATTGGGGCAAAGTATTTACCATCAAAGTCCCCATTTTTAGGAAATTCCCGTTTAAGCAATGGAACTTTGCCTTTCTTCTTGGGCTTGGAAAGCCTATCCACAGCCCAATTACGTGCCCAGCTTGAGCTGGTCCCCTCCTCTTCATAGCTGACCCACAATCCATTTCAAGTTAAGCACATAGTCCAGCTGAAGTCTCATGCCCAACCTCCTCACCAAGCCTAATATCAAGCCCATTTAGAACTGGATCACACCTCTCCAATTATCCAATTAAAATAGACCCTGCAAGCTCAAATCATCATCAGAATTAATCTTCTCGGAATCACGCTCCTTTAAGTGCCCCGACTCCGGATACATGGATGCGCTCAAAAATTTCAAAGTAACCAATCACTTGGAATAAAAATTATTCACAAACCGGCCCACTTCCTCAAACCCTCGCAGCCCATCCAAACAGGTGACCCGCCCAATCTCTTTTCTTCATTTGGGTCCGGCCCAAAATCTGGCCCATGTTCCCTCAGCCCTACATTAGAAGATCGAGTCGGTTTCAGGTCATTAATAAACCCGCAACCCGCCTCAACATTAACCGTTACATGCTCAATGATCGATGCAACGACTGAATTTGAAATTCAAATTTTGAAATTCGAAAATCCCCCTTCGAGCCCCTCGCTCGCACCTGTCAATGCCCACCGACAGTACCCTCGAGGCAACAACTTCACACAAACCTATCTCGACCCTCTGCTTCACCAGGACAGAAATCTCCAGCGATTTTGTCGCCTTATGATTCGCTGTTGATAGCTCTGCAGAGTTTATGGCCCTCTGCTCCGCCGCTTCTTGACCACCTCTGTTGCTTCGATTCTCTGCTTGGCACCCATGACAATCAGAAAAATCATTCCCACATTCTCCCCCATATGTTGTGAAGATCCCTCGAGGATAGGAAATTGAAAATTGCTTACGGAACCGCTCGATCCCCAGTTGCTCGTGGCTGAGCCCGCAAACCCATCCTCGTCGTCGGACTGCTCTTGAATGTCATCGTGTAGCTCTTTTAATGCCCCCACATCCACAGAGGCCCCCTCAGTGTCACCCACTTCAAGATAAAAAAACTCCGCTTCCATCCACCAGAACAAAGATCATATCCTTGAAGAGAAAAACCCACCAAATCTTCCTTCCAGTCAACGATCCCTCCTCCCCTTTTGCTGGACTGGAGAGGACCTCCAATCCAAGCCTCCTCTTTCTGTTCGTCCTTGAACGCCCACATCTAAACTTACTTCTAGTTCCGGTCTGTACACGGAGTGGACAGACCTTGGTGATATGTCCCGGTTGCCGACAGTAAAAGCAAAGCAAGCCCACACGACAAGTAGCCTTCCAGTGACCACTATGGCCACAGAAGTGGCATACATAACTCATCAGATAATCATCAAACTCCTTTGCTCATGGTAGAACTATAACCAACTCTTGAATGATGGTGAATGGCCAGAACAGAAAAGATTGCTTCGACAGACCCCAGCTACTCCAACTCCAAGGTAATAGATGAAGTTGACGGTGGTTGTTTGAAGTTGGCTTCTGATGAATTTTCTGAACGGAGGTGATAAAAGTGCAATAAGAAGATGGAGGTCACCGAGTTGTAATGTGACAAATAGGTACTCTTAAAAGAGTGTGCTGGTAGGAAATCGAGTTGGGATAACCAACAAATCAAAAAAAGAGTTGTATGATGATAATGTACAAAACTATAACCAACTCTTGAATGATGGTGGATGGCCAGAACAGAAAAGATTGCTTCGACAGACCCCAGTTGCTCCAACTCCTAGGTAATAGATAAAGTTGACGGTGGTTGTTTGAAGTTGGCTTCTGATGAATTTTGTGAACGGAGGTGATAAAAGTGCAGTAAGAAGATGGAGGTGACCGAGTTGTAATGTGGCAAATAGGTACTCTTAAAAGAATGTGCTGGTAGGAAATCGAGTTGGGATAACCAACAAATCCAAAAAAAGAGTTGTATGATGATAATGTAAGAGCTTAGATACTTAAGTGACGATACATCATACATAGACTATATGAAATGATATTTTAGAAAATATGTTTATTCACTACAAGAGATAGTTTGATATGAAGTTATCTTCTCCTATTACACGGCAAGTACCTTTCCACATGTCTTAGTCAAGGAGGGCACTATTGAGATAGATAATTTATGCAACAAGCCCAGTACTTGACAGATGGAATATTTCATTTTCCTCTCCCGCTCCCTCTCCTTCTTGTTGTTAGAACTTCATTCTCCTACTCACAAATCCTAAACTGAATCCAGTGGCATGAGAAATGGTGTGAACATAGGGCTTATTATATACGACGTTTTATTTAGTCTTAAAGGGGAAGCTTCCAGATTCAAAGAATGTTATTCTGCACTGAGATAGATTTGGGAATGCATTGTTGCATCTAAATGCTACATTTCTCTGCGGTATGGGATTCCAAAGTAGAAGTAGACAAGATTCTAAGTAGGTTAGCATCATGGTTATTTGCTTCATTAACCCTTTCATCCCTAAAAAAATGTTGTTCTAGGAATATGGTGGATATTTCTGCTGCTCCGGTTTCTTAGAACGAAAGATACAAAATCAAAGCAAGTAACATGAGCATTCTCTACAATCACAATGAAACGTCGCCAAAAGACAACAGAATAAGATGGGAACACGGCATGCAAACAAGATGCACCGATCCAGACTCCGGTTACAAGTCTTCTTTGACGTCTTGCTGTCTTATTCTCTAAACACTGACACGATACACGATTGGCATGAAAACATAACAGAGTGAAGTGGGAGAACGATTCACTTTGTTGTCATTGTTGTCTTCCCCTCAGTAATCTTTCTGGGGCAAATCATTGTGTTGGCAGCACTCAACTAGTTAATCTTGGTTCTCTCAGGCCCTTCTTCAAACAGTTTAAAGGCCCGATCGAACTAGAAACAAACACAACACATGCGACACGTTCAAATGGTCTACACAAAGTTAAATTCTCAAACTAACCAAAAAAAAAAAAAAAAAAAAAAAAAAACAGCATTTGATCATCAACAAGAGAACAATAAACAGCTGCATTTGGATCGAAAAATAAATAAATAAATAAAAGAAAATAAAGGCCATACCTGAAGATTCTTTTAGGGGCGGCTGCAGTTTCTCTTGTCTCTCACTTGTAGAGAGATTCAAATCTCACGACTTCTGTTAAGAAAAGAAGAACAAGTTCTTGATCGTTTGATCATGATATTGAGTTGGTAATTCAGTTCTTGAACCTAAACACCAACAATCAACTATCGTATCCAAGCCAATTGGCTGATGCCATCTACAATCCTATACCGCGGGTTTTTGGCGGCTACACTAGCTGAGCGACGCCGAACACGGAACACCGTGACAGCAAATAGGATCCTGCCACGTACGTGGCCCCCCCCCCCCCCCCCAAACAAAAAGCTTCTCCCTTTTGGAATATTCCCAGTACCCAAAACAAAGAGGCGCAACCTCGCCGCAAGGATATTCCCTCATATTCCTCCCCCTCTTCCAACGTCGGTTTCAGCCGAACTCTAGGGTTTTTGCTTCATAACGTTCTCGGTCCGCTGCTCCGCGGCACAAGCTACCGCTCCTTCCGCTTGAGGCGCGCTGCTCCCTCCACGTGTCCATCTCCTGGTTCCGAGTTCCCGGGGCGCGATATCTAACCCGGTCCTGAGAGACACCGCATCGAATAGGAAAAAGGAATCACAGAAATTCGAGGCCCCCGCTTGAGAACCACCACCATTTTTGAGCTAGGGTTTCAAAAATCTCGAAGAAATCTCCCATGGCCTCCTCTCATTTCTACGGCTAGGGTTAGGACTTGGACGCACGATGCAGACGGAGGCGAGGGTCGGCGAGAGAGCTCTCAGCTCCGTCCATGGCGGCGGCGGGCTCGCCGCAGTCGACGTTGGGGCCCGCAAGTACTCAACTTATAGTCAACCGCGGAATCATCATCAGCAGAGGCCGCAGCAGCAACAGGGGTTTCAGCAGCAGCCGCAGATCGGAACGATTTCTCATCTGTTGGCCGGAGGAGTTGCCGGGGCTGTGAGCAAGACGTGCACCGCTCCCCTCGCTCGCCTCACCATCCTCTTTCAGGTGATTCTGTTTGTTTCAATTAGTTTGCTTCGTCAATCTCGAAAAGAGAACTTCTTTTTAGATAGGAGTCATGTTCTTTATAAGAAATTTTTGATGGAAAAAATAGAAAGACGGGAATTTGGAAGAAATTCATTCGCAGTTTCAATTCAAATGTTGGAGGAAGCTGAAGATGTTACTAACATGAGGCTATAAGAACAAATAAAGGAGAAATCTTTTACTGATAGATAAGCAACATGTTGTTTATTTTTATCTAAGGGAAAATTGCTTTAGGTCACAGAGAGATTGACTTGCGTCAAAAACTCCCTGGAGAAAAAAAAAATGATGTTAAAAAGCCTTTTGACCAATTTTTATGATACGCCTTCGCCGTCTTCCATGGCATCGGCGATGACTGGTTGATAGCGATGACGATTCCTCGGCGGCATCTCAACTGCAGATGGTTAGAAAGAACAGGGAGAACAGGCAGCACCAAAAGGAAAATCAAAAAAAGACGAAGAAGAAGAAGAATTGGGTTTATTGATCTCAGTTGCTGAGCTCAGTTGAAGCTCGTTGCCGATTAGGGCAATTTTTACATCATAGCTCCCCAAAATGAAGACACCCGCCTATTTATTCCTGCGATCACGAGTGGGCCAGTTGGGCTGCAAACGGGTCGAGTCACAAAAACCCAACCGGACCCGAATCTGAGTCTCAGTGTTGGGCCGGACCCGGCCCGTTAACAATTTCAGAACTCAGAGGTGATGAACCTGAGTTGCGATAATGGGTCAGAGTTGCATCAATGCTCTCCCCTTGAAATCGACCTTGTCTCAAGGTCGAAGACAGGGAATTTCTTTATCAATTCCCAATAATTTTCCCAGGTAGCTTCTTCCAAAGGCAATTGCTTCCATTTAACTAACACCTCAGTTGTTGCTTTTCCAGACCTATTCACCAATCTCCTGTCCAAAACAATGTCAGGTTCCTTGATTATTTCCACAATATGTGAAGGAACCTGATTATGAACCTGAGTGTTAAGCCCCAATTTCTTCTTCAATTGTGAAATATGGAACACAGGATGAATCCTAGCTTCCTCAGGCAATTCCAGTTTGTAAGCAACTGGACCAATCTTTTGCAAGATCTTATAGGGACCATAGAACAAGGGAGAGAGTTTATGGGGCCTTTTACCTCCTACTGAGACCTGCCTATATGGCTGCAGCCTCAAAAACACCAAATCCCCTACTTCAAAAGTCCTCTCAGTTCTGTGCAGATCTGCCCACTTCCTCATTCGATCCTGAGCCTGAATCAAATTGTCCTTCAATAATTGGAGAGTTGCATCTCTATCTAACAGGGCATCTTCAACACTTTGAAGCCTGGCAGTCTTTGGTATATAAGAAGAAATAGTAGGGGTACCTTAACATACACAGCCTGATATGGAGCCATCTTAATTGCTGAATGCCAACTGGAATTGTACCAATATTGAGCCCAGGGGAGCCACTTGCACCATTCTTGAGGTTTGTGAGAACAAAAGCAACGTAAATAAGTTTTCAAGCACCTATTAACTACCTCTGTCTGGCCATCAGTTTGGGGGTGGAAAGAAGTGCTGAACAGCAACTTAGTTCCCTGCAAGGACCACAACTCCTTCCAGAATTCACTGGTAAATATAGCATCCCTATCAGAGACTATACTCTGAGGCATTCCATACAAACTGTAGATGTGTTCCATGAAGACAGCAGCCACAGACTTAGCAGTGTATGGGTGAGAAAGAGACAAAAAATGTGCAAACTTTGTTAGCCTGTCAACAATGACAAAGATAACAGTTTTACCTCCACTTTTTGGCAATCCCTCTATAAAATCCATGGAAATATCTTCCCAGACATTTTGAGGAATAGGCAAAGGCTGTAGCAAACCTGCAGGCTTGGTGGTCTCATACTTAAACCTCTGGCATGCATCACATTCTCTGATATACTTTTTGACACTGTTTTTCATACCCTGCCAGTATACCACTCTCTTCAATCTTTGATATGTTTTTTCATATCCAGAATGCCCTCCCACAGGAGTATCATGGTGCTCAGACAGTAACAGTTGAGTGAGTGAAGAAGAAGGATTTATGAGGATTCTACCTTTGTAATAAAAAAGGTCACCTTTTTTCTGATACTTAGCAGAATCCAATAGACCCTGATTCCACTTGCTGTTTAACTCAGAGAAGAAGGCATCAGTACTGATCATATCCCTTAATAACTCAACCCAATCAGATTCTACCACAGAAATTTCCAGCAATGCAGGTGTGTCAGGAGCTTCAGTTCTTCTGGAGAGACTGTCAGCAGCTATGTTCTCCCTTCCCTTCTTGTACTCCACCTTATACTTGAAATTACATAACTTTAGCAACCAGGTGTGCTGAGCTTCAGTGTATAACCTCTGCTCTAACAAGTATTTCAGGGGCTTATGATCAGTTTTCACTATAAATTCCATACCCAACAGATATTGTCTCCATTTCTTGATAGCTAACAATAATCCCAGCATTTCCCTTTCATATGTAGAAGCATACTTACTGGAATCTCTCAGTTCCTGACTTATATAGGCTATGGGATGGTTATCCTGCATTAACACTGCCCCAATTCTAGTTGCAGAAGCATCACACTCAATTACAAATGGTGAAGTGTAATTGGGAAGTGCTAATACTGGTGGGTTTGTGAGAGCTATTTTTAAATTTTCAAAAGCCTTCTGTGCTTTTTCATCCCAATGAAATGCATGCTTCTTAGTAAGAACAGTCAGAGGAGCAGCCAGAGTACTGTATCCTTTGATAAATTTCCTGTAATAACCAGTCAGTCCTAGGAATCCCCTCAGTGCTTTTAAGGTCTTAGGAACTGGCCAGTCAATCACAGCTTGTATTTTGTTTTGGTCAACAGCCACCCCTCGTGCTGATACCACATGCCCCAAATAGGCTACCTCTGTCACTCCAAATTGACACTTACTCTTTTTAGCAAAAAGCTGATTCTTTTTTAAGATGTCCAGCACTACTCTTACATGGTCAAGATGATCCTGTATGTTCCTACTGTAGACAAGTATATCATCAAAGAAGATGAGTACAAACTTCCTCAAATATGGTTTAAAGATTTCATTCATTAAAGCCTGAAAGGTGGCAGGGGCATTAGTTAGCCCAAAAGGCATCACTAAGTACTCATAATGACCTGTATGGGTCCTGAAAGCTGTTTTAGGTATATCTTCATCCTTCATCCTTATCTGGTGGTATCCACTTCTCAAGTCCAATTTGGAAAAGATTTGTGCCCCATATAACTCATCCAATAATTCATCAATCAAAGGTATGGGATATTTATCTTTGACTGTCTTTTGATTTAATGCTCTATAGTCCACACACAACCTCCATGTGCCATCAGTTTTCTTAACCAACACCACTGGAGAAGCATAGGGGCTATTGCTGTTTCTAACAATTCCAGTCCCCAACATTTCCTCAACCATTTTTTCTATAACATTCTTTTGCTCCCAAGGATGCCTGTAAGGTCTCAGATTGATAGGCTCAGTACCAGGAACTAGTGAGATTTGATGGTCATGACTCCTCTTGGGAGGAAGGCCTATAACTTCTCTAAAAACTATGTCATATTCCTTACACAGGGACTGCAACTGTAGACTGATCTCTGGATCAGGCTGGTTTTCAGTTTGTTCACAAATATACAAAACCCATCCTTTGGCTGACTGGTACAATGTTTTTTCCATAGCCTTAGCTGATACTAACTCCATTTCATGAGATGATACCCCCTGTAACTCCCAAGAATGGCTATCCTTCATAATCTTTACCTTTCTTTCTTTAAAATTTATAGTCATCTCATCCAGAGTCTGCAGCCAATCAATTCCTAAGACCATTTGGCAGCCACCTATTGGCAGGACATGGAAATCAGTAACAATTTCCAGTCCTTGACACTTAAAACACACAGACCTACATAGCCCTTCACTTTGTAACTTATCATCCCCAGCTATAGTAACCTTAAAAGCCACTTCAGGTGTTGTTACCAGCCCAGTTCTCTGCACTACTTTGGGATCAATGAAATTATGGGTGGAACCGGTATCCAATAACACCATAACAGGTTTCCTATTTATCTGCCCACAAAGTCTAATAGTTCTGGGTGATATACTTCCTTCCATAGCATTGAGTGAAAGCTCATATAAATTTTCCCCAAATCCTTCCTTAGGTCTTAATAAGGTCTCCTCTTCCTGCTCACACTCATCCTCTTCACATTCAATTAGCATCAAGCTCTTTCCCTTACATTTATGTCCAAGAGTATAAGGTTCATCACACTTGAAACATAGACTTTTCCTCCTATATTCCTCTACCTGAGATGGGGATAACCTTCTGACTGGAGCACTTGTTGCAGAAACACTCTCTCTGCTAGTAGCTGGAATCATAGAATTTTTTGGACTTAACCCTGGTGTGCTGGCAGTTCCCTTGAATGTAGATATTCTATTCAATTTCTTCTCTGCTGCTGTAATGGACTCTCTGGCTACTGCACTTCTATAGGCTGAGACCATAGTCAAGGGCTTATCCAACTTGACCTTCCCTCTTAGATCTTCTCTTAACCCAGACAAGAACAAACTAATTAAATTTTTCTCAGATTCATCAATCAGGTGAGCCAACCTTATGAAAGATTTATGGTACTCCTGTACAGTACCAGTCTGTTTCAAATTTGCCAAGGCAGCCAAGGGATCATCCAGGTCATCAGGACCATACTGCAAAATCATCTCATCATAAAATTCTGGCCAGGTAACTGATCCTCCCTTCTGTTTTTCCAGCCACCTCCACCACAACAGAGCCTCACCTTGAAGGAAAAAGACACAGAACTCAACCCGATCCTCTATTGGGGTATGATGTATAGCAAATACATGTTCCAGCTGATACAGCCAATTTAAGATGTCTCCATCTCCCCTGAATATAGGAATTTCCACTTTAGGGTGTTTTGGCATTGGAAGCTTACCAGGGATGTTGAAGGATTTTTGATTTCTTCTCAAGACTTGCTCTGACCTTCCTCCTCCCATGGTTGCCTGTCTCTCGTTTGAAGGAGTAGCGAATACCACTCCTTTAGAACTGAGCCTAGGCCCTCCAATGGGAGGAGCTTCATCTCTTCCCGATCCATCGGTTTCTCTACTTAAGACCCGTGGTTCTTGGCACAATCTTGAAATCAGAACACTTAGTTCTTCATAACCCCGATCTATCTTCCCTTCCAAAGAACGGAACCGATCATCAATAGCTCTCATATTATCACCAACCTTTTCCTCCAATATCCGATTTCTTAGTGCAGTTCTTTCATCAAGAGCTCGGAATCGGAAGTCAAACTGATCTTCTTTTTGAGAAGACGAACCTGCTCCAAGAGTGTTCCTTGATCTGGATCCTTCTTGGAATCCCAACCTCCATCAAAAGATACTGACCTTCGTGGTTCAACTTTTGGAGTGAAGTCATCGCCGTCGTCTCCATGATCCTCAGGGAACTCCGGAACCTGAGGCTCTGATACCATTGATACGCCTTCGCCGTCTTCCATGGCATCGGCGATGACTGGTTGATAGCGATGACGATTCCTCGGCGGCATCTCAACCTGCAGATGGTTAGAAAGAACAGGGAGAACAGGCAGCACCAAAAGGAAAATCAAAAAAAAGACGAAGAAGAAGAAGAATTGGGTTTATTGATCTCAGTTGCTGAGCTCAGTTGAAGCTCGTTGCCGATTAGGGCAATTTTTACATCATAGCTCCCCAAAATGAAGACACCCGCCTATTTATTCCCGCGATCACGAGTGGGCCAGTTGGGCTGCTAACGGGTCGAGTCACAAAAACCCAACCGGACCCGAATCCGAGTCTCAGTGTTGGGCCGGACCCGGCCCGTTAACAATTTCAGAACTCAGAGGTGATGAACCTGAGTTGCGATAATGGGTCAGAGTTGCATCATTTTAACACTATTGTTTTTCTCCGGGGAGTTTTTAACACAAGTCACGAGACCTAAAAGCAATTTTCCCTTTATTTAAACTTTAGGAGGAATGCTCAGGTCCCAGTTATAAGCCTATTAGCCTTAGATTGCTAAGGAGTTGGGTCATACTTTTGGAAAAAACAAATAGCTTGATACTTTCATTTGTTTCTGGTGTTACATTCTCATGCTGAAAGCAGTTTATACGATTGAGGCCAACCTTCCAACTTGAAACTGATGTCGAGTGATTTCATGCATTAAGCTCTAGCATGCGTCATGCCATTGAAATAGTTCCTTTTAGAATTTACGTCCACAGGTTATTTGTGAGTTTCAAAATGCTGGATACAGTAGAACTCTATAACCACGGAGTATAAGCCTTTCTTTTTCCCTGCTTTTGTGAAGCTGGTTTTTCTAGAATTTTCATTGAACTTCCATCCAGTGGGAACCCTTCTGGCAGTTTGATGTGTGGGGAGTCTTCTTCTGCGTGTTGCACGCATTAACCATATTTGGTCTTTGTGGCAATTCCTTGAAGACTCAGTTCATTCTTTTTCATCATAAAATTGGGTAATAGGCAATGGTGTGGTGCAATTCTTGTTTTCTTAAAGTCCATGATTATAATTACGGGAAGTATTTTGAACTTTTCCTTGTTGTTCTGTGTTACCTTCGGCCTTCTACAGCACATTGCATAGCATAGTTTCTATGTTCTGATCAGTCCTGGAAATATACTATTTTACACAATTCCAATATAGGCACAAAGTTGCCTCGTTGAGCACCTTTTGCTCTGTGACATGCTACATGTTTTAAGGTCGAGTGTCCTGCAAGTTTGACTTATTTGTAGACTCGATTGTTACTTGTGAACTTTGTGCGCCTCATAATGGACGTAACAAATTTCTCAGTCATAGAAATACTAAGGTTTTCAAGTCAAATGTTTAAATAAGCATCACTTATGCGCATCATGGAAACTGTTATTGGTTGTGGAATGATAAGTTGCCCTTTGCATGTGTGCTACAATTGCTCTAGGTAAGATAATGATTCAGTTTCTTCTTTTGTTTTTCTTTTTCCCTATTATCCTGTCTAATTACTTTCTTTTGTCTTTTCCATTCATGCCTCATTTAGCCAAAATTTTGCCTTTCCAATTAGTCGTTCTTTATGAATTTTCATCTACCTTGAAAGAATTATCATTTTGATTGGTTACTGAATCTTCCAGGTATTCCTTTATTTAGAACCCTGCTTCCTCATTTGAGTAACTTGTCTCCATTTATTGCTTTAGGTGCAAGGCATGCACTCTGATGTTGCAACTCTAAGAAAGGCTAGTATATGGCGTGAGGCTTCACGCATTGCTTATGAAGAAGGGTTTAGAGCTTTTTGGAGAGGGAACTTGGTTACAGTTGCTCATCGTCTACCTTATTCCTCTATTAGCTTCTGTGCTTATGAACATTACAAAAGTGTAAGTATGAAAATTTTGAGACTGGATACGGGTAATTAAGGTTGTTTGTTTTCATAAACTTCATATTAAATGTTATGATTGCATTTCTTACAGTTGTTGCAATTGGTCCCTGGCTTAGACAGGCATAAGGATTACATGAGTGCTGATGTTGGTGTTCGATTGTTGGGAGGTGGTCTTGCAGGAATAACAGCTGCATCTATCACATATCCATTAGACCTAGTGAGAACACGCCTTGCAGCACAGGTGATCTCATCATTTCTATGGTAGGTTAAGGTTATCTGTTATTTCCAATTTATTTTTTTTACTGAATCCCCCCCCCCCCTCTTGGAGGTTAGAATTCGAGTTCCATAATGCATATTGTCCGTTGTTCTTTTATCATTACTTTTTTGTTTGAAATCCTATTGGAAATGCTTAATGTGTTTTATAATGAATATCTATTGTGGGAGAAGTCACTCGTATTATCTTTATTGAGAGCTACAAGTTTTTAGCTCGTTTGTGATGTGCGACCCCTTCTCGCTTCAGAGATGATTGGGAGTGGATCCTGAATTTATACAGATCGACACAACTGGATATAAATTTGATACACACCAAGGAACAAGTGTAGAAATAGAGGACATTACTTGTAGATAAAGGTTAAAAGAGATCTTTTTGTAGATTATAAGTGTTGCAAATAGAATAATACTAATGCGTTTGTATTAGGAGAGAAGGTGATTGCTACCTTTACCAGCTATGTACTGCAAATAGGATTTCATGAAGACATTAGGACTGAGAGACTTGGGAGCATATTGATGAATTACTTCAAATCCCAGTGAGGGAAAAGTTATTTATATGAGATTTAAATGACATGCTGGTAAAAGGGTGGTGGATGTGGCCCATGGGAGTGGGCTAGTGGTAATGTGGTATAGACATGGAATAAAGAATGAACAAGATAAATTATTTTGGATTTTTGCAATATTAAATGACTGAGTGGTAGCAATTACTTGCCCTAAACTAAAAGGAATTAACATTTGATATCCATAGAAAGTTATCATGGAAAGTCCACCTATTTGTTCTTCTGTCATGGCCGGAGATACTGTATTATTGGTGATTAGAGAAGTATAATGCCGTCAACAAAACTCTACTGGATATATGTCCAGTGCATCTGTTCCATCTATACCTTAAGATATTATAAGTACTTCAAAGCTTGTAGATACTCAATCCTTGACAAGCATATGAAATATCCAGAAAGAATTTCATTTGCAATGCTGAGAAAGATATAAACTTCACAAAGCATACTCATGTCTCAACTCAACTGGTTGAAACTAAATTGTAAAGTAACAAGTTACATCCCTCTAAGTCTAACACTGAAGAAAAGTCACATTGAAACCTTCAATGATAAGTAGATTAATTTCCTTATCGTGAGAATCCTTGTTAGGATTTTGCTCATAAAGTTTGCTTGAAATTAGAGTAGTCTATGCTTAATCTCTTAACTCCTATGTAATGAATTTATGAATTTCTATCTAGCAAATAGATGTTCTCATTGCACATCAAAATAAAACAATCAGTTTCTTGAATGCCATCTATGAAGATAATCATTGACAGGGAATAGCTTATTGTAATTGTACCCACATATTGGAAGTGGAGGATAGGGAGAAGGAAGAAGTTTAAACACCCATGGGGAGAAGAAAAATGCCTCACTTCATGTCTATGCATTAATCTGCTGACAGCCTCTTAGGTGTTCTCATTGAAGGTCTCTGGCATCACGACCTTATCACGGCAGTGAATTATTTATTTATCTATCTATTTTTGGGTTCAGGGTATATAGAGTTTAAGAGAAGGAACCACATACGGTTTTGAGCAGGTCTGGTTTAATCAGCTCTTGTGACAACTTAGTTGCTCAACAATGCCTAGTTGGCCTTCTAGTCTTGTTGGACTGAGGTACCAGGCCTGGCTCATGCATATGCCCAACTGAGACAGCCTGTGTTTGGAAACCTTCCTACCTTGCCATATTTTCTGTTTTGCAATTGCAACCCAGTGTTGCACATAGCAGTATTAAGAGTTAAGACTGACTGCTTGATGATTCGTAGTTCCATGTTATCTTTTACACTCTATATAATTTTACCTTGTTCGTATGCTAGCATGTGACCACCTGATTGTCACATGCATGCCTATTGACTCCCAATTCTTGATATGGTTTATTAAGCTGCAGGTTCATGAAACTGCACTTGTGCTTAAAAATGGAGAAACTCTGTTGTAACTACCATTAATCTGGTTTTTTTTTATTTGTTTGTTATTCACCATAGGGTTGACACAACTATGCCTTCCTCTACATCCAGTAAATATGTAAATACAAAGAGTTAGAACCATTTCGTTAGTAGCAAAGAATTATCAGGTCAACTGCTGGTTCTCAGTGCAAATACAAATTTATTGCATTTTTTAGCATATATGGTCACGCCATTTCTTGAATTCCTGCAGCAGAGAGCATACATTTGTGATTTGCATAATGTTTTGGCTGTCCGCCATATCCATTATTGGTTATTCTTTTCTGTAGGAAAACATGATACAGATCCTGACTAGTATTTGGATAAATAATTAATATTTGCTTAAGTGTGACATTACAAATAATTTCTGGTAATTTTTTTCCCTAACTATCAACTATGAAGGTACATATTAGCATGGTAATTTGTTTAGATGGACCTGATAAATGTTTGTTTCAGTTTATCCAGTTTGGATCCTGGGACATCCGTATACACATAGAAATGGAAAATTTCGAGGATCCACACCTAACCTTATATTGGACCTGATCTGAGCTTTGTCATCCAATTTAAAAAAAATGTCTTAGATTCGGTTATGGGCCTCATTACTACTATTTGCATTGTCTTGAATCTCTGAACTCTTGTGATTTGAACTCTGCAGACAAACAACATATATTATAGAGGTATCTCGCATGCTCTTTATTCCATATGCAGAGACGAGGGTATCAGAGGGCTGTATAAAGGTCTCGGAGCAACCCTATTGGTAAAGTTCTCTCAGTATTGCAGCTGCTGTCTGAGTCCATGTATCTATGTTGGCATTGACAACTGGAAAACTGCAGGGTGTTGGACCAAGTATAGCGATTAGCTTTTCTGTTTATGAAAAGCTGAGATTCCATTGGACACTAGAAAGGTAAATGTCAGTTTTTCCATCAATTAACTATGCTGTATGTGCAGAATAAGTACCTCTTTTCATCTCGGAGTCACTGACATGTGAATTTTGACTTTTTGCACAACAGGCCAGATGATTCTGCTGTCTTGGTTAGCTTAGCTTGTGGAAGTCTTTCTGGTGTTGCATCATCAACTGGTACGTAATTGAAATTGTAATTGAACTCTATGGATTGATCAAGGTGATTTGAATCAGTTATTGAAATAAGTAAAAAATATACTGATAATTTTGTGTATGAAAATCTTTACTGTGAAGGCATTTCTGCAATAAGCATCTCGAAAAATGAAGAACCAAACCAAAATTTGACAATTGTTTATCCATTTTGCGTCCAAGTTTGTACGTTGTCTGCTTTCAAGCGTCATTTTTTCTCTTGCGGTACAAACTCTACTTGATGGTAGATCTTCCTCCTCCTGGAGAACGTGTCAACTTTTTATCTTTCTGCATGTTGTAAATGCAAGAGGTTTTTTTGCATGCAATGAAGGATGGAAGTGAGAATATTTGGTGCATGAGAAGGAAGCATAGAGTAGCAGCATGAACATAGGAGTAGTAATAACAACTTTTCACCTTTACTTTCACTTTCTTGCTTCAGAGCAAGAGAGCTCAAGAAGACTGTTCTTAACCGTTTGCCCTCTCCAGTCATCTTCTTGCCTTTGATCTGTGACCTCTGCCTGACTGTCAGAGGAGTACTTGCCAGTATCGTTCGAGAATATTTGAGCACATCTGAGCATTGAGTTTACCCACCTTAGTTTTCTTCCCTTGTTAAAAAAAGATATGCTTCTTTAGGCCAGAACCTGGCCAAATTTGCCCCAATCTGATTCTAACAGTAAATCACATTGGTTTATCTTTCTTCCCCTGTTAAAAAAAGACATGCTTTAGGCCAGAACCTGGCCAAAATTGGCCCGATCTGATTTTAACAGTAATCACATTGGTTGATATGGTAGGTTTTGTCCCCATCAAAGTTTGGGTTGTCTCGAGTTGGCAGCTTGTCAGAGCCGCATCCTTGGTTGTCTCTGCCTTATTTTGTATATGTGATATTTTTGCAATTTGATCTTAAGAATTGTTGCATCGAGGTCACACTCTCTGTTTTACAAAAATGCTGCAGATGAATTAAGTCTACTTTAGTTCCTTAATTACGGTGGTCTACTTTTGATCACATAGCTTCACTTTAATTATCCTGCTATTCATTATCATTATAGTGAGCGAGGGCTATGTCTTGTCAGAACAATATATTCAGAACTAGGCTTTTTTTTTTTGTGAGATAATAAAATTCATACATCCAATTATTATGAATTCACCAATATTGCTACGGCAACTCTATAATTGAGTTCTACTGGCCACACATATTTCAAACAATTAGAACATCAATGCGGCAGGAGTGAAGATCTGCATCAAAGTCATATGGCATGATGAGGATGAGTTCACCTTAAGCTGTTTCATGTGCTTGCTGGCATAACTAGATGCCTTAACCAGTAATGTGCTACCTTTTGGCTATGTACACATCTACATGGTTTATTTTTGATTTGACAGTATGATATATTTATTTGTTTATGATATATTTATTTGCTTTCAGCCAGATAATATTCGGTATTCCCTTCCTACTTTTTTCTCCTGCATGGTTGATAATAATTGATTTCTACTTTCATCACTTATTTGATAAAAGAGTCCCTGATTTTGCTGATATTCCTTCATCTTGAGTCTTGACATAAGATTGGCATCATATGGATGATGGCTTGCAGACAATTTAGTTAGGTTGGGCCTTTTAGTATGGAGTTTTGGAGTTGCAGGCTCTGTTGCCCATTTTGATGGGGCAGCAACCATGACTTGTTTATGCAGTTTAAGTTCATGGAACCATGAGGTGAATCATGTCTCAACATAGCGATGATCATTCTTTCTGGTGTATTCTTTCCTTGCATGAAGGCTGCGACTGATGTGGTTATATTTTACTTCAGGATAGAATAACCGCTTTCAGAACGTACACTTTTGTTTTCTACTGTCTAATATGGTTGCTGTTTGCTACTTTATCTAGATTTAATATCGCAAGCTTTGTTTGATTACTGATGAGAATTTTCTAGTGTTTGTGTTATCTTTAGTTTTCATCTGTGTGTGTTTGTGTGTGTCACTCTGTCCCGTTTGACATCAGATCATAGTGACATGAATGCTATTTATTTTGAAATGCTTATTATGCTTACACATCTTGGTTATATTTCTCAGTGACATTCCCTTTGGATCTTGTGAGGCGGCGGATGCAGTTGGAAGGCGCAGGTGGAAGAGCTCGTGTCTACAACTCAGGCTTGTTTGGGACATTTGGTCAGATAATCAGACACGAAGGCCTCCGTGGTCTGTACAGGGAATCCTGCCTGAGTACTATAAAGTTGTTCCCAGCGTTGGCATTGTTTTCATGACATATGATATACTGAAATCTTTCTTGTCTGGCCCAAATGACACCGATTCGTGTTAGAAACTTCTCCTTTTTCACACCATTTAGATGTTGTGTAACTCTAAACTGGTACCCATGGGTAAGAGTTCCTTTTAGAGACAAATAGGACAGTTTTGCCGTCACCCTAAGTACTTATATGGTGGCAAGTTTTGCTGTTGCTGCCAGTAATATGTTTCTCATTTCTTGTATAGGTAGGTACATCAATCTCATAAGCGTATCACAATCATGTAACTTCAGATTTTCCAATTGGCTGTGTACTTGCCACTGTACTCGTACATGTATGTTACATTTTTTGATATCTGTGACAAAGGACTCGGTTGATTTCTTTTCGTTTTCTTTTTTAAATTCGGAGGACTATGCTGGTTCTTTCTTTTAAGTCACTCTGCTGATGTAATTTTGTTTCAACTGATATACAAATCCTTTATTAGCAGTAGCATTTACGGTTCTCAATGGAGCAGGTGACGAGATTTTTTTCTGGTCTTGCTTCTTGTGTGGATGAACTGCATGTTTTGAAAGGAGATGATTAGATGTTATTGATACAAATTTTCCAGGTTCCTGATGCAATTTTTATGGGTTACAGAGTTTGGGTTGATTTCTGTTCTTTTTGCTCAAACTGGATTAGATGTTGCTGGGACAATATAATTTTGAATGAAAATGATTTCCTAGACCTTAGTTTCATGTGGTCATATAAGAATAATGAAATGATGTTAATTTTTAAAGTCATAACAAAGTCCAGTGCTCGCATTCAGACTTGCATAGTCTTGCTCACACTGTGTTCTATACTCAACCTTGATGACTTCACTCACCATAGTCCACAACTGTCACTGTGCTTAGAATTCTTCTCCTTTGAAACCTGGTGATCTTCACTCCTCTAAGCTTGGTCAATAGTATTCATATTCAAGGGAATTATTACCATGCAATGACTAGGCTTGACCTAACTCCACGATACAAAGTCCCTTCAGAGCCTGCAAACTTTGAGTCTGATTAGCATTATTCTTTATTTTCTATAGAGCGCTCGAAGCTCTAACTAGTGCTGATGTAACTAATACCACAGAAAAGTTCAAAAAATTGCCATCATGCAACCAAATGCCGAGCACTAGTGAAAGCTGAGGAGGATCTTAAAATGATGAGATTTTAATTGACCTCTTCTCACATTCCACATTTTAGGTCCTTATGCATATAAGAAAAAGATAATTAAAATAATTAGAAACTAAAATAAAATAAAGTAAAAAATCCCATAAATGTTGGCTTCTCCGCCCCCTTTGAGAGAGAGTTTTGCAGTCTCCGCAAACTTTACTCTCCTTTCTCTCTCTTTTTTTCTTTTAAATTCTCGGATTTAGCTTTTTCTTTTTTACTTTTAAAATTTTAATTTGCAGCCCACGCCAAGAAGGCGGAAGACGGCCTCAAAGATAAATAATTAATTGTTATGAGAGGGGCCAAAATAGATAAATAGAGACGAGGAAGAGTAAAGGCGCTCTCTCTCGCTCTCGCTCTCTCGTTTCTAGGGTTTCTCTGATCGCTGCTTGATCGATCCTCCGCCTTCTGGTTGTTTGCTATGGCGATGCAAGGGCAAGGGATCGACCAGGCGCTGCTCGATGACATCATCGGCAGGCTGCTCGAGGTCCGGTCGGCGAGGCCTGGGAAGCAGGTCCAGCTTTCGGAGGCGGAGATCCGCCAGCTCTGCGTCGCGTCGAGGGAGATCTTCCTCCAGCAGCCCAACCTCCTCGAGCTCGAGGCGCCGATCAAAATCTGCGGTCAGATTCTCTTTCTTTTGATATCTTTTGATTCATAGGTTCTGGTGAGAAGTAGAACTCTCTTTGATTGATGATCGGTGGATTATTTTGTGCCCTGTGCGGCAAAAAGGTGTGATATTTGATGAATTTTGCTGTGTTTCACTGGAAGTGGTCTTCGAATTTAAAGTTTTTTGTTTAATTGACTTTATTTGATACTGTGCAAGACTCTCAGAAGTAGATCCCAGTAGGATTAAGACCACATGCTACTAGCTTTGATGACAGCTTATGAATTATGATAGGTCTAATATGAAAGATATAATCTTTTTAATGTCTTGTTGACGAACTTGACACTGACCTAGGGGGTGTTCACACCTGATTGAAGAGTTTGGTTAGTTCTTGTATGGATCTTTTTGAGTTTACAGTTGTACTTCATGTCGGAAAGTAGAGACATCTGTTAGCATTACTCTTTAGTCCTGAGCTTCACGGACTGAGCTCTGACTGTGAAGGCAGCCCTCACTTTGCCCAACTCTTCTATGATCAAGTCATCTTTATTCTAGTTGGCTGACGATGCCTAAAGGTTCACTTTTTGTAATTCTAATATCAACCAACACAACTCTTGCCTCTCAACTAATTGTGCCTGCAAAATAGAGATGACATTGCTTTTGTCTTGGAATAATTTCATGCTGGGGGTAGTCCTAGTCGCTACTCAAGTTGTTGGAGTTGAAAACTTGTACAAGTTATATCATAGCTTGCTCAGTGCCTCTTGCGTAGATGTCTAATAACCTCTCTCACTGTTGGAGGAAAGAAATTTATTGCATAATGAAGTCATTTAGGGCATAATATCTATTTAGGTTTTATGATGGCCAACTGTTGGGGTATATTAACAGCAGTTCCCCCATTTGATTATATCACTGTGAAGGTTGGTATTCACAACTTCATACATATACAAAATGTAGAGAACAGGTCTTATATGAGGAACCACAGTTGTTATAAAAGTTCATCCTATGACAAGACTAAGTAAGTGGGTAGTTTGTCTGCATCCCACCTGTAAACTGAATGATGATTCCAATGACCTGATTATAAATAAACTGCAGCTATTAATCCTTTACAAAAACCTGTCCTTAGAATCTGATTTATGTTGAACAAACTTCAGCTTTTGATGGTTCATTCTGTTTTAAAGTATGATAATAGTTTCCAGCTGTTTTGATGACTGCATTGGCATGCATTATGTCAGTTTTATGGTTCTTTTGATCATAATCTTCATCATGTCTTTAGTCATGATGCAAAAATATTTTTGGTGCAATTTTTCAATTGTGTGACCTAGTTTCCCTGTTGTTATAAATTTTTTTACATGGATAAAACAAAATTACTACTTTATTGGATGTTCATATTCTATCATATTAATACGAACTCATTGCATATATTAGCTTTAAACTCCTTGCGGATGATTGTTGCTTCTGCTCATCATGTACATTTTAGGCAGTAGCCTTTGCTATCAGATAAATTAACTGGCTCATTTCTTCAGGATTATTTTAAAGGTATAAGCTCCTATTTGGAATTTTTTTTGCTGTTTGTGAAATGTTGAATGAATTATGCATATTTATCTAAGTTTTTCTTTATGATTAAGTTTTCTTGTTCAAATTATCATTTCTCTTCTCTCATTATATTGTATATGGATTTCAGGTGACATTCATGGCCAATACAGTGACCTTTTAAGGCTATTCGAATATGGAGGCTTTCCTCCGGAGGCCAATTATTTGTTTTTAGGAGATTATGTGGACCGGGGAAAACAGAGCTTGGAAACAATATGCCTTCTTCTTGCTTATAAGATCAAGTACCCTGAGAACTTTTTTCTTCTGAGAGGAAACCATGAATGTGCTTCTATAAATAGGATATATGGATTTTATGATGAATGTAAGCGTCGGTTCAATGTGAGACTATGGAAGGTCTTCACTGACTGCTTCAACTGCCTGCCTGTAGCTGCTCTTATCGATGACAAAATATTATGCATGCATGGTGGCCTCTCCCCTGATTTGTCAAACCTGGACCAGATTAAAAGCATAGCTCGTCCTATTGACGTCCCTGACACTGGTTTACTATGTGACCTGCTTTGGTCTGATCCTGGTACTCAAGTTCAAGGGTGGGGAACGAATGATAGAGGAGTTTCATACACATTTGGTTCTGATAAGGTCTCTGAATTCTTATTAAAGCATGATCTGGATCTTGTATGTCGCGCACATCAGGTCTAAAACTGCTCTTATGTGTTCTGAAACTTTCTGGATAAGTTTTGTAATCATCTTTAAGATTATTTTTTGAAAATTTGCAGGTTGTGGAGGACGGCTATGAGTTCTTTGCAGACCGACAACTCGTCACTATATTCTCAGCACCAAATTACTGTGGTGAATTTGATAATGCTGGTGCTATGATGAGTGTTGATGAAACCTTAATGTGCTCTTTCCAAATCTTAAAGCCTGCAGAAAAGAAGCCAAAATTTATGATGCCCACAAAAATATGATAATGACAAAGTCTTGTCTACTTTAGTCTTTCCAAGGTTAGTTCACCCCTTGTACCGTTGCTTTTCAACTCCTTACATTGTGGAAGCATGAGTGAAACTGTTGCCATTTTCAGTTATTGCTAAAAACTGTTGGTTTGCTATCACTATATGCTTATGAATAGCCAAGTCTCTTGAAAGAGTTGCTGAAATAGCTGCTTGTCTTTACTTTACATGGCTTCCTTAAATTGTCTATTCTGTACCAAATACAAAGAAAAGTGCAATGATGGTAGATATTAAACATGTTATCAGGTTAGGCCTGTTTTTAATCATTTATATGGTAGAAAATGCGAGAAGCACCCCCCACCCCCACCCCAAAAAAAGAAGGATGAATGCTTTGTTGTTATTCTCGTCAAAAGATTCATCTATTTGGAATTTTTTGTGTTTAATATATAATAAGGATTCAGTATGTCACCAACCAATGTCTCTTAAATTAACCATTTCAATAACATTTATCATTATAGTACCTATTACTACTAAAACATATATGATGTACCAAGTAGTTGAATACCTTTTGGTATTATTAAGTGTGTGGCTTGCTGAAAGGTATGGTAAACTCATGATTGTTGTTGAGTAGTTATGACATTTTCTTCACATTCAAATTGCAAATTTCACCATTCAAAAAGAATCATGTATTTTAGAAACATGAATACTCAATATGGTAAATTGATGTGTCATATAAATAATGAAGAAAACCCTAGATATTAAGCATACTATTCTATGCTATTTCATGTACAAAGAAAATAAAAATGCTTGTACCCTATGTTTGGAGAGTTGCAAGGATCCATTCACCAAATTTAATAGCATTTTTCCGATCATACAGAGACTATCGTTCAGTGGTAGCAAGAAAAAAGTGATTGTCTGCGATCTCATGACCAAGGTTCAAATATCAGCCGACCAATATGAATCGGCCAATTCGTATCGGAATCGGCCAAACTCCGATACATAATCAGACTCTGGAAATCGGCACTGGTTAGATCGACGTCGAATCGCTGATAATAAGGGCATGTTTGTTTCGTTGCAAAACGTCGCAAGTCGCAAGTCGTAAAATGAGAATGGAAAAAGTGAACTGTAGCAGAGAAAATATATTATGTTTTACGGTGTTTGGTTGATAAAGTGAAGTGTAAATGGAAAAGTATATTGTGTTTTACGGTGTTTGGTTGATAAAGTGAAAGTGTAAATGGTAAAGTATATTGTGTTTTACGGTGTTTGGTTGGTAATGTAAAAGTGTAAGTGGAAAAGTTGACCACAAAATTAACTGTAGCAATGATTTAAATATTATAAATACTATTAAATTAAATCTACTATTGCAAATTAAATTGTATTAATAAATTTGAGATAAAAAAATTAATAATCTTAATATTTTATTTATAATAATAATATTAATAAAATATTAGTATAAATAGTAAAATATTACTAAAATATTAACTAAATAAATAATATAAAATTTTAAGAAAATCTAAAGAAAATTAATAAAATTTTAAGAACACTAATAAAAATATAAATATTAAAAAATCTTACAAAAATAATAAAATATAGTTATAATATTATAATATTAAAAATAATTGAAAATTTATTATAATATAAATTTTATTATAATATTATTGTAATATTATAGAAATATAAAATTAACAAAGTAAAATATAATTATAATTTAATAATAAATTATCATTATAGTATTATTATACTGAATTATTATTACAATATTAACATAATAAAATATTAATATAATAATAAAATTTATTATGACATTAATAAAGTAATTTTTTATATTAAAAAAATAAATAATTAAATATATAGTAAAGTATAATATTGTTATATTAATAAAATATTAACTCTAAATAAAATAATAAAAAATGGAATAAGTATTAATAAAATAATAAAGTATTAAATAAAATATTAAATAAAAATATTAAATTAAAGTAGTAAATATTAAATATTAAAACAATATTAAAAACAATAAAAAAAATTAAAGATTAAAAATATAAAATAATTAAATAAGAAATTGAACACTATTTAAAATATTAAATATTTAATAATATTAAATTATATATTGATTATCAAGTAACTATTTTGAACTGTAAGCGTATTACAAGTGAGAGTTACATGACCACAAAATTAATTGTAACAACTGCAAGTGGGAAAATATGAGTGTAAAAGTGAGATTTATATGACCACAAATTTAACTGTAGCAACTGCAAGTGGGAAAAGAAGAGTTGCATTTTGCAACTTGTTTTTCAGCGAAACAAATAACGGAAAATGGAAAAGAAGTTTTACGACTTGCGTTTTGCGGCGAAACAAACACGCCCTAATATAATTTCGGCTCGTATGTGGATACGAGCCAGATCGGACAAACGTTTTCTTCCCCAATCAACTGTGTGACCAGAGAGAACCCAATCAGTATGTGGCCATGAGAGAGAGAGAGAGAGATCATGCAGGGGGAGAGATCGGGGGGAGAGAGAAATCTGAGAGAGATCAGCGAGATCTGAGAGAGAAATCTGAGAGAGATCAGCGAGATCTGAGAGAGACAGGGATCAGGCAGCACTTAGTCAAAACATAATACTTAAATTTATTAGAAAAATTATTATCTAATTAATTTATTCACTTTTTCATTAAAATACTCTATCTATATACATTTTATCTTTACATCAGCTATTGTGTTTTATAAGTTTTGCCAAAATGTGGTTTAAATTTCATCAATTATTTTAAAAAATATGTCAAAATGTGGTTAATTATCTAAACAATTTTAAAAATAATTTTAATTATTTTTTCAAAAAAATTCCACCGGTTCCAGTATTACTGAGATGATTCAGCTCGGTTCGGCAAATTCCGATACTACTAACTGTCGGCCGATTCCAATATCAATTTTGAGATTTCAAACCTTGCTCATGACATTCTATTTGATAAGGCTATGATATCTTGTTCCACACTTCTCATGATGATGCCATCCTCTTATACAGTAATTGAATGAATTGTATTTTTTTTTCATAGCCTTACAAGTGATTGATGATATGATATGTCATCCTAGTTCGTGGTGGTTGATGGCATTCTTTGATTGGTGCCTTTTCATGATACTTACTAATTTCTCCCTGGTAAAAACTACTTTAAATTTCCTTTTTTCTTCATTTCGATCACTTAGAAAAAAGATGTTTTGTACTGTATTTCACTTTTTTCTGCTGGGTTTTACATTTTAAGTGTCAAGCAATATTTGTTGCAAGATGCTAAACATGTAGTTTTGACTAAGACTGGCAACATCCATAGAAAAGAAAAGAGACTAGGCAGTTCATAGTAACATGTTGGAATGCTTCAATCTTCAACAGAATCAACACTACCCAGACAATTTCTTGTTCATCATGGAGCAGAAGCCTCCACTTAAAGATTGGTGAAATTCTTAGACTGCTCTTCACATGAACTTTTTTAAGCTGGTCTCGTGTTCCAGGCAAGGTAGCTATTAAACATAACACAAAGGGGCTTGATGTAAATCATAAAAGGCTATTTGTCTTGATACACTCTACGAAGACATGATAAAAGAAAACCTAGCATAATTTATGGTTGTAAACCACTAATTTTGTATGATAAAGCATTAAATTACTGGCAATAAACAACATTTCAGGAGTATAAATGCAAATAGGAAATAAGAAACCAACCTCATAACAACATGATCATACTGCAAGTAGTTAGTACAGTTTTTTTTTAGTATTATCCATCATTACATCATCATATTATCTGGCAACAACGAAGTTGCTCGTGGTGATGGTCATTGACATATTTATATTCACATAAGTATGTGTAGGTTAAATTCGTTCATTTATATTTGTACGCATGTGAGTACGAGTGCATCAGAAACCACACATACCCAACAGCTCAAGCTTGTGGGCTGAAAATTTATATTAAGCAAACTTGATGCTTTATATACCTCTCACATGGCCTCTGGGTCACATTGAAAGGCCTCTGGCTGTCTGGCATAGCATGACTGGGAGGAAAGGAAGAAATGGTAAATAAACTCATATTTTAAATTGAAGTTGAGATTTTTGGACCGAGGATTTCTTGGAGCCTCGTGCTTTGATACCTTGTTAGAAACCACTTTTGCCCAAGAGCTTTAGATGATGGGTTGTAGCTAATAATGTATATCAAGCAAATTTTATAGTTAACAGGTTCTTTTTTCATTTATCAATGAATAAAATTACCCTTCAAGGTTCAAACTCTATATCGATTCATTTTAGTTTTTATGACCAGTTTCTTATGCGATCTCTCTTGATTTCTGTAATATGTCTGCACACAGTGCCAACTTTCTCAATTCTTTAGCCTAGAGTGCAAGATTATTCTCTTGTTGTATGAAACCATTTGTGCCAATGGAAAAATTTGTTTGGTGGGAAGTTAGAAAAGAAACAAAACAGTCTAACTTGTAGGATAGAAGATTTCATTGAATGGTTCTTAAACAGCCGTTACATCTCATTATTCACCTATTTGTACAAGGAGAATTTAATCAAGCGTGGTTTTGGAGCATTCATTTGTATCTGTTCTCTTTTGTTTTCCCCCTTTACCACCTTCATAGGGCAACTCTAATGTTACCAAGCTTCTTATTTTCTCTTTGAATCTTAGTGAGTTTGTAGTGCTTGTTCAAAACACCTACCACTAGTCAGGCTTCTTTACTTTCAGGCTCTTCTTTGGTCTTCTCGCGTGATCTAGTTTGATTTTCTACCACTTCAACTTCTTTGAAAGCTCCCAAGTTTCTTTAGTTTTTCTTTTTCAGCTTTGTTGTGTCTTCATTTGTCAAAATTCCACCTCAACTTTGTCTTTCTCTAGGATTTGCCCAATGTGCTTGAAACCTTATTTGCTTACTGGATTTTGGCATGTACGATTTTGCTGCTTTATTATTTTTTCTTTTTACCCATTTCATTGTGATTTGATATGTAGTAAGGATGCTTTTCTCAACTATCTTCACTTTAGGCAGTGCAAATGAAATAAGCAATTTTGGAATTTGGAGCTCATAGTTTTCTTTTATCTTGTTGGATGGATTGCCCAAGTCATCTTGCTGTTTTGTGGCTTAAATTGAAATGACTGTTCCATCACTTATTCTTCTTATGTCAGTAATTCACTTCTTTTACCCTGAAACTGTTAGATTGCCCATTCCATGACGTCCCACCATTGATAATTTGATTTGATAGGTATTTGAATTCTTTGTGATAATTACAGTTCCCTCTTAATCCTGTGACGGACATGACAGATAAATGCACCAAATATTATATGGAAAATGGCATTGGCGCAGCAAGAAACATTGTATCCCTCTGCACGGCTTAACAACAGAAGTGTTTGTTTAACATAGGGATAAATTAGAAAGGATAAAACAATATACTTACTTGCAGTATCCAGCTGTGTGTCTTATGTTCGAGGCATTCAATGGTTCTTTTGCCTTAATATGCAATGTGTGGCATCATACAGACAATGGCTGTTTGGTCCCTCCAGACAGTTACCATTAGACATAAAATTTATCTTTTGCTGGAAAGAAATCAAATTTTGACATTTTATCCTGTCTCCATTTCTTTTTCTCGTCATGTTTTTGTTTATGACACTTAAGTTCACTCAAATGATTGTTTCATGACCCGTTGACTTGTCCATTCTGTTGCAGTGATCTCTCCCTAGATGCGTGGAGGTGTAAGCTAGAAGGTAGATGACAATGGAGGTGCAGAGCTTTGCTCCAGCTGAAAGAGAAGGATTCTGTACCATTATCACCGGGTACCGCCTAAACTATCTACATTCGATCACTGAGCAGTAGATCCTTGCGAAATCAACTCATTGCTCTTTTGATGGCAAATGCCAGATTATTCTCTCTTGGTGTGTGAAACTATGCTTCAGGTGTACATACAATGATTCTGTTGAGGTTGATAACCAGCTGTACTCTTAAAATGCCTCGTACATTCAATATCTTTGTTTTTCTTCAGCCTGCTGGGCCACCAGAAATATGGATAAACTTTCCATCTTCTTTGAATGGTTTTTGTTAACTGCTACGCAGAAAATTGTGCGACACGGTATTTTCACCCCCAAAGAATGATGAAGGCACTCTAAAAATTATTTCGAGTGTGCCATTATTTTTTTTACAATTTCACCGAGGAGGAGAGAGAATAAGAAAGAAAGGGGGGAGGGGAGGGTGGGGGTTCGCCGGTGAAGGGGGGGCCGTGGGTGCCGGCGTGTGAGGGAGAAGAAGAGAGGAGGAGAAGGCGAGAGGGGTGTGTTTTTTAACAAAATGGGGTGCCTTTAATCCTGAGGGGTTTTGCTTATAGTTACAAAGAGAGACCAAATGCCTAGCTCACATCAGATGCCCTGCGTTATTTGTTATTTGGTACTACTCAATTCCATATTTGGATACAAACATGCGCAGATTATTCCCTCCTGCAACCCTAGCAGTGTGAAATGCATGAAAACAGATCTCCTGCACGGCGCCCCCTGCGCCCCGCGCCCGCCCCACCCATGCCCACCCCCCCCTAGCCGATCGCACCGTGGGCCCCGCCTAGCTCCAACGAAACGTGTCGTGCCACCGTTGGCTGGGCTTCGCTGTTCCCTGTGTGACGGAAACACAGCCCCCTCTCACAACACGCTCAACAATTGGTTCCACATTCTCCACGCCAAGTAGTAGTGTTACTAACCCTACTCTTTAGCTAGCACTACCAATACCCAGCTTGTGGAGGCACACTGAATCCACAGCCAAGCTAGCTTCAATGGCAATCCCACCTCCAAATTCAGCCTCTGCCTTCTTCACTCTCGCCGTCCTCGCCGCCCTCGTGGCCTACTGCGATGCCGATTACGTCCTCTACAACGGCGAGGTCTTGATGGCTGGACAGAACCTAACCAACGGGCCACACCAGCTAGCAATGCACACAAACTGCGACCTGGGGTTATACGACAACGGCAAGCCAACATGGAGAGCCAACATCAACCATAAGGGCAAGAACTGCTACCTCGGGCTCAAGCAGACCAGCGAGCTTGTAGTCCACCGTAACGTCCACTACACGCTGTGGTCGAGCACCGCCAGGTCAAAGAAGGGGAAGTATGCGCTCGTGCTGGACGGCAACGGCGCCCTCAGCGTGCTCGGTGCGAGGCGGTGGTCGAGCAACAACCAGAAGGAGATCGGGCAGCCACCGGCGGGGAAGCACTGGACGGCGGTCGAGACCGAGTACGTGCTCTACTCGGGCCAAAGGCTGACATTTGGGAGGAAGCTGGTGTACAGAGAGTACGAACTTACATTCAGCAGGTGCAATCTGGTGATCAACAACACAGTGTCCAGCAAAACCGTGCGGCAGACGAACACCAAGTCGAACGGTTGCTACTTGCAATTGGAGACCAACGGCGAGCTCGTCCTGAAACACGTCAACCAGAGGCTGTGGAGCAGCAACCGGCGGTCTGACAACGGCATGTACATCTTGGAGTTGAGATTCGACGGCCGGCTCGCCGTCTACGGCCCGCAGCTGTGGTCCAATGTCCAGAACAAGACACAGTCTTACCCTGCATTTGGTCATGCCCAGATTGAGCTCCCAAGTGCCATGCTCTAGTTTGAATCTTTAGCAGTTGTCACATTTTTATGGTTTTGTGTCATTCAGGCATTGTTTTGGTGAGAAGGTATATTTATTGAGTAAATAAGATATTATGGGCTGCTATTATTTCATCTGAACTTGTTCAAATGATTTACAAGGCCATTGAAATTAGTTTCTACAAAAAGTTGAAAAGAGAAGAATATCTATTTCCTTTCTTTTCTCTCTAGATTTCACATGACAAGCACATTACCCTTGATTAGAGACATCTACATGTCACTTTTCATGCATGAAGAGCTCTGCTCTTCCTTGTATTTGGATCCAAACCTTGATTCAATACATCTTTTGTTGGGCCTGGGCTTGTCTGTTGTCACGGTCTACTGGGCTTGAAATGAGGCCCACTGTGAATCTCCACAATCCAATCTCACTCTTTTATCAGTAAATCAGACATCACCGCCAGTTATATTGTTTACTTGCTCCTCACATATTCATGGTTGGGTCACCACGGGCAAAAGGGCCGAGGTCCGAGCGAGTCGGACCTAATTTATGCGACTAAGAATGGGCCTAGAATTTGGGCCGATTTCTAATTGGGCTGTGTTCGGGGATAGGGTGTGTCGTGGAGTTCCTTCAAAGCACCCAAGTACTAACTTCAGACCTCTCTCTCTCTGCATCCAAACAATCACCATAATTGCTCCGCAGCTCACCAAGTACACCAAAAAATAGTAACAAATGTTTGCACCACAACCATTAAGAGCTAAACTCAAATGCCGGAGCTTGCCCATTAGCGAAAACAAGGAGCATTCATTGCAAACCCATTGATGAAAACTACTCCAAAATTCCATTTTTAAGGTGAAGGAGATGGGGTGGAGTTTATACCATGCAGTCTTCATCCATTCCAGCTTTTCAGACCCTTCCTCTGTGCGTTACAGGAGTGGATATTAGCTTGACAAAAGCACTCATCTTATTAATACACCCATCAAATTGATAAAAACACCCTTAATTTTTTAAATTTCCAAAAACACTCCTTCATCCTCTTTCCCCTCTCCTTCTTCCCCCTCCTTCCACCGCCCTTGTCTCCCAGCCGTCCCCCGCCCTCATCGCCGATTTCCCATCTCCCCCACCACCCCCCCCCCCCCCCCCCCCCCCAACACACACACACACACAAAGAGAGAGAGAGAGAGAGAGAGAGAGAGAGAGAGAGAGAGCAATGTGGAGCTTTTGTTTACAAACTTCCATCAGGCATCAGACCAGGTAGCTAGCTAATAACAAACAATTACAAATCGAAAAAGGAAATAAGATATATATATATAACCAGTGTTCTAAATATCCCCGATATAACCGCGATATTGCCGATATTGCGTTTACGTCATCTAGCCGCAATGATTTGGCACATCCAAACTGATATAGCGTTTTTCATCCAAAATCGCTGATAAATAAGCATGAACCCGATATATCGGCCACAATTTCAGCGATTTTGGACCCGATATAGCGTTTTATACCCAGTTTCTAGGTTAGATATTTGAGTAATTCAAGTGATGTAACAATGTGACCTTTTTAATATTCTACACTTAGTGATTATGAATTCATAGGCTTAATGCAAGTTATCGAGTTAAGTATATCTTAAACATATAAGTATGATGTTTTATGTAGATTTATATAATTTATGCATATATTGTCTTATTGAGATGTGATTTAAGACAAGAAGATATGTATATTTACACTCTAATTTTGACATCCGATTTTTGAAAATATCCCCGATATATCCCCATCTCCGATAAATTTTCCCGGCCGATGAAGCCGTTGTGGCCGCTATTAGAACACTGATATAGACTTGTGTCCTTCCAAAAGGATTTAAGCACGAATCCTTCCGACTCAAATTCAACCCTCCGACATCCGAATATAAGATCCACTCCGTTGAAATTGATTTATATTATTTCAAGTATCTATCAACAAAAGAACAAGTGTTTTTTTAATACTTTTTCCCCATCCATCGAGTATAAGAAAAACGGACGGCATAAATAGTGAGTTGGTTAATTTAACGATGTAGAACGTTTGAAACCTAACAAAAATTGGTTTGTAGGAGTTTTTAAATGTTTAGATCATAATGAAATAGCCGGATCGAGAATTTTTATGTCTAAGATGTACGTCTAACCAACGCACTACTTTCGACCGTCCATTTTGCATCATTTGATGGATAGGCAAAAAAAATTAAAAACACTTGATTTTTGGTTTGTAGATACTTGAAATAATATAGATCAACTTAACAGAGTGGATCTTATATTCGAATGTCGAAGGGTTGAATTTGAGTGGGAAGGATCCGAGCTCAAATCATTTTAGAAGGACACAAGTTATATATATATATATATATATATATATATATATATATATATATATATATATATATATATATATATATATATATGGGAAAAGTGTTCCTAATACGTCTCCTTAGATTGTAACCTAAGGAGACGACTTAAAATTCTAACATCCCAATTTTTTTTTTTCACGATCCGACTGCATATTATCATATTCATGTAATAAGATGTACGCATATAAAAATTCACGTGATTTAAAGTTTATTTACTCTATTTTCTTTGGGTTCAAACATTAACGGTTTTTAAACAGTAGAACAAAATGGAACGATTAGATCAATGAGTAAATGAATTTCAAATCACGTGATTTTTTATATGCATATATCTTATAACATGAATATGATAATGTGTGATCGTATCGTGAAAAAAAAAAATCAGGATGTTGGAGTTTTAAGCCGTCTCCTTAAATTGTAATCTAAGAAGACCTGCTAGGAGCACTTGACCTTACACACAGCCGTTTTGATTGCAATAACGCTTGGAATAGCACAATGCAACATCCAAAAGATGAGACTTAAATTTGTGAAAGATTTGTGCATATGCTGTTTGTAAATCTGTGTTCTCGTAGGCTTATGGCATTCATCTCCCATGCCCGGCTACATGTGTAATCATCCCTCTCGTGCAGATAAGAGAGAACAGGTAAAATCATAGAACCACCTCGTCAGGGGGAGGCGGGGGAAAGAGGGGGAGGCGGGGAGGTCTGTCAGAACGCCGCCGCTCACTGCCCGCCGCTTGTCGTGAGAGGAAGAAGAAGGAGAAGATATTTTAGATTTTTACTTACCGGCTAAATTTGTCTAAAAAATCAATGATATTGTTGTAGTTATTGAGTAAAGGCCTTCATCAATTTAGTAGGTGCTAATATCCACTCCGTTACCTGCAAAAAAAGAACTCGAGAATTTTTCGCAGGTATAACACCGTCGTTAACCGGGGCAGTCAAAGTGTTCTGCATGTGAGATTCGTCACAAAATCGTGCTACTGCATTGTGCTATATAAGTCAGTATTACCTGATGAGCTTGTTGTCAGAAGAAGAGAGAACCACAGGACGGGTAGGATTCAGTTTGAAGCTCTGCTCTTGTTTCTTGCAGTTGCATTGCTGAGGGACTGCACACTGTCTCTTGGTAGTGCTACTACTGGACTGCAGCAGTACTACCAGCAGCCCCCTGCACAGCATGGAAACCCACCGCCGCAGCAGCCGGTGACCCCTGCTCTGCCTCCGCACAGGCCGCCAACTCCACTGCGTGGGCAACCACCACCTCAGCATCCCCCACCAGCGTACGGACAGCCAGCTCCGCCGTGCTCACCACCGCCGCCACCGTATGGACAACCACCACCCCAGCATTCACCGCCTCCGCCATCTCCAGAGTACTCACCTCCACCGTCACCAACCCAACAGTACTCACCACCTCTGCCATCACCACAGTATTCACCCCCACCCCACACTCTCTCTTCAATATTTACCACCCCTACAGTACTCACCGCCGCCGCCAAAACCCAGTTCCGGAACCGGCAGTTCCCGATTCCTCCATGTGAGAAAACAAAGCCGGATTGAAGCGGCCAGTTCCGGTTATTTTTATTTCCGGTTCCGATTCCTGAACCGTTTCTACTCCACCGAATACTAATTTTATATATAAAAAAAATTAACAAAATAATTAAAATATATAAAAAAAAGACTTTAACTTAATCCTTACCATAATTAAGTTGCCTATGTATCCTCTTAGGGTTCAGAGGAATCAAAACCCACGTAATTCTCTTACCTCAATTCCCATACCTTACCTCAATCACTTCCTTCCGTTCCGATGTTCTTCATTTCCATAATGCTTCATTTTCTTCCCGTACGATTTCTTGTTGTCTTAGCGTTGCTTTTGTCTAATCATCAAGACATGCTTGGACCTCTACTGATACGGGAGACATACTCGAACGGGTTTGATTAAAAAAACTTCTCCCTTTTCTCTGCACTGAATGCTTATTTCACAGCTACTGTTAACACTGACATTGCTAAGATTTGTTCAGCAATAATCGTCATGATTGAGAAGTGTGTTGAATGCTCCTTCCACTATTGCAGGATTGAAAATTTTATATTTTGAAAATCTTCACCAAACTCAAATGAATTGGTTAGATAACTATCAAGCTCGGAGTTCGAGCTTGATGAAAATCCCCGTGATTCTTTTCTCTTTGCAATAATAGTTGTTGTCCTCTAGTAATTTTAGAGGTATCCCAACTTGACTACTAGTTTGGCAATGACGAGAGGAATTAATACTTGAACTATAAATTTTACTATATTCATCATATAAGGCATACATTTCTTTTTCAACTTCACTAAATATAACATAAACATCTAAAGAATTTCATAATAAGTAGACAAACATTCATGTAATCCATCTAATTTACAACATGGATCAAAAACACATGCAACTAAATAAATAGATGGAATTATTATAAAATATTCTAGTCATTTATTTTTCATTACTAGAATACATGAAAATAAATTCACATCATTTTCATTTTCTTCCATCACATCACAAATATTAATACACTCAATTAAAAATAAGTGTGTTGTAGGATAATAAACACAAGATAAAGTGTAAATAAAATCATTAAAAAAATTTAAGATATCCAAAATACTTTTGCATGCGTCCCATTAATGAGATATAAATTAATTTCACTAATATTGTTAGCAATAAAATCACATAATAATTTTTTATAAACATTACTATCATTAAGTAATTCATAAGTTGAATTCTAATGGGTTGGAACATCTCGTGAAAATCGTTTGGGCTTCATACATTTCGATTTATAATATACTGCCCAATCTTTCATTATTCGTGGATGTATCCATAAATAGTGATGTGTGTGTCTAATAAGTTTAATATAATTTTCTAGTTCTTTTAAACCATCTTCCACACATAAATTTAAAACCAAACAACAAGCACATATTTGATGGAAAAATTTACCCCAAAATGCAGTTATAAATTTTTTCTAATTGAGGAATAGATGCAGTATTAGCAGATGCATTATCAAAACATATTGCAAAAATCTTATTAATCAAATCATATTCTTCTACAACTACTTTTATCAATTTATAAATATTAGAAGCAATATATCTTTCATCAAACTCTCTAAATGCAATTATTCTTTTTTGTAAGTTCTATTTACGATCAACCTAATGACAGGTGATCCCCATGTAAAAATGTTGTTACCAGTGATCACTCCATATATCGCTACATATAGATACATGTCCATCAAAAGTGATTAAAAAATTATGTAATTATTTTTTTTTATAAAGCTTATGAACTGTGCGTGTAAGAGTGGTCCTAGGCACTCTCCTAGTTGCTTCGGGATTTAATGTATTTTAACAATAATTTATAAAACCTAAATTTTCATCGAAATTAAAACACAAGTGTTCAACAGAAATTATTCGTGCTAATTCATCTCTACTTTTAATATCAGAGAAATGAAATGATTGAGGAGGATTATTGGTAGCGTACCTTTATATCTGAGTTAGCGTTTTTGTGAGACTGGCTTGACAAGGATGCGCCCTCTCCAAATGCTTTCGATATGTCTCATAGCCACCGGAAGCAGACCATTTATAAGTCTTTAGACAATATTTGCAATTTACACTAACGATTATGCACGTATCATTCTTAATTTTCGTAAAATGATGCACGAAAACATCAGATTTTAATTTTTAGTTAGCGGTATCTTCTTCGCCTCTATCGCCTTCTTAGGTTTGTGACCTTTGGGTCAGAATATTGACTTGCGCCTCTTCTTCGAGATGTATTTCTAATTCATCATCTTAGCGTACGCCAATGAATATTGTGTCAGATTGTATGTAATCAAAAATATCATCTCCACGAGCGAATTAATTTTCACCGACCTTGCCCTTGCTTCTTACTGACGAACTTCCACTTGCAATGATGATGAAGTACAAGAAAATTGAAGAGTGTAAGAAAATTGGAGAGAAGAGAACATAAAAATTAGAATATAGTAGAGAATTTTGTAGAGAGATTTATAGAGAATTTTGCTGTGGAGAATGAGAGAAATAGTGTGTTATTTATAGATTACAAAATCTATTAAAAAAATCAAAATTTTAAACTTTAACAAAAAAAATTAAACACCCCACCCCCCCCCCCCCCCCCCCACAAACCCCCCCAAAGAAAAAGGTCCAATATTGGACCATTGGAGGCCAATGGTCCAATTTTGGACCGCTAGAGACCCCCCCTCCTCTTCCAAAACAAACAAAAAATAAAATAAATAAAAATAAAGCCAGCAAAAGGCCCAAAAAAAAAAAAACTTATTCAGAACCGGCACAGTCGGTTCCCAAACCGGAACCGCACCGGCTAGAGCCCGGTTCCGATTTGGAACCAGGGAACCGGAGGCCCAGGTCCAGTTTCAACTTTGGGACCACGGTTTCGATTCGGTTGGCTGATTTGAACCAGAACTGTAGTCGAGTGTACCACCACCCTCTCCACAATACTCACCATCGTCGCCACAATATTCACCACCACCACCATCACCACCTCCTCAGTACGGGCAGCCCCCACCACCCACTGATGTAAGGACCTCACCCACACAGACACCACCCACCACCATGACATGGGCATCCTCCGTCTCATTACGTATGCCACGGACCCACATAAGACCACCCCACACAGGCAGCACCCACCACCGCATGGACATCCTCCGCCTTTCCATAAGGCCACCCCCCACAAAGGCAACACTGTCACGCCCCGCTTCCCAAAATATGCGGAAATGGAGTCGCGACGAGAGTCGGCGACGTATATACGCGAGGAAAATACACCACGTATACACGCTAAGCCTAAATTAATCTGAACAAGCTATAAATCTAAACCATAAGAATCAATGATCACTGCAATAATACATATAAAGGCTACAACTGATCTGAAATGAAATAAGGAACAGAATAGAAGCCAAGGGTGATATACATGAATCAAAAGTAATAGCAGGAATAAAGAAATGCAAGAATACCAGAATCAAAAGGAAGAGAGAGTCCAGCTCCTCGCAAAGCGTTTAATCTCATCGAACACCTACACAATAGAAACAAAGCGTCCAATATCTGGACGTGCAAATCCAGGGTCGTCAGAAAGCGACCTGGTGAGTGTGTGTGTAAAGAAGAGACTCGTGCATATAAACAGTGTGCATAAAATAATAACAAGAATAACTGCAGACATAAGATAACCAAACAACATGATTAACAAGCAACTGAATAACAATAACATGAATAAGAGTTCAGATAAAAGGCAAGTAAAACAACTGTAAACAACCAACTGATGTCTAGATGTGTATCCTAACAATATCACTAATCTGGTATATAAATCTGGTGTTACAATCATATGTCTATCATAGTGATATATATGTACAATCAGGTGATTACGGTCAGTCACAATGCATTAACAGTTCATTATCACTTATTATGTTAGCGAACACCAATTGTCACCTGTAATAGACGCATCCCATACTACGCCTACTACACGTGTTAATCAGGGTCCCAGTTATTGAAATTAATAGAAGAGATATTGTCCATGCTTTAGGTGGGTCCCGTACATACCCGGGACCACGGCCCAGATGCCTGGCGCTGAACCAGGCCCTACCGCCAGGTAGTCAGTAACAGTAACAGTACTCACAGTATTACTGTGGAACAGTAAACTCACAGTAGCACTGTGGAACAGTAAACAGATGGGATGTCAGTCATCCCCCGGAACCCTGCAGTGGAACCATAAGTCAGCTGCGCAACCTGTATCCTAGGTCCACCCAAAATACAGGCGCTGTCTCCTCCATCAATTTCCCCAATCCCAGTGTAAGTTGTTCAATTTTCATTATTATTTAATTCAGTAAAACAATCAATACCCATGTTACTTATAACACTGGGACGATGCGATGACAGTAACGATAACAGTACAGTAACAGTCAATCAGTAATCGTATACACGGTGAACAATATCAGTAACAGTGAGAACAGTAATAGTAACCGTGTATACGATGAACAATGGGAATGTACAGGGTGTTACGGTCAAACAATCTTTTCCCAGTAACTTTCAGTAACATGAAATAATACAGTAACAGTCTAGACACCTCTAGCCAATATACAATCACATATATATATAACCATCCCAAAATCTCATACTTGTACTGGATACAATACTAATGAATCTGCCAGCTCATAATTTCAATAGTCATCATGAACATCGAGTATCAATCCATAACGAGTAGTCTGACACAATAAACCACCGTCTCAATATATCAATAATTAGTGATCAGTTCTCTCACCCTATCAATCAACTCTGATTCTCAAGTCATCAATATATATTCATATCTCAATAACTGAAATAGCAAATGTTCTGACACATCTATTCAGATCTCCACACTCCAGTCTGATCAAAGTCATCACACACTCTTACTTCTATCAATTTCTATCAAGGTCAATCACAGGATCCCAAACTCAGTAACATATCAGATATATCTAAGATCTATCAGATCAGGTCAATCCAACCAATATCTATTCCTCAAATCATATTCATCTAACTTTAACCAATTATCATAACTAAGGTGTAAGGTCCTCAATCCAATTAGAATCTAAAAATAGCAGTCAGACTATGGTTAGTCGACTAAGGGTAGGAGCAAGTCGACTAGGGAAGGGGTTAGTCGACTAACAAATAAGACAAGTCGACTATATAAGGTATAAGTCGACTAACAGATAGGGTAAGTCGACTAATAGAAGTAATAACCAGCAACAGAAAGTACATAATTTCCAGAACAAATAACTAGTCGACTAAGGTTATGATAAGTCGACTAGTATAAGAGTACTAGTCGACTATAGGAAAGGCAAATCGACTAACAGGAGTAATAGCCAAAAACAGAGAGTACATGACCTACAGAATGAACACCTAGTCGACTACAACTATGGTAAGTCGACTAATTTATGATATTAGTCGACTATAAGAAATGGTAAGTCGACTAGGGAGGTTATTAGTCGACTATAGGAAATGGGGTAGTCGACTAGGGTTGTTACAGTCGACAAACAGAAGGTCATCCATTATTCTAAAGCGAAGCCTAATCGACTATAAGGCTAAGGTAAGTCGACTAACAAGGGTATTAGTCGACCAATGGAGTGGTCAAGTCGACTAATCAACCCTGCCTGTGCATGATCAGGGCTCTAACAATTTCCTACAATTTCTAAAAATTGAGGATAGTACGCTTGTTATCATCAAGATATAGATAATTGAAATTTTCTTGATGACTCTAGTTCTCTATTCAATTTTGCACAAGTATATTCTATTCTTTCGTAACTTCACTGAATTCTCTTTTCCTAAATAACATGATAATTTCTGTTGAGAAATCACGTAAGCCAAAACAGCCGAAACATCTGAAATAATTCATTATGGTTCAAATGCAAATCAGAAACAAACCTGACAATATGAATAGTTTATTCATGTCCAAATAATGTAATATAACAAGACAAACATAACTGAAATGATCTCTTAGGTATATATGCTTAGAAATAAGAAAGCATGGAGTTGCATGAACTTAGAGCTTAAATTACACACATAGTGCTCAAAATGAAAGAGGAGGGAGATGAGACACTCACATCGGGGGCACGGGAGCATTCTGTGACGACGGTGGATCTCACGAACAACGCCGGTGGCTCGACGGAGGAGTCGACGGACTGCTGGGGACATGGCTGCGGGCTGCTGCTGCGCCATACTGCTGTGTGCCACGCTGTTGGTGCTCGGGCGTGCACACGGCCAAGGAGGGACAGCCAGGGCACTGGCTGTGCGGCTGGATCTGCGGTCGAATGGAGGCGCAGCAAGGGCTCAGGGCTGAGATGCGCAGCTGCTGGGCTGCCATGGTTGCTGGTCTGCAGAGGAAGCTGCTGCCTGGACGCAAGGAGGCAGGGAGGGGGCTCGATGGTGCTGGGCTCTGCCGCGCGCGGCCAGCAGGGGGAGCTGCTGCCGTCCGCTGCTGCTGGGCCATGGGGGTGGCCTGCTGTGCTGCAAGTGGAGGAGGTCTCCCTGGTGACTGGGCGCGCCAAGGAGGGGCGACCTGCTGCTGCAGATTTGGGAGGGTGAGGGTCGTGGAGATGGGGAGATTAGGGAAGAGATTAGGATGGTGATTAGGTGGTTAGGATTTGGTGGGATTAGATAGGTTGTTAGGATTTAAGATTTGATTTGGATTTAGTTGTTGGGATTAAGATACTGGGATAATGGGTTTCGGGTTTGGATCATGGGTATTGGGTTTGGGTCCAAATGGGTAAATGGTTAATAGGATAAAGGGTAATGGGATATGGAAATGGGTTGGATTAGGAACCGATGAAACAGGAACAATCATAATAATAACAACATATATATATATATATATATATATACATATATATATATATATATATATATATATATATATATATATAATAATAATAATAATAATATAATAATAATAACAATAACACTACTACAAATAATAAAAATTAAATACAGTAGAAATAAATACTTAAAAATAGAAATATAATATTATTAGTTAGGGGATATTACAAACACCCACCACCATATGGCATCCTCCACCTTCTCATGTGTAGCCGCCACCTACTCACAGAACCCTTCCTCATCACAGGTATCCACCACCTCATGGGGGACATCAGCCACCACATCATAGGCCGTCACCGCCCCATCATGGACCACCATCGCCATCACCACCACCCCAGTATGGCAATCACCACCACCACCAAGCCAAGGCCTCTCACCACTACAGCAAGGGCAACCACCACTGGAGTATGGGCAATCACAACCTCCACCTGACCAAGGACAACCACCACCTAAGTGTGGGCAGTCGCCACCACAGTACCAGCAGCCTCCGTCACCGTCTTATCTCTTAACAGTGGCAGCTTCATAGAACCATGTACTAAGTGCTACTACAAGTCTACTACCATAGTTCATGAAATTGTTTAGTTTGTGTAGAGTTTGCATTATGTCCCCGTGAACAGTCATGTGCCCCTTCAAAAGAATGCATGCAATAATAGTTGTCTTCTACTACTATGAAGCTAAGCAGATCTTGAAACAGCAATCATGCCCTGATAATAGAGGTTGACAAGTGTGATTCCTAGTAGTATTGATATAAACATGGATGAAGCTGTCACTGGTGAGGCCAAGTCCAATTAACGGTCAACCATATGTCCCGACTCCTGATTGCTCAATGAACAAAGAAATAAGCGAGATGAAAAGCAGAAGCCTACCAAATTGCAGGTTGATTCAGACTTAAATGAATATGTCATCTCTTGATCAACAGTATAAATGGAAGCAAAACATTTTAATTGATAAACCAAGTTTTAGCTACAAAATGCAAGAAAATGCACATTGGAACATTCTGTTGATTTCCAGAGAATAGTTCTAATACAGCAGCAAACATTCTTTGTAACAATGAGAATGTAGAATAACTTTGTGCGACTGTAAACAATGACTATTTTTTAAGCGAAGTAAAGATATTACTCTTGCTGGTCAATCAATGTAACCTCTGGGATTTTGCTTGGATGACAAGGAACACAGTAGTGGGGAGAGGCGAAACTACATCAGCTTGTACCACCTCACAGCTCAAACACATAAGCACTGTGGTCTTGGATGACTAGAAGGAAGTATTGAAATACATGCAGAGCTCTGGTCTTGCATGGCTGCACCTATACAAGGAATATATGTTTTAAGTGTCTTACAAGGGGGAACCATAATAATCAACGAGAGTATATATAGTTGCACGCCCACCAGAGTTCTTATGTATGCAGAAAACTGTGGAGAGCCAGAATATAACAAATTGCAAAAGAGAACACATCTGTACATTCTCTGAAAAAGAATTACATACTACTGCCAAATGGAAAACAAACTCACTACAGAGGTGCACATCAGACATCATCGGACAACACTGTTCACACTAAAGCACATCCAGTGTTCTAAAAATCGGTTTCATTATTCGTGCGGCCCAACACTGAATAATGATTAATCGGATTAATCGGAGATTAATCGGAGATTAATCATTTTTGAAAATTTTAATATATTTAATTATATTTATACACAACTACATATGATATATACAGTTAATTGTTGAAAATACCTAAATATTATACAAGACAATATCTAGATGTGAAGTTATAACCCATGATATGATAAACAAGACAATATGAATAAATAGTAAAAAAGAAGTAAAAAAACTTATCTCTTCACATTAGTAATCCAAGATTTCAAATTTTACAACATAAATATAAATCAAAGAACTTACTAGCAAAATAAGATAAATAAAAAATAAGTCAATTTATCAATCAAAATAATGAACTTTAAAGAATGATGGAAAAAGATTGCTAAATAAGTTAATTTGAAAAATAATCAAAAATAATAAAACAAAAGTATCACTTTATGCAAATTATACAATAATAAAATATCATAATTCATCTACTATTTAATAAATACCAATTCATCTACTATTTAATAAAATATCATTATCAAATCATCAACATTACAACATAAACTACTTAGCGATCCAACATAGACAAAGTGAAGTTTTTCAAATAAAAACATATGAAATACCTAAATAATTAATCTGGGAGTAATCGGATTAATCGGGGATTAATCGTTTTGGACCCGATTAATCACCCGAGCGCATAATCAGAGCGATTAATGTAATATTAAGCGGGCTGTCACCGAATAGGATTAATCGGCCGATTAATCCGATTTTTAGAACAGTGAGCACATCTAGCCTTCCAACCGGGCAATGAAGCAGTGCAGCACATATGATAGTAGTTATCCTAAAATATGGAGGCAAATAACTACTAAATTTTCTTATTTGTTGAAAAAATAAATTATCATGTGTGCATATTAGTCGGGCAGCCATTCAACTCTTCATTGCTTCAGCGCTGACCTTTTATAATAAAGGAGGTTTCAAACATCTTGAAGAAAACAAAAACCATACTGTTAAGCAAAATAATATAGCTGATGGCTCGAAGGGTAAGTGAAAAGCACGGGTAACGATTTAATGTTGAAGGAATCTACACCATAGCCAATTTTTGACCATTACACACACTTGACAGGTAAAATTCAAAAGAATCTCAGTCATTACAAGGTATGGGGTTGGTGAAAGCTGAACTATATGATTGAACAATAAATGAAAACAGTAAAAAAAAAATTACATATTTCACAATAATACTTAATCTTATTTAAGCTGTACTTTTGTGTAGGCAGAAAGTCTCAATTGCATTTCCAATTTTTTGAAACAATGGTTCCTCCCACATAATTAAATTAAACCATCTCTTCAGAATCATTGGCTTTTTCCATCAAAACTGTGAAAATACGACTCAACTCAACTACAGTTTCTTCAGAAGATAAATTTTGCTTAGTTACTCAAAGTTCTTTAATTTCTGAAAAGTAAATATATATAGAAGAAACATGTAATGTGTGAGGTTTACAGTTTGTCCATGTGAATTGCAAATTGTGGACGAGAGTTATGATTCACGTGGAAAGCATGAGGATCAAGCACGATTTGTTAATTAAGTGTTCAGAGAGGCTTTTGGAGAACTGTTACGCCACACGCTGGGTCTACTTCGGGATATGACACCAGTGTGTACATCTCCCACAATCAAATCTTTTTTACACCATTTGGTGGTGCAATAGCAAGAAGCTGTACCATGGAATCCAAATCAACTTCTTATGCATTTCATCACACAATAAAGCAATACCAAAGTATAAAACAATATTTAGAAGATAAATGATGCTGTTACAAAAAGAACAAACTTAAGCAAGAAGACTTCTGGGTAACGGCTTCATTATGGTAGAAAAAGGAAAATAAAATATTACAGCACGAGCCATAAAGAAATCTAGTGCAAATTTCATACCATTATTGGACACCGCTCCACCTAGCCCAGTCGACAAACTGCATACCACCATAAACATTGTTGGCAAAACGTACACCGACAGTGAAAGCCATCGCAACAGGTGGGACACGTCTGGCTACAGGGGATGCCTCAACTAGGCGTTCCAGGCCATTAATTATCTGGTAGCGTGTGTTAGAAGAAACAGCAAGAAAAACGCCTGCAAATAAGTACACTTGTGAACAATGATCTTCTGTAGTCATCTCACTAAAAGCATCAGCATACATTTAATATATCAAACAATGAGTCATAGGTATTAGCTGACAATAACAGCACTTAATGAAACAATGCAATCAATAGCTAAAAATCCATACCATCTGTCAATTTCAGCATTAGTTGATAAATTTCACCAAACCAACAATGGATAAGTAAATAAATTATCCATTCAAGTGCAGCCACATGTCATAGATGGCATCTTCTAGAATTACAACTTCAACCAAGTAAAAGGATATGTAACATATAACAACCCAGGCCAGTGAGATAGTACTTCAACAATCTGAAGTTCTCTCCAAAATGCTCCCAACAATGTCCCAAGTTGTCACACATGCAAAACACAGTCCTTAAGCTAATACAATACAAAACATAGCAGTTTGTCTATCACTCTTAGATTCTCCAAACTGCAAGCTTCCCTATACCCAGGGGAAGAAAGGTGTCGCACAACCACCAGCTTAATAAGGTTAGAATGTTGAAGGAGAAGCTTAATAAAAAAACAATAAACTAAAAATAGATAAATGGCTTTCCAGCAAAGCCAGCTTGCTTGAAATGTGTACTCAGAATGGCATGACAGAAAAGGTAAGGTCACACTCCAACACATTATAACCTTTTTAGTATTCTTTCATGATTCAACACAAAAATGAAAGTTCAACATGAGAAGACTTGGTTGTGTATCAAAATTAGAAGACAAAATGACTCAATAAAAGATATATTGTCCAAAAGGTTCCCTGAGATCCTCATTTGAAAGCATGAAAATGTCCTAAAAGCACAATATAAAAAGTTCATACCAGAATCTCTCCCCCACAAAATTCAGGAAGATAAATATAGAGCATACACCTCTTCCTTAAAGCACAACCAATAGAAAGTTAACAACCATAGAGAAGTCAAAAGGCCTTAGGGGAACGGGTGTCAACAAGATAAAGTTATGCTGACTTGGATAACCCAAACTCATTTGCGGATATTAAAAAACAGAAGTAAAATATAGAACAAACCATAGGTGGTAACCAGATAACTGTGGTGGTCACAGAACTTATCATAGTAAAACTAAGACAAATGGATGCAAATTGTTCATAGTAAGAGAAAAAGTCATAGGCATACCCCAAAGAGCAGCGCTTTTCACTAGAGGTGGAATAGGTATATCTTCCTCTGATTTCTTGACAGTCCTGGATATAATACCATATGAAATGTAATAACCATAAAACAAGAAAGGAACAAAACATAATCCATAATAAAAGATTCAACATAACCATCAAAATGCATTAGCTGGTACACAACATGCCAACTAAGGGCAATACGTCTTTTGTAAGCAAGAGCATTATCCGATAATAAAAGACATCTGTAAGAGAAATTGCTGCAGGGATGTAAATCTAGAATGAATTAGTCTTGAATGCACACTGAAGAACGGTTATAAAATGAGCCGAAGGAGCCAAGCTTCAGAATTTGAATGTTCATTAAATAAGCTTAAATTTTTGACAACCTTGGTTTGTTTAGGTTATATGACAAGCAAAAGTGAACTCTCCCTGACTCTAACCTAAGCCCCGAGCTCCACGCGACTATGCGCAGACAAGATTTTGATAGGATCAAGGCATTTATTGGTTATCCTTTTCTCTAGGAAATCTTTCTTTTGTTTAAATCTCATGGTGTTCCGGGTGCAGGGTACTTATGGTTTATTTAAGTCAACATGTCAAAATGGCACTACTTTAAGAGGGAAGGGTGAGTCAGATAGTCTGTTTGCCTGTGCGCATCCGCGCATGTTGGGTTTTAGGGGGTGGGAGAGGCATGGGTGTGGTCGCATATGTGTGCATATGTGTGCTTGCACATCTGTCTTTGTGAAGTCCCTTGCAGAACTTCTATCAAGCTTCCTGAGTCAAGTTTGATCTGGGCAGGCAAAGCCCAGCTATGCTCGAGCTTGTTACTGTTAAGCGAGTTTTTCACTCAAGTTCGCTAATTTAGGTTGTCAAATGAGCCCAACCTAGTTTTTACTGAGCCAACCCAAGTGGAGCCTCAAGATTTCTCAGCCCCTTTACAACTCTACCTAGCAGAAAAATCCATACAAATGTCAGTTTTCCTATAAAATGCTAAAGTTGTCCTAAATTAATAACAATCCTAAATTAATAACAAGACACACATGTAACAGTTCAATATGCTCACGGAATTATACGATAACAATAGAGAGGTGTTTAAGTGTTAAACTAAAACTTAAGAGGGCAATTTATTTGAGAAAAACTTTAGCAGATGGTAGGGGCATCATAATTTCCAGTTTAATGATATATGTACAGCGGTAACATAAGGGAAGCACTTCCAACACAGGATAGCGAGACCTAATGGATGTGACTTTAATTCATAGACCTTAATGTGCATGAGTAATATATAGACAGACTTTGGCTAGCTACATCAATATATCCTATTCAGTTGTAAATTGAAAACTCAAAGTTCTGCAGCCCATATATTTATTCAAACAAGTTCGAGATAAGTTAATACCACATGTCCACAATTGCCTATGGGCTAGTTGTCTACTTATATCTTTATGTCATTCTGAGGGCTATAAATTCATGAGATACTGGTTTTTAAGTGCAGTCAATGCTGTCAATGCAGAAAGTTCATATTGTTTCAGCAATTAAGTTTGATGTAACAATTTTTGGCCATGCAATTTTCCTAAACAAGAAAATTTGACCAGAAGAAGAAGGTTTCTCAACTTAAATATTTGGTGCAAATAGATGCAAACAATATATGTTCAGTAACCCGTTGGGAGTGGTAGTCCACCACAGGCACAGCAGAGTAACCAAATGAAGAAGCATTCTGTTAAACCATTTCCATGTCTGAAGAGATAAGGACAAAAGTACATCATGATTAAAAAAATGCAGTGTCATTCACCCATGAAAATGTAAGATACATGCAGAGATTGGAGAATATACCTTTTAGCAGTCATAATCAAATTTGCAATCCCTGTCCTACAAGACCACACATGAATCCAACCGACCCATATAGAATTCCCTATATCCAAATCCATACAGTAATGGCTATTACTATGCAATAAAGATATGCAGATGAAGAGGTCATGCTGAGAGAATTTCAACAATAATCCCATGACATTAAATTTTAGGTTGTTGGAAGCTATAATGCCAGTGCTGGTAAGAAAAGTGCAAGGCATGGAGACAGAAACTCGTGCCAATAGCAATGATTATACCTTATAAAAGTATGTTTCAATCCTCTGCCTAACTGAAAATTTGCATCCTGGCCTTTCAGCTTCAAAAACACTACAAAGAAAAGTATAGTTAGTTGACAGAAAGTTTTTAGCGGCCACATTACAAGTTCCCAGTGTGAATGTTACATTCAGATAATGCAATCACTGCTAATCTACACATACAAGTACATGTAGGTTTTGTCATAATCTACTTAAAGTCCCTGGCATCAATGAAAACAGGAACAATTGTTGCTCTATTGCATAATATCATTTCACACAACATAATACCACATTTAAATTTGAGTTTCACAAATAGTGCTAACTATAGGACAGACTTCAACAATCTCCACATTATTTAAGTCACTGACTTGATTCTGTTGCTGTCATGAGGGTTCCTTCAATTACTTAGCTGAAGAAATAGAGAGGGGAATCCAACATATCACACATTGTTTATCTTTCCAGAGACTGAAAAGTAAACATTAATTCAAACTATTCCAGACAAAAGAGCAGAACAAAAAGGGGAAACCGAACCTACCTGCTAGGCAAAGCTCCATAAGCACGGGCCACTTTCCCCCAAAACCCTCTCGAAGCAGAGGGCTTCCCAATGCGTGCATATGGCGCTAACATACCCACCAAAGCAACATTAACAACTATTCCTACTAAAAGATCTGCAGCATACAGCTCAAACTCCGCCCAGAAATCCTTCCCCTCTTCTGAACTTCCGCAAATGTTGCACAACAGGAGTCAATAATTATCTGCGCAGAGACAACACCAATTATATGAGTTTCTTCAAAACACATCTGACTCTCGGTTCATGATCGTGAAAGCAACACAATCAACCTCGGTTCCAACTTTGAAAAGGAAAGATGGATCAGCAAGCATGAGGTTCCGAAACATTGAACACGACCTCATCGCAATGCCAAGTGGCCAACCTGATGCCTTCAAGAAGACAGTTAAAGTATAGAAGCATTAACATCCTCATTACAGAAGATAAGATTTCACAAATTGGCAAAAATTTGAGCAATACCTGCAAGTCCAAGTATCTCGATAGAAGAACTTCTCGTATTCCAACAGTCTTCGCAGCTTCTAACATGTCTGCGGGAAGACTAGCACCCCTTGCCTCTGTCTCTTTGAGGACATCCTCGAACTTCAATAGCGGCCCAAACTCATCATCCTCGGCGCTATCGTCTTCATGATCACCATTTCCACCTCCACCACCACCTCCCGTAGGAGGAAAATCTCCATCACCACTAGACCCACTTGAAAAACCCGTGCCGCTATTTCCATTATCAACACCAGGACGATGGTTCAACTCCGAAACCTTAGCTTCTTTATTCACCAAAACATCCGCAACATCTTGCGAACTACTGATGCTCACATCACTCAAGTCTGACCCAACACTAGGTTCCAGCTGATTCCTAACTCTAAAGTCCGCTTTCTTTTTCCCCTCACAGTAACTAGTTCTCCCAACTCTCGAGCAAGTTGAAAAGATCGAATTTTTCGACACCACGTTCCATCCCCTAAGATCAACAACTGAATTTCTACCGAAATAACTTCTGCAATCAACTCTGGCATGACGATCACTCCATAAATAAGAGCAACTGTGCAATCTAATGCTCGAACAAGAACATGCCATGCGTAAACCCTAAACCTTTCTTTACCATAAAGCTTCCAAATGAGTTAAAATGTCAGCAGATTAACGAAACCCTGCAGATCGAAATGAAAAATTAAGCGAAGAGCAAGTTTTTGATTTGAGCAAAATCACAAGAACCCCCAAAAATAGACAAGAGCTGCTTGAAACTTACCACAAAGATTGCTGAAAACCAAAAGGTTCAATCTGACGAGAGATTGGAAGAGAAAAAGATAAACCCTATTATAAAAAAAAAAATGAAGCTCTTAATTAGGAGAATAATGATAATAGAGAAAAGGCCCTCCTGTTCTTTGATGGGTTCAACCGGCGGGCGGGATTTTGGGTTTCAGAAATTTGGTGTACTTTTATATTTGTAGGGATTGAGTCGCACGTGGAATCCCAAACAGTTAAGTACATTTTTAAAGTAAGAAATGATAAGGAACTTACTTAGGATGCACCCACATTTGCACCCTGGCACCCTAGCCTGCGGTAGAAATATGCAATTGGTGGGTTTACAAGGACTATTATGCTAATTTGAGAAATATAAAGTAGAGTAGAGATTGCGCTCCATCTCATCTCTGTCCTTCACAATTTTGTAAATTAGATATTTTGCACAAATAGAAAAAGAAAAGCAAATATTACACTTACCAAGGGAAATTCATCTTACTGATGATGGGTTGGATCAAAATAGTCATTGACAAGTGCTCACATTTCATCTCACCTGACAATGCCCGCAAGATGTTCGATCAAATGTATGACAAAACTATTTCGTGTAGAACAGCGCTAGATTCAATGCAGTTAAAGAGGCGTTCTTGCTATGTTGAAAAATGGGTAGACTTGGAATGTGGTTGAGTAGCCAAGAAATTGAGGCTGTGCGAAATATCTTATGACATCGGCTAGAGTCTCGGCCTATGGTTTGTGGCTAAGATTTTGAGGTTGTGCAAGGGCTGCATACCGTCACAAAGCTCATTTCAAAGTTCCAAAATAAAAAAATTTCTCGAAGAGATATGCCAGTTGATTCTGCCATTTCAGAGATGGGATGTGCTCCCGTTTGGATTATTGGTGAGCTCAGTCAGCCGAGAACACTTTGAAAGCGAAGGACTTTTGTTTCCTTGGAGATATTTTAGATATATGTACAGTACTTGCCGAGACAAGCAGAAATTTTGCAGAAGTGAAGATCCATCTGGTATGTATAAGTAGTATGTTATTTCAGCACCTTATATATTCCTTCTAGTTATGCACGAAATTCATCAGACAAGACTGACTGGCATTTAGATTTGTGTTTTCTAATTTGCATTGTTGTTTAAAGCTAATGATCCAAGGATCATGACTAAGGTAAGAGAGTTCTCTATTTCATGAATTCAGTCCTCAAGATTTGAACATGCAAAAAACAAACAAACAACAATATATGGCTGACAAATGATTATGGAAACACGCATTCTTCTGATTTAAAAAATTCATGGGCTCATCATAAAAAGTTGGATTTTTTTTCATAAAATGTAGCAGAGAACACAAAAACTGTTGCTCTCTTCATTTTCACTATAGGAAATAGTCTAATCAGCATTTGGTTGCTATTTTTTGTGTTTGTAATTTGCATTATTCCATTGCATACAAGGAAGCATCTCATAATCTACACAAGGAAAGAACTTACAACTAATACGACATTTGATGACATGTCATCCATCAAAAGAAAGCGGCTTCGGGGCAACAGAAGTCATAGTTGATCTTCTACTTCTCTCCTTTTCCAAACAAGAGACTGCTATTTCCACCATCAGCATTGCCTGCCTGCAGTTGAACTCTCCCTTCAATCTTCCATCAATAAAATCCCCAATCCAAGACTCTTCTCCACTCGCCAATTTCCCCTTTAACATCTTAACCAGACCCATCAGCTCCCCGTCCACCTCTCTGTCGCTTCCCATCATCCAGTCCGAAACTCTGCTCCCCATCATCACCTCGAGAAATACCACTCCGAAGCTGTAAACATCGGCCTTTGCAGAGAAGATCTGAAATGTCCGAACCAACTCCACGAGTGCGGTTATTTAAACTCAAAGAAGAGATAAGTAGACCCATTAGTTAGTAGACTCAATAAATTAGTAAATAGACCCCTTCTTAATTACTCTAAACACCCATATATTCTATACACTCAATTTAAGTGTAAAAACACAATTACACCGCCCAATTTTAAATTATCCACCCTCTCTTTTTTTCCCATCTTAAAACCCAATCCCTCCTTTCTGAAACTATGGAAGTCTCACATTTGAGTAAGCGAATGTGAGCATGTTGTAGGTATTAGTTAACTTTATCCTTTCTCAAAGTTCAATGTTGTGGGTTGCATCTCAAATGGAAATATTGGCTTTTTCGCATGACCATCAGCAGGATCTTGGATTTACGCTTTCTATTTTCTTTCCTATCAAGATGACAATGTATCCGAAGAATATACTTTCTGTGTATGGGATTCAAGTGTCTATTGCATTGTAATATAAAACAGTGTGTCCTAATTCAGCCCAATTGAAGTTAATTATGCGTTTTTCTGTGCATCTTTGTTACATCACTGTTTTTTATACAATACTATTCGTATGAGGTGTGGTTTTGCCTCTCTTTTGTTCTGGCAAAGATAATTTTGTGTAGTTGAACTGTTAATTCTAGTAGTTGTTAAGTTTTATTTGCAATTTAATACACTAATTGATGAGTCTAAAATTTCTAGAGTTTATGGGTTGAGTAATAGAGATAGTTTTGAGGTTGATGAATAATTAAGGTTATAGAGATTGGGTGTACTTACTACTTAATGTTTACATGGGTATTCTACCTAATTATTGTAGTAAAATTGTAATTTTGAAAAGTTAAGTTTATATTTTGGACTTTTCATTTGAGGGTAAAACTGTTCAAGAAAAACTTAACTTATTTTTTTGGGGCTACTTATCACTTCTTTGGGTTTAAATAACCGCACTCCAACTCCACCCCCTCATTGTCAGTTTTGCCAAACCGAATCTGCAATCTTAGGTTCAAATTGCTGCCCGAGAGTATGTTTTCAGGTTTCACATCGCAGTGGATGATCCACTCGAGACATTCATGTCATGATGGAGACAAGCTAATGCTTTTGCCACCCCTACCACAATCTTGAACCTCACATGCCATGGCATGAAGCTAGACTCGCTTTGGCTGTTGAAGAGGTGTTTGTCCAATGATCCATTCTGCACATGCTCACAGACCAAGAGTTCGTGTGAAGTGTGAACCTTATCTCACAAGATTCATGTGGTATATCTCCCCGATCACACTGACTTCAGCCCAGAACTCTTCTTCCCCTTCGATCACATCTTCCAGCTTCTTCACTGCGACCATCCTCTTATCATCCAAGACCCCCCGTATGCACAACCCCTGAGCCTCTTTTCCCGAGTTCCTCCCTCTTTTCCCGAGTTCCTCCTTGAAATTTTCTGTTGCTCTTAAAAGCTCTTTATATGTGAATCTTCTGAACTAACTCGATATCATTCTGTACCCTTCTTCAAGTGATGTAGGCTTCTGCTCCCTCCCGAAGACAAACCACCAGCCACAAATGATAAAACAGGAACTCGGTCAAGCCAAGTGCCCTGCTACACCAATAGAAATAAATCCATTTTGTTCTTCCACCCATGCTTTCATATGGAGAACCTGGTGGCATCTGGTTTGCTTGAATTACTATTGGTCTCATGCACTTCAATAGTACTATCTCTCAACGTCGGTATGCTTCTCGGAACTTTGAGGTGCATGTTCCTAGGGATATCTGGAGAGGTTCTCCCATTGAATTGCACACTCTTCGTATAACATCTACCACTTCCTATCTAGCGATACAGATGTTGTGAAGTTGAGATCATAACCCCACTAGTCAGTTCGGCGAAGTTCAACAAACTTCCACCTCTCTGATCTCTCACAGATGGTATTAAATACCGGCTCACAACCTTTTCTCCGGTCAGTCAGGTCACTCATTTCATACCCGGGAGGCCAAGAACATAATGTTTCAGATCAAGTATAAGCACAAATTCCATTCTTACCACACAGCCCATGCACGTCGCATAACCTTGGGAAAGCTTGTCATGAAATCGACCAGTTTCTGTTTGATTCATTCAAGATGTACACCCTAAGATTGCCATCATAATCCAGAGTCAGTCTCCTCGCAATCTGAGGACCCATATCAAAAGCATTGAAAGCTAGTCTGTCACTTGCTCCAAATACACCTTCTTTGTCATGACCCCCATACCTGCTGTTATAGTAGTTTGTTCTGCCATTCTGATACATTTGGATATCAGGGTTTGGCCAGTAGAAGCTAGAAATCTCGGGTCCGTTATAAATCAGTGTCAATACATTGTTATTGTCGAAAATGAAACTATAATAGCCTGAAGAGACTGATCCTCTCGCCATTGCAGATGCCAGGTTTGTGTTTTTGGTTATTGGTTGTGTAGGGAGAAGAGTATCAGTGGGAGAATCAAAGTTTTGCCACGGAGTTTTACTGTCTGCTCCCTTGATGATAAGTTGCCCATGTCCAAAAGCTGCATGATATCGGCCTGAGTCGAGCTGGTGTTGTTGCTCACACCATGGTGTCACCAACGTCCGTCAGCACCACACTCCCATCACTTCGAAAGCTGATTCTCGAGCCATTGGCCATTCACAGGCGACCTCTGTTAGCAGTCCACACAATGGTCTTGTTGGCTGAGTTAGAGAACCAGATTGAGAAGACGTAGGCGTTGGTGCCAACCTCGTCGAAGCCGCAGGTGAAGGAGCCGGTCTGCGAGAGGAGAATGTCTGAATCATCCTCTACTGACAGAGATGATCCTATTGAGAGAGTGCATTGTGATGCTGAAGCTAGAGAGGCCAGAAACAGAGGGATGAAGAAGGTGAGGATGAGGGTTGTAGAAGGAAGAGAGGTTTTTTTTTCCATGGCTGATACAGTAGAGAAAGAAAAAACAAGAAGCAATCTTGTTCTCTCTCTTCTACCTGTATGTTAATTTGTAGTGGCTTGTAAAAGCTTTGCTTTTGATTTGTTTCTTCAACTTCCAACTTTCAATTGTGCGTTTTGTTCTGTGTAGAACTTTGTGATATGTTTTGGTTGGAAGAAATCAAAGCTCTCACATGTGATGTTGCCATCAGGATTCATGGCTCTCAAGTCTCAACTGTTTCAAAAGTCTCCGTTTTTTTTTTTTTTTTTTTTGACCCAATCTATTTTAGAGAATCTCTGTTTCTATTCGCTCAATTTCTCTTATTCTTGCATCCAAACAACAGAACCCATGTCAAGTTTTTTTTTTAATCATCTTGATACAAATCCAAACAGTGTATGAAAGCTTTCATCTGTTTTGAACTGTCACTTATTCAGACTGATTTCATTCATTGTGCAGGGCTTGTTGCAGTTGACCCAGACGACTCAATGGATCTTTTGTTTTGTGATGGTTCCTACTCCTGAACTGGTTTCTCAATGAATTCACCCTCACTCTCATTTCTAATTCCAATTATATTTAGGTCATTCTCTTCACCCTAAATTTTTTTCTTCTTTCTTTTTTCCTCTCTCTTGCCTTAAATTGGGTAATTTGATTTTCATCTTGTTGTATGGGTTAAGAATTAGATAATTAGGAATTTGGATTTTTCCCCCTCCTTTTGCAGTCAGAAATTTGGTTTTTTTTAATGGAATTTTAGGTTTTGATTCATTAATTAGAACTGTGGGGGGAAAGAGTTTAAATACTTGAACATGGAGAAAATGATTCACTCAAAAAAATGGAGAAAATTGGGTACTTGTAGCAGGGGACTGCAATTTTATATGTTTCTAATTTTTTCCCTCATGTAACAAAATTCATGTCAATTTGTCCAATTAATTCTTTTGCCTGGAATCAAAGTTCACACTTTGAACGCTATCTAACATGCTTATGCTGTTTTAGGTTCTTCTCGGAGAAGATGGCAATTTATCATATCAGAAGATTCGACTTGCTTGTTCACCCAAATGAACCCAAATGAATGATATTTCATGTAAGCTCTTTCTAACATGTAAGTCCAATTGCTTCCAAGTTTGCCTTCATGTTTGAGTTCCTGAGAGGAAATTAACAGTTCAGATTGATTTAGCAGGATTTAGAATTTTTATTTAAATTATATTTGGATAGATTTTGTTGAGATTTAGGAGTTGTTTGAATCAAATATGGGTAGACTTGAGTTTATCAATAACTGCGTGGTGCACGTAATGTAGGATATATATAGTCATATTTGAATTTATGAGATAATGATGAATTTATTAAAAATTTTGTTTTCATATGAAAATTTGTGTTGTCTAGTTAATCTCATGGATTGAATCAAATAAGGCGGTGAAGCCAAGATCTAAGTTGCGATCTGTGACCATATCTAACCCCAAATTCTCATTCTTTCCCATTCCACCAAAATTCCGACTACAAACCCTAAAAGTCTTTTCATCCTCATCAATTTGGTATCAGAGCCGAAATTCCTGACACCCTTTTCTCCCCTCCAAATTTTCTCTCTATTTTTTCTTAGATCTGAAACCCGAAAGAGAAAAAAGAAAAGAGAAAAAAAGAGAAAAAAAGGAGAGAAAAATAGAAAAAAAAGGATGATGAGGCACCATTCATCATCTTCCTCGAGCAAACCCATTTAGGGTTTGCCTTCCCACCAACCCCCGCCACCTCTCTTCGATGATCGCGCCTCCCTCCGACGACCTCGCCAACGACTGCACCAACCCCCGACGACCTCGCAATTCCTCCTCCAAGACGCCGTCAGACGCGTCTTCCCTTTCTCTTCCTCTTCCTCCTCCGTGAAGTGCCTCGTCTTCGCCTCTAGAGCTTCCGTTGTCACAGCCACGACAGCCTCGAACTGAGTAATAGAACTAGATCTAGAGATCTACTGCGACAGCACTTCACCACCTGTCCTCCACTGTCATCATCCAGATCTCAGCATTGCCACTAACTTTAGCAACATCATCTTCTTCGTCTACCACCTGCGACACCGCCTTCGGATCTCGACAACAACCGACGACCCAACGGCACCACCTCCCCCTCTCAACTTCGTCGTCATCCATCGTCTCTGCATCGCTGCTCGAGCTCTCGACCGTCGCCACTGCAGGGGTTCTCAAAACCGTAACTATCGGGAGGAGAGGGAAGGCTACAGGTTTAATTGGTTTTTAATTTTTTTTAACCCGAACCCCACTCAATGTCTACCTGATCTGCCTACAGTTGGGCCCATGTACAACCAGTCCAGGTCCAAAGCCAATCCAGGCCCAGCCAGTGCCGGCCCAGCCCAGCACTGGCCCAAGCCGGCCCACTCAGATAAAGCCGGATCAGAGTCGAGCTGACATCTTCAGCTCGAGCCGCGACTCCATCTGAGCCACACTGTTCACAGTCGGTTGAGGCTGAGTCGTACTGTGCACAGTACTGCGACCTCTCCGGGGCTATTTTTCGCCCATTCAAAGTCCGTTTTGAGCTCTGTTTAAAGTGCTGGGTCCTGAGAAGAGTTTGCAGCATTTTGATAGTAGATCTGACCTCACAAGCTCATGTTTGGTGCCAATATTATTTCTGCAGCAGAAGGGTAGATATCTTTGGGGTAATTTCTGAGCTTGTGTACTGAATTTTCTTCATGAAATTTTATTTTTGAGGTCGATACATATATATTGTTGGTGATGAAAGAAAGTTGAACGGGGTATGTATGTGGCTCTCCCATATTTGCACGGTCCTCAGTATGGTTATGAGAAGTGGGAAAGCAATCTTGAAGTTTCTTTAGTTATTTTGTTTTGACATCTGAATAGAAGTTTTGCTATGCCCAAATAAGATTGATTGGAGAAGCTTACTAGTTATTAGTGGTGTAAAGAAAACCATAGTTTCTGTCGATGTTGGTTTGTCTTACAAGACCTATTTCGTACTCAGTATGCTTCGCACCTTCGCTTCACTGAGTTTCGGAAGACTCTAGAGAGCATCTAGAAGATTATAGTAGGCATGACAACAAAGGTTGAGACAAATTCAGAGCTTCCAATCTTTGCCGAGCCAGAAATTGTTGATGAGTCAGAGTCAGAGACAGTATTGTTTATGAGTACCAGAGCCAGATATTATTGATGAACCAGAGTTAGAAATGAAAGAACCTCTTATTGGGACTCTTGTAAAACTTCCAATGGAACCTACGATGGAGCTAGTATCATCGCTAACAGTTATACTCTTGAGATCACCTGACGTCTACGACTCATTGCAGATCTTTCTGCATGAAACAGGATCACAGAAGTTCAGTCTATTCAGGGTGTAAAGTGTAGTTCATTTAGTGTTCATCATGGATGATTTGTCTCTGTCTGCTACTTGTAATTGGCTTGACTTATCATCCTTCATAGATAGTTTGCACGAAAGTTATTTCCACCTCCATCATCTTGGTTCAATTTTGACGCATTAGTTCTAATTTCCGACCATCACCTTGGCCTGATTGAGGATGCGTGATGTGGTTTGACCTGATCGTGTTTATTTTGTGCCTACCGCTACATTCATGGGGATGAGTGTTTTCAAGCCGGGAAGAATGATGGGGAATCAAACGATCCAGGTTTAGTAGGATTTAAGATTTTTATTTAAATTATATTTGGATAGCCTTTTGTTGAGATTTTAGGAGTTATTTGAATCTGATTTGGGTGGATTTGAGTTTATCAATAACTGCACGCGTGGTGCACGTAATGTAGGCTATATATAGCCATGAATTGAATTTCTGAAATAATGATGAATTGATTAAAAAAATTGTTTCTGAACACTTATTTGAATCTAATTTGGGTGGATTTGAATTTATCAATAACTGCACGCGTGACTACCCGTACCATTTCGTATGATATCAATGAGTGTACACTTTTTATTATACAGTTTATCTGAATACTTATCAACGTCATTTTATGTGATAGTTGATCACCCCTATTGATTCAGGACTGTTTGTTGCATACAGTAGACTGTGACTTGATTCGATCTACTGCTCAGTTGATCTACTTCATATTTGAGGGTAGAGAACATATTTTATATATGGTATATATCGGCAGTTGGTGATTATTCTGACTAGAACTCATGTGGATATTGAGAAAGTTTAGATATGACATTGTTTTACCAATAGACTGCTTTATAGATACTTGGATTAGTATTGACTTAGTTAGAGTTGGAGTTGATCTGAGTTTTATATTCTTTACATTGGATTTGATCAGTGGACTCGATTGTGGTGGACTTGATCTTGGGTTGAGGAGTAGGCGTAAATTAGGTTGACCTGACCTGGTGCATATATACACATAATTGATTAGTTACTTGAATTTTCTGGATATTGTGATTGAGCTTAATGAAAGTGGGATATATGATGATCTTAATCAGATTGGATAGTGATGATTGGTTAGATATAGATGATTATATATTTTATATGTTCGGACCTGGATATATCAGTGACTTAAAGGATGAATATACACTGATGATGTAGAGGAGGGATATACTGCTGAGTTGATTGACATGAGCTTGGTGTTCGTTTCAGAGATTTTTTATTAGTATTCTGATGATTTAATGTAGTTGGATTATTAGTTGTGAGTATTTCGATTTTATTCCTGATTATACTGTTTGAGTATCGATGACCTTATTGGCATTGGATATTAGATGTAAAGATGATTGGGATGTCATGTTGATCGGGAATGTTGCACTCCTTAATTGTGATCTTGATTATAATTGGATAAATCTGATTTTGAGTATGTTCCATTCTTATTTGTGATCTCAGTATTCGTTGTTTTTGTTGATCTCAAGGATATCAATAGACTGCTATTCATGATTGATTCCTTATTATTGTTGTTACCCAGTTATAGAGATAGAATTATTGTGAAAGTGAATTCATTGATATCAGTGAATATATATATTCAGAGTTTGATAGCATTTACTATTTGATCTCAGTTATTGATGACTTAGAGGAACAGAGTTGTTTGATAGGATGAGAGAACTGATTTTTGATTTATTGGACTTATGATTTACGGTATCGATACAGATTTAATAGTTGATGTTCAAGATGACTATTGAGATTCGGAGTTGGTAGATCATGTTACTGCTATATACTAGAGCATATGGATGAGATTATATATTGACTAGATGGCGTATCACTGTTATTATTATTAATTCATGTTATTAAAAATCGCTAGGAAAGTATTGTTAGACCATAATATCATGTACAGTCCTATTGTTTATCGTATACACGGTTACTGATATTGTTTATTATTCTTTTTATTGTTCACCGTGTATATGTGGCGCCCCGATCCAGCGGGTACGGGGACGCCACTGCGACGTATATACGCAGGGCGATGGTACCATCACATATGTACGCTAAGCATCGATACAACACATTACATGGATCAGAGTGCGGAAATACGTGGTATTATACATTCCAACACAAAATAATATAAGTACTTAGTCATCACAGATTGTGACATAATATTTCATTACATCACCAGATAGTACAAAAGTAGACTGTATAAGGTACAAAAGATAGAACTCACAAGCTGGAAAAGGGAATCTCGCGAGTAGGGAAGGACAGGAAGAGACTACGGCTGCTCCGCCTGCTCCTCAAAGTAGGCCTGGTCCTCAGCTGATGGGTCCACCTCAGTCCAAGCTGCTAAATTTGGACATGCAAATCCAGGTTGTTAGTGGGCAACCCAGCGAATGCAAAAAGAATCCAAATGGTAAGTACAAATAATAGCAAGTGCATCATGTCAAGTATAATGTACCCAAATCAATAAGCATGGAATAACCACAATAAATAGTGAAATATGGAAATAACATTAGAATTTATGTGGCATGAAATAAAAAGCAAGTGTAGCAGGTCAAATGTCATGTAATCAAATTAGCAAGCATGGAGTAACTACAATAAATAGCAAGTATGAACATGATAATAAAATTTATGAAGTCAATTATCAAGTTATTATTAAGACTCGTTCAATTTGTATGTTTCAGTATATGACCGGTGCCATATACTTTCGCATACAAGCCGAGCGAGGTTGGTTATTGGAAATTGATGGGGAACGACGAACCATGTTTAGAATGGGTCCCGTGCATGCCCGGGATAACTGTCCAGGAGTATCCGGTACTGAGCTGGAACGTACCGCTAGGCACCGGGACTTACTATATGCCCGAAGGTCTTAGTATACGCCCGAACAGGAATAGAGTGTCACCGTTCCCCACAGGATATACCCAGGGGATTATAGCACACCCGGCAGGCAGGCAAGGGGGTAGGGGTGCCAGTACACCCCTCGGAAACGCCTGGTAGCCTCCAGGTCGAATCCAACAGGAATAGTTGTACAACATATGTATGGCCACCATAAACACAGAAGCTATATCGATACCCATCAATTTCCCCCATCCCGGTGTATGTTGTTTAAATATAACAGAGTCTCAAATAATAATGTCCACAGGGTATTCACAAAAGTACAATATCCATGGTTATCCTATTACGGGGGTCAACAGGAGTATAATATCAGGAGTAATGTCAGGAGCCTCCCTATTTCAGGGGTTCAAGCATACAGGAGTTCAGGAGTACCAAATATCTGGTAATAATAATGTAATAATCATGTCATGTTCCCATAAAAGTGATAGTTATGAATATGTCATATAATATAGGTATCAGGGGTGATAATGTCCGGTCAAGAGTCACAATGTCAAGTCAATGTACTTGTACCACAAGAAAGCAAGTCATATACCAGGTATCAGGAGCAGGTGTCAAGTATGACATATGTCAAATACTGGTGTCTAAATATCAAGTGATAAGTGTAGCATGGTAAGTACCAGTGTCGGGTATCATGTGTCAAATATAGCATGGCAAGTACCGGTGTCGGGTATCATGTATCAAATATAGTATGGCAAATACCAGTGTAAATACCGTGTGCCAGTGTAAATACCGAGTGCCAGTGTCATAAATCATATATCAAGTGTAACATGCCAAGTGCCGGTGTAAATACCGTGTGCTGGTGTCATAAATCGTATATCAAGCATAACATGTCTAGGGTCGGGTAAATACCGAGTATAACATCATATGTTAACTCGCATAGCATGATATCGTGTACTAAAATTACGGTAACAAGTGCTAGGCATGCTAAAATATCCACATGTCAATTTTAGGTTATAAATACAAGAGCGTTATTTTTAAGTGTATTAAAAAGCACTCGCCTGAAACCGGGGTGGAATACCGGTTAAAATTCAGAAAATCGGCGATCCGCACGAGAAATCCACTAGCCTATAGTTGTATATTAAAATATATAATTATAAATATATATATATATATATATATATATATATATATATATATATATATATATTAGAGAGGGAATGAGAGAGGAGAGAAAAAGAAGAGAGAAAGGAGAGAGAAAGTTGTAGGAAGGAGAGAGAGAAAATATAGTGTTTTTAAAAGGGAAAATAGGAATTAAAAGTGAAGGGGGTAGGTTGTAAATATAGTGAAGTAATTTGAGGGAGAGGAGATGGGTATTTTAGGAATGAGGGAAAAGTGGGTTTTTATTTAGGGAATGAAATGAAAAGAAAGAATGAATGAATGAAAGAAGAAAGAAAGAAAGAAAGGAAAAAGAAAAAGGAGGGGAGGGGGGTGGTCGGCCGGCTACCGGCCACCGCCGGCAGCCGGGTGGTGGCGGCGCCGCAACCGGGGAGGGGAGGGCGGCGCCCACGCCCTAGGGGAGGGAGAAGGGAGGTGGAGTGTAATACCCTGCTCCCCAGTGTACGTATTATTGTATCGGTGCGCGATACGACGTACAAAAATTGATTTGACCTCTGTAGTAGTCTGATTGAGCCGATTTCAGTTTCTAAAATTATTTTCTAATATTCTAGATTTTTCAGGATTTTCTGGAAATTTTCTGGATTAATTTGGAAAATCTCCGTAGTCGGTGTCGACTGATACCGATAACCGGCCTTCCGATTTTTATTTCACAAACGGAGTAGAATTTTGAGAATCGGCTTTCACCGTGTGTCTTAGAATCGTATTATCTACGTTCGGGTATTTTTGGAGATTTTTCTGATTGTATCGAAAATCAGGCCTAACCGGTGTCGCCCGTATCGGCGACATCTTCCGAGATTTTTAATTTGCAAACCGGAGCGAGTTTCTGCAAACCGTCTTCATATTACGTCTTAGGATAATATTCTCTATTTTTTGTAATTTTTCGGCACCGTTCGGGACAAGTCGAATTTTTGGCCGCATTAAATAATCTTATTTTATTAATTTTAATTTCTTTTCTTTTTCTTTCTTTCTTTCTTTCTCTTCTTCTTTCCAGCGACTTCACCCCACCGCCCTACTGTTCCCAACCGCCTATTCTCTCTCCCCCTTTCTTTAAATCTCTCTCTCTCTCTCTAAATCTCTCTAAACCCTCTCTAAATCCCTCTCTCTCTCTCTCCTCTCTCCCCTCTATTCTCTCTCTCTCTAAATCTCTCTCTTCCCCCCCAAAAACTTTCCCTCTCTTGCTCTCTATCTCTCTTCTCTCACTGCGCCATGACGGGGAGCGGCGCTTCCGGCTAGGCGCCGCCGGCGGCCGCAGGCACCGCCGGCGGCTCCGCCCCAGCCCGGCCGGCGCAAGGCCGGCTGTGGGGGAGGGGGGAACACTAAGCCCATCTCCTCCCTCTGTCTTCTCCTCTTCGCGGTGGGGCCCCGGCCATGGGCACCGGAGCAGCGCCGGCGCCGGCGCCGGCGGGGTGGCCGCGCCGGCGATGCGGCCGCGCCGCCCGAGCAGCCGGGCGGCGGGCGCCCAAGGGCGGCAGCAGCAGCCCATGGCTGCTGCTGCTGCTTCTCTGTTGGGTGAAAGAGAAACCCAATTGGGTTTCGGGTTTCGGGTTTAACCCAAACCCGACCCGTTTATACCCGGACCCGACCCGTTAAGGTATAATTTCATTTTAGCCCCTGCAATATTTTAAATTACTTTTAGGCCCCTGTAAATTTACAAATAGCCCCCTGAATAATTTCTGTTATTACGTAACTAACCTTTTCTCTCGGTTTTGGGTCTTCGAGCGATATCGGGAGCATCCGGACTCCGATTGGGACGATTCTGGATCCGTTGCGATCGTGGAAACGAGAGCTACAATCCTGTAGCCAGTTTGTGAGTGTTTTCTTTTATAAATTATATTTTATCATAATAATATCTTGATTGGTTGCCTAATTAAGAATAAAATATGATTATCGGTAAATCATGATAATTATTGTAATCCCTGCAATTAAGGCATAATAAAACCTGATAACTAGTTAGTTAATGAGATGAGGTAATCATAGTAACAAGACATACAGACATAGACAACGCGGACACAGTCATCATACCTGCACAGGCACTGATACTCGAGCCACTATTTCACTATCTGCTTGGACACGATTATCACATGTATTGTATCACAGTTACGTTACATTTATATTGATCCACCGATACGCTATAACACCACACTGTTACTAGGCATGCATGCTAGACACTGTTCCTACATATATTAGTACTACGCAGATTTATGGCTACACAGATACTGTAGTTCACTGTACATGATATTAGACACTGCCCATAGGTATTACTTGTACATATTGCACAGTTACGATGACACGTCTCTCGTTCGTATTCATGTACACCACTTCACGAAATACCGTTATGTAATGTATTGTTATCCTCGTTACATGGATTCTCGGCATATCACTGCACGGGCTACTGCATTTCATATTAGCATGATCATCATACACATTCATATCATACTTATATATTACAGTTGCACATACCTGTGTTGTTTCTATCTTCTTGTTATATGGATCACCATGATTATTACATGTATTATTGTTCCATGTGCCCGTATTCATGATATATAATTGGTTCTTGTTACTGATATGGATTTCCCGATACTGGACATGAGAGCTGTTGATATGCGATATGTGGAATCCCACATCTATTGTTCTTGTTACATTGTTCTCGTGATATTGTTCATGTTATATTGTTCCCGTTTCTCGTTATATTGTTCTATGCTATCAACAGAGCTCAGGTCCAGTTATCATGTTACCCGTATCATGTACTGTATTGGTTCTCATTACATTGTATACATGACATATCAGATCATAAAGCTAACTGGGGTATGGGGGAGACTTGACGGTTGATTAGATCTTATCGGGTGATGTACTGGATCCATATTGTTTTCCCACTGCAGGGGACGGTAGGAGGGCTGCCTACCAATTGCTCCATGAGCTCTTGTTACTTGATTCATGCTCCCCTCTTAGCGGAGGGCCCTGGTCCTGGCAGCCAGGGGCTTGTTTAAGGCCGTGATCCCGGGTATGCACGGGATACATCCACCCGATAAGAACTCCTCGACCATGGGTTTCCAAGTAACATAATAAAACAGTATACACAATAGTGACATCGGGAACATTTGTTATTTGGTTACTCTCTCGTTTGGATAATGGTACCCGTAGGCCATGTCCGGATGGGTTCGACTGGAGTGCGGGCTCCAGTATGGACTGCCAGTGGTATGGGACACTGGAAGAGAGTAATTAAAATAACAGATGGTACTGATTGCTACTATTGTATAAATAACATGACTTGCCTGATATATATATTTACTACTTGTTACTGTTCTTTTCCTGATACATGCTTACTACTTGTTACTGTTCCTTGCCTGAAACATGTTTAGTTGTACTTGTTATTGTGCCTGATCATTTATCCAATATCATGTTACATGTTTATTTGTTACTTTACCCGATACATGTTACACTTTCTGTAGTAGCATACTATTCATGCATATGTGCATATATTCTATTTTCTGTATACCTTGCATACATCATTACTGTCTATGCACCACACCGTATACTGGTTAGGTAGCATATGCACATCTGCATGTTCACTACTATCACATCACCACTAGCATGTACACTCGTCACTACTAGATCACATTATATATTATATAAACTGGATACGATTAGAGACATGACCCGATGATTATATATTTTTATTTGTCTACTGCTTATTATTGTTACCACATCATATCTTATATCTTATTATCGTGCTTGTATTATTATAGTATATTCCTGCCTTCTTCATTTTACCACTCACTAGGTCGCTTTCTGACGACCCTGGGTTGCATGCCCAGATTGGAGATCCGAGTTACCATAGCTTCAGAGAGTGCCTTGGAGTCACATGGGAGATTCCGCATCAGGACTATTCATAGGTATTTTAGTGTTTTATTTCTGTTATCTTATTTATCCTTGTTTTCATATCTGTTATGATCGCTGACCTCTTTCTGCAGGTATTCTTGTACTGCTTTCATGCTGGACCTCATATCTATATGGAGGTATTGTACTTTACTGAGGCTTAACATACGCGTGAGGTTGTTTCACCTTGCGTATGTACGTCGCCATAACGTCTCCGCATCCTTGAGATCGGGGCGTTACATAGTGGTATCAGAGCCTAGGTTCACACCTAGTGTGGGTAACCACCTGGGTCAATCTTCGGGCTCTTACCAACAGTACAATCAGATTCAGATTTCAGCTTATCAGTATCTGAATTTGGGATTTCAGCAATGAGTACAAGAATACCATGACCTTGACAATTCATTCTTTGACTCATTTGTATTCCTTCATTCCTTCCAGTTGTCAACCAAAACGTCCGATTTCTTTCTCATTTTCCTTGAATCGTCTTGTTTCCCATCCGTTAGTGTTAGTTCACTACCATACTTTTTCATCCCGAGTCCCTTTTAGATAGCAGAGTGCGCAGCGGAAGTGTCGCGGACCCGTAACATTTCGACTTTGAGGTTGAAAATCTTGTTCTCACACCTGATTGAAATTGCGAGGACGCAATTTTTTGTAAGGTGGGGAGAAATGTAATACCCTGCTCCCCAGTGTACGTATTATTGTATCGGTGCGCGATACGACGTACAAAAATTGATTTGACCTCTGTAGTAGTCTGATTGAGCCGATTTCAGTTTCTAAAATTATTTTCTAATATTCTAGATTTTTCAGGATTTTCTGGAAATTTTCTGGATTAATTTGGAAAATCTCCGTAGTCGGTGTCGACTGATACCGATAACCGGCCTTCCGATTTTTATTTCACAAACGGAGTAGAATTTTGAGAATCGGCTTTCACCGTGTGTCTTAGAATCGTATTATCTACGTTCGGGTATTTTTGGAGATTTTTCTGATTGTATCGAAAATCAGGCCTAACGGTGTCGCCCGTATCGGCGACATCTTCCGAGATTTTTAATTTGCAAACCGGAGTGAGTTTCTACAAACCGTCTTCATATTACGTCTTAGGATAATATTCTCTATTTTTTGTAATTTTTCGGCACCGTTCGGGACAAGTCGAATTTTTGGCCGCATTAAATAATCTTATTTTATTAATTTTAATTTCTTTTCTTTTTCTTTCTTTTCTTTCTTTCTCTTCTTCTTTCCAGCGACTTCACCCCACCGCCCTACTGTTCCCAACCGCCTATTCTCTCTCCCCCTTTCTTTAAATCTCTCTCTCTCTCTAAATCTCTCTAAACCCTCTCTAAATCCCTCTCTCTCTCTCTCTCTCCTCTCTCCCCTCTATTCTCTCTCTCTCTAAATCTCTCTCTTCCCCCCCCCCAAAAACTTTTCCTCTCTTGCTCTCTATCTCTCTTCTCTCACTGCGCCATGACGGGGAGCGGCGCTTCCGGCCAGGCGCCGCCGGCGGCCGCAGGCACCGCCGGCGGCTCCGCCCCAGCCCGGCCGGCGCAAGGCCGGCTGTGGGGGAGGGGGGAAACACTAAGCCCCATCTCCTCCCTCTGTCTTCTCCTCTTCGCGGTGGGGCCCCGGCCATGGGCACCGGAGCAGCGCCGGCGCCGGCGCCGGCGGGGTGGCCGCGCCGGCGATGCGGCCGCGCCGCCCGAGCAGCCGGGCGGCGGGCGCCCAAGGGCGGCAGCAGCAGCCCATGGCTGCTGCTGCTGCTTCTCTGTTGGGTGAAAGAGAAACCCAATTGGGTTTCGGGTTTCGGGTTTAACCCAAACCCGACCCGTTTATACCCGGACCCGACCCGTTAAGGTATAATTTCATTTTAGCCCCTGCAATATTTTAAATTACTTTTAGGCCCCTGTAAATTTACAAATAGCCCCCTGAATAATTTCTGTTATTACGTAACTAACCTTTTCTCTCGGTTTTGGGTCTTCGAGCGATATCGGGAGCATCCGGACTCCGATTGGGACGATTCTGGATCCGTTGCGATCGTGGAAACGAGAGCTACAATCCTGTAGCCAGTTTGTGAGTGTTTTCTTTTTATAAATTATATTTTATCATGATTAATATCTTGATTGGTTGCCTAATTAAGAATAAAATATGATTATCGGTAAATCATGATAATTATTGTAATCCCTGCAATTAAGGCATAATAAAACCTGATAACTAGTTAGTTAATGAGATGAGGTAATCATAGTAACAAGACATACAGACATAGACAACGCGGACACAGTCATCATACCTGCACAGGCACTGATACTCGAGCCACTATTTCACTATCTGCTTGGACACGATTATCACATGTATTGTATCACAGTTACGTTACATTTATATTGATCCACCGATACGCTATAACACCACACTGTTACTAGGCATGCATGCTAGACACTGTTCCTACATATATTAGTACTACGCAGATTTATGGCTACACAGATACTGTAGTTCACTGTACATGATATTAGACACTGCCCATAGGTATTACTTGTACATATTGCACAGTTACGATGACACGTCTCTCGTTCGTATTCATGTACACCACTTCACGAAATACCGTTATGTAATGTATTGTTATCCTCGTTACATGGATTCTCGGCATATCACTGCACGGGCTACTGCATTTCATATTAGCATGATCATCATACACATTCATATCATACTTATATATTACAGTTGCACATACCTGTGTTGTTTCTATCTTCTTGTTATATGGATCACCATGATTATTACATGTATTATTGTTCCATGTGCCCGTATTCATGATATATAATTGGTTCTTGTTACTGATATGGATTTCCCGATACTGGACATGAGAGCTGTTGATATGCGATATGTGGAATCCCACATCTATTGTTCTTGTTACATTGTTCTCGTGATATTGTTCATGTTATATTGTTCCCGTTTCTCGTTATATTGTTCTATGCTATCAACAGAGCTCAGGTCCAGTTATCATGTTACCCGTATCATGTACTGTATTGGTTCTCATTACATTGTATACATGACATATCAGATCATAAAGCTAACTGGGGTATGGGGGAGACTTGACGGTTGATTAGATCTTATCGGGTGATGTACTGGATCCATATTGTTTTCCCACTGCAGGGGACGGTAGGAGGGCTGCCTACCAATTGCTCCATGAGCTCTTGTTACTTGATTCATGCTCCCCTCTTAGCGGAGGGCCCTGGTCCTGGCAGCCAGGGGCTTGTTTAAGGCCGTGATCCCGGGTATGCACGGGATACATCCACCCGATAAGAACTCCTCGACCATGGGTTTCCAAGTAACATAATAAAACAGTATACACAATAGTGACATCGGGAACATTTGTTATTTGGTTACTCTCTCGTTTGGATAATGGTACCCGTAGGCCATGTCCGGATGGGTTCGACTGGAGTGCGGGCTCCAGTATGGACTGCCAGTGGTATGGGACACTGGAAGAGAGTAATTAAAAAACAGATGGTACTGATTGCTACTATTGTATAAATAACATGACTTGCCTGATATATATATTTACTACTTGTTACTGTTCTTTTCCTGATACATGCTTACTACTTGTTACTGTTCCTTGCCTGAAACATGTTTAGTTGTACTTGTTATTGTGCCTGATCATTTATCCAATATCATGTTACATGTTTATTTGTTACTTTACCCGATACATGTTACACTTTCTGTAGTAGCATACTATTCATGCATATGTGCATATATTCTATTTTCTGTATACCTTGCATACATCATTACTGTCTATGCACCACACCGTATACTGGTTAGGTAGCATATGCACATCTGCATGTTCACTACTATCACATCACCACTAGCATGTACACTCGTCACTACTAGATCACATTATATATTATATAAACTGGATACGATTAGAGACATGACCCGATGATTATATATTTTTATTTGTCTACTGCTTATTATTGTTACCACATCATATCTTATATCTTATTATCGTGCTTGTATTATTATAGTATATTCCTGCCTTCTTCATTTTACCACTCACTAGGTCGCTTTCTGACGACCCTGGGTTTGCATGCCCAGATTGGAGATCCGAGTTACCATAGCTTCAGAGAGTGCCTTGGAGTCACATGGGAGATTCCGCATCAGGACTATTCATAGGTATTTTAGTGTTTTATTTCTGTTATCTTATTTATCCTTGTTTTCATATCTGTTATGATCGCTGACCTCTTTCTGCAGGTATTCTTGTACTGCTTTCATGCTGGACCTCATATCTATATGGAGGTATTATACTGTACTGAGGCTTAACGTACGCGTGAGGTTGTTTCACCTTGCGTATGTACGTCGCCATAACGTCTCCGCATCCTTGAGATCGGGGCGTTACATAGTGGTATCAGAGCCTAGGTTCACACCTAGTGTGGGTAACCACCTGGGTCAATCTTCGGGCTCTTACCAACAGTACAATCAGATTCAGATTTCAGCTTATCAGTATCTGAATTTGGGGATTTCAGCAATGAGTACAAGAATACCATGACCTTGACAATTCATTCTTTGACTCATTTGTATTCCTTCATTCCTTCCAGTTGTCAACCAAAACGTCCGATTTCTTTCTCATTTTCCTTGAATCGTCTTGTTTCCCATCCGTTAGTGTTAGTTCACTACCATACTTTTTCATCCCGAGTCCCTTTTAGATAGCAGAGTGCGCAGCGGAAGTGTCGCGGACCCGTAACATTTCGACTTTGAGGTTGAAAATCTTGTTCTCACACCTGATTGAAATTGCGAGGACGCAATTTTTTGTAAGGTGGGGAGAAATGTAATACCCTGCTCCCCAGTGTACGTATTATTGTATCGGTGCGCGATACGACGTACAAAAATTGATTTGACCTCTGTAGTAGTCTGATTGAGCCGATTTCAGTTTCTAAAATTATTTTCTAATATTCTAGATTTTTCAGGATTTTCTGAAAATTTTCTGGATTAATTTGGAAAATCTCCGTAGTCGGTGTCGACTGATACCGATAACCGGCCTTCCGATTTTTATTTCACAAACGGAGTAGAATTTTGAGAATCGGCTTTCACCGTGTGTCTTAGAATCGTATTATCTACGTTCGGGTATTTTTGGAGATTTTTCTGATTGTATCGAAAATCAGGCCTAACCGGTGTCGCCCGTATCGGCGACATCTTCCGAGATTTTTAATTTGCAAACCGGAGCGAGTTTCTGCAAACCGTCTTCATATTACGTCTTAGGATAATATTCTCTATTTTTTGTAATTTTTCGGCACCGTTCGGGACAAGTCGAATTTTTGGCCGCATTAAATAATCTTATTTTATTAATTTTAATTTCTTTTCTTTTTCTTTCTTTTCTTTCTTTCTCTTCTTCTTTCCAGCGACTTCACCCCACCGCCCTACTGTTCCCAACCGCCTATTCTCTCTCCCCCTTTCTTTAAATCTCTCTCTCTCTCTAAATCTCTCTAAACCCTCTCTAAATCCCTCTCTCTCTCTCCTCTCTCCCCTCTATTCTCTCTCTCTCTAAATCTCTCTCTTCCCCCCCCCCCAAAAACTTTCCCTCTCTTGCTCTCTATCTCTCTTCTCTCACTGCGCCATGACGGGGAGCGGCGCTTCCGGCCAGGCGCCGCCGGCGGCGCAGGCACCGCCGGCGGCTCCGCCCCAGCCCGGCCGGCGCAAGGCCGGCTGTGGGGGAGGGGGGAAACACTAAGCCCCATCTCCTCCCTCTGTCTTCTCCTCTTCGCGGTGGGGCCCCGGCCATGGGCACCGGAGCAGCGCTGGCGCCGGCGCCGGCGCCGGCGGGGTGGCCGCGCCGGCGATGCGGCCGCGCCGCCCGAGCAGCCGGGCGGCGGGCGCCCAAGGGCGGCAGCAGCAGCCCATGGCTGCTGCTGCTGCTTCTCTGTTGGGTGAAAGAGAAACCCAATTGGGTTTCGGGTTTCGGGTTTAACCCAAACCCGACCCGTTTATACCCGGACCCGACCCGTTAAGGTATAATTTCATTTTAGCCCCTGCAATATTTTAAATTACTTTTAGGCCCCTGTAAATTTACAAATAGCCCCCTGAATAATTTCTGTTATTACGTAACTAACCTTTTCTCTCGGTTTTGGGTCTTCGAGCGATATCGGGAGCATCCGGACTCCGATTGGGACGATTCTGGATCCGTTGCGATCGTGGAAACGAGAGCTACAATCCTGTAGCCAGTTTGTGAGTGTTTTCTTTTTATAAATTATATTTTATCATGATTAATATCTTGATTGGTTGCCTAATTAAGAATAAAATATGATTATCGGTAAATCATGATAATTATTGTAATCCCTGCAATTAAGGCATAATAAAACCTGATAACTAGTTAGTTAATGAGATGAGGTAATCATAGTAACAAGACATACAGACATAGACAACGCGGACACAGTCATCATACCTGCACAGGCACTGATACTCGAGCCACTATTTCACTATCTGCTTGGACACGATTATCACATGTATTGTATCACAGTTACGTTACATTTATATTGATCCACCGATACGCTATAACACCACACTGTTACTAGGCATGCATGCTAGACACTGTTCCTACATATATTAGTACTACGCAGATTTATGGCTACACAGATACTGTAGTTCACTGTACATGATATTAGACACTGCCCATAGGTATTACTTGTACATATTGCACAGTTACGATGACACGTCTCTCGTTCGTATTCATGTACACCACTTCACGAAATACCGTTATGTAATGTATTGTTATCCTCGTTACATGGATTCTCGGCATATCACTGCACGGGCTACTGCATTTCATATTAGCATGATCATCATACACATTCATATCATACTTATATATTACAGTTGCACATACCTGTGTTGTTTCTATCTTCTTGTTATATGGATCACCATGATTATTACATGTATTATTGTTCCATGTGCCCGTATTCATGATATATAATTGGTTCTTGTTACTGATATGGATTTCCCGATACTGGACATGAGAGCTGTTGATATGCGATATGTGGAATCCCACATCTATTGTTCTTGTTACATTGTTCTCGTGATATTGTTCATGTTATATTGTTCCCGTTTCTCGTTATATTGTTCTATGCTATCAACAGAGCTCAGGTCCAGTTATCATGTTACCCGTATCATGTACTGTATTGGTTCTCATTACATTGTATACATGACATATCAGATCATAAAGCTAACTGGGGTATGGGGGAGACTTGACGGTTGATTAGATCTTATCGGGTGATGTACTGGATCCATATTGTTTTTCCACTGCAGGGGACGGTAGGAGGGCTGCCTACCAATTGCTCCATGAGCTCTTGTTACTTGATTCATGCTCCCCTCTTAGCGGAGGGCCCTGGTCCTGGCAGCCAGGGGCTTGTTTAAGGCCGTGATCCCGGGTATGCACGGGATACATCCACCCGATAAGAACTCCTCGACCATGGGTTTCCAAGTAACATAATAAAACAGTATACACAATAGTGACATCGGGAACATTTGTTATTTGGTTACTCTCTCGTTTGGATAATGGTACCCGTAGGCCATGTCCGGATGGGTTCGACTGGAGTGCGGGCTCCAGTATGGACTGCCAGTGGTATGGGACACTGGAAGAGAGTAATTAAAATAACAGATGGTACTGATTGCTACTATTGTATAAATAACATGACTTGCCTGATATATATATTTACTACTTGTTACTGTTCTTTTCCTGATACATGCTTACTACTTGTTACTGTTCCTTGCCTGAAACATGTTTAGTTGTACTTGTTATTGTGCCTGATCATTTATCCAATATCATGTTACATGTTTATTTGTTACTTTACCCGATACATGTTACACTTTCTGTAGTAGCATACTATTCATGCATATGTGCATATATTCTATTTTCTGTATACCTTGCATACATCATTACTGTCTATGCACCACACCGTATACTGGTTAGGTAGCATATGCACATCTGCATGTTCACTACTATCACATCACCACTAGCATGTACACTCGTCACTACTAGATCACATTATATATTATATAAACTGGATACGATTAGAGACATGACCCGATGATTACATATTTTTATTTGTCTACTGCTTATTATTGTTACCACATCATATCTTATATCTTATTATCGTGCTTGTATTATTATAGTATATTCCTGCCTTCTTCATTTTACCACTCACTAGGTCGCTTTCTGACGACCCTGGGTTTGCATGCCCAGATTGGAGATCCGAGTTACCATAGCTTCAGAGAGTGCCTTGGAGTCACATGGGAGATTCCGCATCAGGACTATTCATAGGTATTTTAGTGTTTTATTTCTGTTATCTTATTTATCCTTGTTTTCATATCTGTTATGATCGCTGACCTCTTTCTGCAGGTATTCTTGTACTGCTTTCATGCTGGACCTCATATCTATATGGAGGTATTGTACTGTACTGAGGCTTAACGTACGCGTGAGGTTGTTTCACCTTGCGTATGTACGTCGCCATAACGTCTCCGCATCCTTGAGATCGGGGCGTTACATGGAGGGTGGTTGTTATTGTGGTTGTTGTTGTATGGTGTTTGGTGGAGGTGGTGGTAGTTGGTGGTGGTGGTTGTTGTGGTGGTGGTGATGATTGGTGGTGTTGGGGAGTTGGAGGAGGATGAGGTGGGGATTGGGTGGTGAATGTGGAGAATTTGGTGGAATTGGTGGTGTATTTTGGAGAAGAAGAAGATGGAGGTGGGATGAGTTTGGTTGAAATTGGAGGAAAGGAGGGAGAAATTGGAGATGGTGGAAGTGTGGAAGAGAAGAGGGGAGGTAGGGGTTGCGGCGGCGGTGGCTAGAGCGGCGCCAGTTGTGGTGGTGATGGTGGAGGCGGCGGCGACGGGTTGGGTGCATGAGTTGGTTGAGTGGTGTAACGCCCCGATCCCGCAGGTACGGGGACGTTATGGCAACGTACATACACTGGGCGAAAAACCCTCACGTACGTACGCTAAGCCTCAGTACGGGAAACCACCGCCATATTTATAAGAGTTCCAGCAGGAAATAAGTACAAGAATATCTGCAGAAAGAGGTTAGTTATCATAACAGATAGGAAAAACAGTGATAAATAAGATAACAGAAACAAATCACAAAGATACCTATAAATGGTCTCGATGATGAGTCTCCTATGTGTTTCCAATGGACTACCTGACAATACGATAACTCGGATCTCCAACTTGGGCTCGCAAACCCAGGGTCGTCAGAAAGCGACCTAGTGAGTGGTATAATGAAGGAGGCAGTAATAGATATAGTAATACAAGCACGATACTAATATATAATACATAATGTTATACTAGTGATACCATATAATAAGGATATAATAAACAGTAGAAATAGATCAACATGTCATCTGTTATTACCATCACTACCTAGCCGGTTCTCATCGGGTCATGTCTATAGTCGTGTCCAGTTTATAGAATAAATGGTGACGTGATAGAAATGAACATGTGAGTGATGACGTGATAGAAGTGAACATGCAGATGGGCATATGCACTATAATCATAATACTGTGTTATGCATATACAGTAATGACATCTGCTATACAGAAAACAGAATATATGCAATGCAGAACATGCGTAGTATGCCACTACAGACAGTGTAACATATACCAGGCCAAGTAACAAGTATACAGGTAACATGCTATCGGATAAAGTATCATGAACAGTAACAAGATAGCATATATATATCAGGCAAATCATGTCATTTTGTATACAATAGTAGCAATCAGTACCACCTGGTATTTTAATCAATCTCTTCCAGTGTCCCATACCACTGGCAGTTCATACTGGAGCCCGCACTCCAGTCGAACCCATCCGGACATGACATACGGGTACCATTATCCAAACGAGAGAGTGACCAAATAACCAGTGTTCCCGACGTCACTACTATGTATACTGTTTTATTACGTTACTTGGAAACCAAATGGTCGAAGAGCTCTTATCGGGTAGGTGTATCCCGTGCATACCCGGGATCACGGCCTTAAACAAACCCCTGGTTGCTGAGACTAGGGCCCTCCGCTAAGAGGGGAGCATGAATCAAGTAACGGGAGCTCATGGAGCAATTGGTAGGTAGCACTACCGTCCCGTGCAGTGGGACTAACAATATGGATCCAGTACATCACCCGATAAGATCTAATCAACCGTCAAGTCTCCCTCATACCCAAGTTAGCTTTATGATCTGATATGTCACTTATACAATGTCACAAGAACAAATGCAGTACATGATACGGGTAACATGATAACCGGACCTGAGCTCTGTTGATAGCATAGAACAATATAACGGGAAACGGGAACAATATAACGGGAAACGAGAACAATAGATGTGGGATTCCACATATCGCATATCAACAGCTCTCATGTCCAGTAACGGGAATATCCATATCAGTAACAGGAAACAATTATATAACATGATTACGGTAACATGGAACAATAATACATGTAATATGAACGGGGATCCATATGACAAGAAGATAGAAACAACACATGCATGTACACTTGTGTGGTGAGCATATGTAGCAGTGCTGTCTGTGTAACGAGTATCAGTGAAGTGGAGCATTTATATATCGGTGGGACATGAATGCGAAATAAGAGAGTGACGTGTCATAGTAGCTGTGCAAAACAGTGGTCAGTGTCTAATATCATGTACTGTAAACTACAGTATCCGTGTAATGATGAGAATAATAATATGTAAATGCGGTACATATCCGTGTACTAGTGGAACATAGATGTGTAGTCATCATCCATGTAACATATATGCGTAGCACTAGTACATGTAATAATAGTAGTCCGTGTGTCATGTAATACCATGTCCTGTGAATTACAGTAACGGTGTCTAGCATGCGTGTCTAGTGACAGTGTAGTGTCATAGCGTATCTGTGGATCAGTATACATGTGACAATAGTTATCTAACTGTGATATAATACATGAAATCATAGTGTCCACGAAGATGGTGAAGTAGTGGCCCGAGTGTCAGTGGCTAGGATGACTGTGTCCGAGTTGTCTATGTCAGTATTAATTGTTATTATTATTACATCACCTATATTTATATTAAATCAGGAAATACCTTACAATATTATTGGTTATTCCTATTACAATGAGTTTCCAATAATTGCAAGTTACTAATTAATAGTTACCGTCTTTTATCCATAATCAAAAGCTATCAAGCAATTTTAATAAACATGAGAAAATATAATTATAAAAGAAAAACACTCACAAACTAGTCATAGGAGGGTAGCTCTCTTTCCCACGATCGCAACGGATCCAGAATCGTCCAAATCGGAGTCCGGATGCTCCCGATATCGCCCGAACGCTAAAAATACGCAAAATGGGTTAAATATGTAAATAAAAATAATTCAAATGCAATTAACAAAATGTCACATGGGGTTTTCTGCAAATTTACCTTTATTGGGTTTCGAAGTGGGTTTGGGCTGTTAAACGGTCGGGTTTGGATCCAATACCCAAACCCAATTAACTTAATTAAATGGGTTAATGGGTTAACGGGTAGAGCCAAGTGGGTTTTGGGTTTCAAACAAACCCAAACGGGTTATATTGGGTTCACACCCATTTATGGGTGTGAACCCATAAAGGATGCAGCAGCAGCAGCATGTGCTGCTGCTGTGCCCGCGCACAGTCCGGCAAGCAGGTGCTGGCCGGCGGCGGGGGAGGCCCGCCGGCGGCGGTCCCGGCTGCCGGCGGCGCGGCGGTTCAGGCCGCACGGAGAGAGAGGGAGAGATGGTGAGGGAGAGAGAAACAGAGAGATGGAGAGAGGAAGAAACAGAGAAAAGAAAGGAAAGAAAAGAAGAAGAAGAAGGAGGAGGAGGAGGGGGTGGCGGTGGCCTGGGGAGTGCGGTGGTGCGCCGGGCTTGGGGCGCGGCGGCGGCCGGCCACCGGCCGCGTGGCCGGAGGCGGGGGTGGAGCCCGGTGGCGCGCCGGCCACCGGGGCGCGTCGGCGGCAAGGCTAGCGACGGTCTGCCGCCTACCGGGAGAGAGAGAGTGTGTGGAAGAAGGGGAGATTAGAGAGAGTTTTAGAGAGAGAGAAATTGGAGAGAGGGAGAAATTGAGAGAGAGAGAGAGAGAGGGTTTTAGATAATTAGAGAGAGAGAGAGTTAGGGGAGAGAGAGAGAGGATTTAAAGAGGGGGAAGGCGGTGGAGTAAGGCGGTGGGTGAGGAATCGTGTAGAAGAAGGAAGAAGGGGAAAGAAAAGAAAAGAAAAGAAAAGGATTAAAGAATTAAAATAATATTATTTAAGTCGGCCCAAAATTTGACTAGTCCCGAACGGTGCCCAAAAATTACAGAAAATAAAGAATATTATTCTGAGACGTAATATGAAAACGATCTGAAGAAATTCAATCCGATTTGCAAATTAAAAATCCCGGAGCGTCTCGCCGATACTGGACGACACCGGTTTGGCCGGATTTTCGATAAATTCAGAAAAATCCCCATAAATACCCTAACGTAGATAATACAATTCTAAGACACATGTTGAAAGCAGATTCTCAAAATACGATTTTGTTTGTGAAATAAAAATCATAGAGCCGGTTATCGGTATCGGTCGATACCGACTCGGAGATTTTCCAAAATAATCCAGAAAAATTCCAGAAAATCCTGAAAAATCTAAAATATTAGAAAATAATTTTTGAAACTGAAATCAGCTCAATCGGACTACTACGGAGGTCAAATCAATTTTGTACGCCGTATCGAGTACTGATACTGTGATACGTATATCAGGGATCAGGAGGTTACATTTCTCCCCACCTTACAAAAAATTTCGTCCTCGAAATTTCAAATCAGGTGAGAGAACAATATTTCTAACCCCAAAGCCTAAATGTTACGGGTCCACGACACTTCCACTGCGCACTCTGATATCTATAAGAAACTCGGGATGGAGAAGTATGGTAGTGAACTAACACTAACGGATTGGAAGCAATAAGATGAAAAAAATGAGAAGGAAATCAGATATTCTGGGTGACAACTAGAAGTAAGAAATACAAAAGAGGCAAGGACTGAATTGTCAATGACGGTGTATTCTTGTACTCGTTGCTGGAATCCCAAATTCAGATACAGACTAGCTTGAATCTGAATCTGATTGTACTGTTGGTAAGAGCCCGAGTATTAACCCAGGTGGTTACCCACACCAGGTGTGAACCTAGGCTCTGATACCACTATGTAACGCCCCGATCCCGCAGGTACGGGGACGTTATGGCGACGTACATACGCTGGGCGAAAAAACCCTCACGTACGTACGCTAAGCCTCAGTACGGGAAACCACCTCCATATTTATAAGAGTTCCAGCAGGAAATAAGTACAAGAATACCTGCAGAAAGAGGTTAGTGATCATAACAGATAGGAAAAACAGTGATAAATAAGATAACAGAAACAAATCACAAAGATACCTATGAATGGTCTCAATGATGAGTCTCCTATGTGTTTCCAATGGACTACCTGACAATACGATAACTCGGATCTCCAACCTGGGCACGCAAACCCAGAGTCGTCAGAAGCGACCTAGTGAGTGGTAAAATGAAGGAGGCAGTAATAGATATAATAATACAAGCACGATACTAATATATAATACATAATGTTATACTAGTGATACCATATAATAAGGATATAATAAGCAGTAGAAATAGATCAACATGTCATCTGTTATTACCATCACTACCTAGCCAGTTCTCATCGGGTCATGTCTATAGTCGTGTCCAGTTTATAGAATAAATGGTGACGTGATAGAAATGAACATGTGAATGATGACGTGATAGAAGTGAACATGCAGATGGGCATATGCACTATAATCATAATACTGTATTGTGCATATATAGTAATGACATCTGCTATACAGAAAACAGAATATATGCAATGCAGAACATGCGTAGTATGCCACTACAGACAGTGTAACATGTACCAGGCCAAGTAACAAGATACAGGTAACATGCTATCGGATAAAGTATCATGAACAGTAACAAGATAGCATATATATATCAGGCAAATCATGTCATTTTGTATACAATAGTAGCAATCAGTACCACCTGGTATTTTAATCAATCTCTTCCAGTGTCCCATACCACTGGCAGTTCATACTGGAGCCCGCACTCCAGTCGAACCCATCCGGACATGGCATACGGGTACCATTATCCAAACGAGAGAGTGACCAAATAACCAGTGATCCCGATGTCACTACTATGTATACTGTTTTATTATGTTACTTGGAAACCAAATGGTCGAAGAGCTCTTATCGGGTAGGTGTATCCCGTGCATACCCGGGATAACGGCCTTAAACAAACCCCTGGTTGCTGAGACTAGGGCCCTCCGCTAAGAGGGGAGCATGAATCAAGTAACGGGAGCTCATGGAGCAATTGGTAGGTAGCACTACCGTCCCCTGCAGTGGGACTAACAATATGGATCCAGTACATCACCCGATAAGATCTAATCAACCGTCAAGTCTCCCCCATACCCAAGTTAGCTTTATGATCTGATATGTCACTTATACAATGTCACAAGAACAAATGCAGTACATGATACGGGTAACATGATAACCGGACCTGAGCTCTGTTGATAGCATAGAATAATATAACGGGAAACGAGAACAATAGATGTGGGATTCCACATATCGCATATCAACAGCTCTCATGTCCAGTAACGGGAATATCCATATCAGTAACAGGAAACAATTATATAACATGATTACGGTAACATGGAACAATAATACATGTAATATGAACGGGGATCCATATGACAAGAAGATAGAAACAACACATGCATGTACACTTGTGTGGTGAGCATATGTAGCAGTGCTGTCTGTGTAACGAGTATCAGTGAAGTGGAGCATTTATATATCGGTGGGACATGAATGCGAAATAAGAGAGTGACGTGTCATAGTAGCTGTGCAAAACAGTGGTCAGTGTCTAATATCATGTACTGTAAACTACAGTATCCGTGTAATGATGAGAATAATAATATGTAAATGCGGTACATATCCGTGTACTAGTGGAACATAGATGTGTAGCCATCATCCATGTAACATATATGCGTAGCACTAGTACATGTAATAATAGTAGTCCGTGTGTCATGTAATATCATGTCCTGTGAATTACAGTAACGGTGTCTAGCATGCGTGTCTAGTGACAGTGTAGTGTCATAGCATATCTGTGGATCAGTAGACATGTGACAATAGTTATCTAACTGTGATATAATACATGAAATCATAGTGTCCACGAAGATGGTGAAGTAGTGGTCCGAGTGTCAGTGGCTAGGACGACTGTGTCCGAGTTGTCTATGTCAGTATTAGAGAGAGAGAGGGAGAGGGTTTTAGATAATTAGAGAGAGAGTTAGGGGAGAGAGAGAGGATTTAAAGAGGGGGAAGGCGGTGGAGTAAGGCGGTGGGTGAGGAATCGTGTAGAAGAAGGAAGAAGGGGAAAGAAAAGAAAAGAAAAGAAAAGGATTAAAGAATTAAAATAATATTATTTAAGTCGGCCCAAAATTTGACTAGTCCCGAACGGTGCCCAAAAATTACAGAAAATAAAAAATATTATCCTGAGACGTAATATGAAAACGGTCTGAAGAAATTCAATTCGGTTTGCAAATTAAAAATCCCGGAGCGTCTCGCCGATACTGGGCGACACCGGTTTGGCCAGATTTTCGATAAATTCAGAAAAATCCCCATAAATACCCTAACGTAGATAATACAATTCTAAGACACATGTTGAAAGCAGATTCTCAAAATATGATTTCGTTTGTGAAATAAAAATCGTAGAGCCGGTTATCGGTATCGGTCGATACCGACTCGGAGATTTTCCAAAATAATCCAGAAAAATTCCAGAAAATCCCGAAAAATCTAAAATATTAGAAAATGATTTTTGAAATTGAAATCAGCTCAATCGGACTACTACAGAGGTCAAATTAATTTTGTACGCCTTATCGAGTACTGATACTGTGATACGTATATCAGGGATCAGGAGGTTACAAGTGGGTTGAAGATGAAGTTTGATTTTGGATTTTTGAAATGAATAAGGAAATTGAAGTTGGAAGGTTTAATAGAGAAGGGAAGTGAATGAAATGATGAATGGGGATGGTGGGGGGGGATGGGGATTGCTTGCTGCTGTTACTGCTGGAGTTGCAACTGCTGCTGCGCTGGAGGAGTTGCAGGGGATGGGAGGTGGAGTGAAGGAGAAGAAAAGAAGAAGAAAAAGAATGAAAAAGAAAGGAAAAGGAAAAATTTAAAAGAAAAGAAAAGAAATAGTAAAAAAATAATAAATAAATATTTTATTAAATAATAAAATTAATAAAATATTCTGGGAGTAATAAGTAGAGGAGTGGAGAAGGAAAAGTAAGAAAAGAAAGAACGGTAAATTATATTATTATTTTAATAAGGCGAAAATTCGACTGTTTCAGAATCGTTCCGAAAAATTTTCAAAAATAGCAAATATTATTCTAAGATACTCGGTGAAATCGGATTCAAAAAATTCAATGTTGTTTTCAAATTAAAAAATTTAGAATCTTCCGGCGATACCGGCCGACACCAGAATCGGTCAAATTTTGATAAATTTGAAAAAATTCTAAAAAATGTTTTTAAATAGAAAATAAAATTCTAAGAAGTATCATGAAAGCCGTTTTTAAAAATTCAATCCCATTTGAAAACTAAAAATCCGGGAATCAGTCAGCGATGCCGACCGACACTGTTTTGGAGATTTTGCAGGAAAATTCTAAAAAATTTCAGAAAATCATGAAAAATATAAAATATTAGAAAAAAATGTCTGAAACTAAAATCGGTCAAATCGGACTACCAGAAAGTTAAATAGGGCTACTGGTTGGTATCGGGTTCCCGGTCCGGGTCAGGGCTTACTCTAGATTTGAGAATCCAGATTCGATACTCAATAACATAAGCAATCACAACTCAAAAACACATACAGGAAGAAAACTAAACAATACAGTCGAAAAATTTTGGGACACGTATCCCGGGTACGGGGTGCTACAGTATACGATTACTGTTTACTGATATACTGTACTATTACTGTCACTATATAGTCCCAGTATTCTAAGTAACATGGATATTGATTGTTTTAACTCTATTGAATAATAATGTAAATGGACAATTTACACTGGGATTGAAAAAATTGATAGAGGAGATAGTGTTTGTATTTTGTGTGGACCTAAGATACAGGTTTTGCAGCCAATTTACGGTTCCATTGTAGGGTTTCGGGGGATGACTGATATCCCATCTGTTTATTGTTCCACAGAGTATTGTTCCACAATGATACTGTGAGTACTGTTACTGGCTACCTGGCGGTAGGACCTGGTTCAACGCCAGGCATCTGGGTCGTGGTCCCAGGTATGTACGGGACTCACCTAAAGTATGAACAATGTCTCCAACCAATCAGTTTTAATAACTTAGGATTTCGATTGACACGTGTAATAGGTGTAGTATGGGATGCGACTATTATATGTGGCAGTTGGTTCATTGACATAATAAATAACAAAACTGAATCTTATATTGACATTGTAGACTAAATATGATATATATAAGATATGATAGACACCTGACTGTACTCATACCTGACTATGATGTTATACTAGATTGATCACATGACTCTTAAAGCTAGGGATTGCATGTAATCATGATACTTGTGCTATACTGATTGATATTCATTACATCATACTCTTTTCTTATTACTGTTTTATTCATACCTTTTTCTTTCAGTATATATTATCATCATATGCTCATATTTTATATGCACGAGCACTTTTCTTTTTTATTTTACACACTCATTGGATCGCTTCCTGATGACCCTAGATTTGTACATCCAGATTGGATATTTGACTTCATTGATCAGGTGTTGATGAGCTTGTATGCTTCGCGAGGATAGAGTTCTCCTACTCGGTTATCCTTTTCCGGTATTTTTGTCTCTTCTTTATTCTTATTACTTTCATGATTTTATACATTGGACTCATGCTTGTTCTATTCCTCTATTCATCTGTTATCATGTTTGCTCATTTATATGTTATTGCAGTGATATTGATTTATCATAGTGATTGTATAGCTTGTTCAGGTTACTTTACGCTTAGTGTATATGTGTGGGGTATTTTTTTCGTGTATATACGTCTTCGACTCTTGTCGCTACTCCGTTTCCACGTATTTTGGGAAGCGGAACGTGACAATACCAGCACTATAAATCTATCTTTCAACAAGTTGGAAGGTCAGGTTCCAAATACTGCTGCACTTTTGAATCTTAGTATTGTCACTTGGTAGGAAATGCGCCATTATGTGGAGAACCTAGATAAGGCTTTCCCCCTTGTCCTACAAATGCTAGGGTTTCTAAGTCATGGACAAGCGTTCTGCTTAAGCGTATCCTGCCTGTTGCTGTTTTCATTATAATTCTTGTTGCTTGCTGTTAAGTCTTGTTAAAATCCTTCTGGAAAGAAACTGAGAATTCTGCTCCTATAAACACCCCCCTCCTGATAATTGCAGGTTCATCACTTACCGCGAACTTGTTCACAAAAAGTTTCAGCAACACAAACTGGAAAAGGGGAGCTGTGGCTCGTGTACAAAGGATGTTTAGATGATGGGTTGCTTGTTGCGAGAAAGGTCTTGAATTTGGAAGATGATGGAGTTTCGAGGAGTTTCGATGTTGAATATCGTGCTTTGAGCATGGTTCGTCACAGAAATCTTGTTAAAATCATCAGTTCTTGTTCCAACTTGGACTTCGAGGCACTTGTTCTCGAATTCCTTCCTAATGGAAGCCTTGAAAGGTGGATGTACTCCAAAAACTACCACTTGAACCTCTTCAAAGGATTAACATAGTTTTGGACGTGGCATCAGCTCTTGAGTAGCTCCATCACCACCATCCTCAGGTCATAGAGCACTGTGATCTGAAGCCGAGCAATGTTTTGCCTGATGAACACATGACTGCACATGTCAGTGACTTTGGTACTGCTTGGTGATAGCATGACTGGGGCATCAATAAGTCCTCCAAGGACAACTCGCCATATGGCTCTAGATAATTAGACTTACGAGCATTTTACCTCGATTCCAGTAAAATTATCGTTATCATTTAGTTATTCCTTTTGCTTGCCAAATAGAAAGGGGGATGTTTATAACTTTGGCATGTCGTTGCTAGAGATCTTTACACGGAAGAGGACCGCTGATCCTATGTTCATTGGGGAATCACACCTACGACGATGGGTATGTGAGGCACATCCTACTGCTTTATAGGAAATTGTAGACTGCAACCATTTTTGAAAGATGGGTCTGGAAATGGAAGGCCGACCAACGATCTAATTTCTGTCCATGCGTGTCTTTCTTCTATCATAGAATTGGGTAAACTCTGCTCAAAGGACTCACCTAAAGAAAGGCATGTAATGAAAGAAATTGTCTCAACACTGCACAAGATTAAAGTGGACTGCTTGTCCAAGTTTCCTTATGCTTGAAGCATGGTGAATGTTGATTTGTCCAATATGAAAAATCTAAATTTGGCTCTCTAGAAAAATATTATAATTGTAGTAGTGTATGCATATTAATTTACTCGATATTTAGTCTAAATTCCTAGACGGTTATGAGAAGCTTTTTATGTCATAATCTCCATCATATAGATTCTGTTGGTAACTTGAGATTTCTTTCATTTTTCTTCCTGTTTACTATGGCTAGGCACCTAAAGTGTGCATAATGACTAAGAATTTGTACATCGTACAGTATTTTAAATACCGGATATTGGTGATATATCGGTCGGCAAAATTATATACCAGATACCGGGTGATATATCGTGATATGGTACTAAATACTGGACGTCATTTCGAACATTATACCAGATGAAGAATATACATGTGATTACCTACATAAATCATATGAAACTACTTAAAGTAAGTTTAGGATCATAAACTCATAATGAATACTTAGTTTTTATAAAAACTCCTCAAATGTGTTTGTAGGAGTTCTTTAAATGCGTCACATGACGATATGTCGATAACATATCGGCCACGTGACGATATCGGCTCGTATCAGTTCAAAATGATATCCGATAAAATTTTGAACTTATCGTATCGTTTTAGATAAAATACCAGTATCTTGGTCAATATACTAGTATATCGGTCGAGATTTAAAACAGTGTTAGTTGCATAAATGACAAATTGCAAATAATAAGAAGTATTTGTTCTTGCATTACAAATGTCTGTTTCTGTAAATAATAACAGTTTTAGCATGGTTAAATCCTGGGCCTCTGAAAAACAAGGATCAGAGGGTGAGGAATTTAATTTTGTAAAAATCAAGTTTTAAAACCCCAAAATAGCATTAATTCATACGATTCCTTGAAAAAGGAAAAAGAAATTGTTCTTCAGTCCTCATTTTACAGTAACAAAGAGGGATATGAGGTTTCACGGGCAGAGATCTTGGGCGTTCAGAAGCGATTTGATGATCCCAGCATTAAGATTTAGTTCAACACTAGAAGTTTAGCTTTCAAAAGTTAATAATACGGTAACCTAATGCAAAGGGGTCTCATTCAAATTCTGCTATTAGTTGATAAAACTCTATAGGTTTATAAAAAAATCAAAGCTGTACAGAAATCTTGTGCGAATCAACTTGAGATATACAAACCTGGAGCACATCTTCAGAGAGATACACTGGGAACTAAAGGTAAGGACTACATCTTTGAAGGATCTCCTAGTTAATGACCATATCCTTTAAGATTTTCATATTTTGGCCCTCTATTTAAACCTCATTTTGGGAGGAGAAGTACATCCAGTAATTTGAAGGAGGAGGAGGAGAAGAGAACAATGGCAAAGGGATCATTTAGCTTCACCCTCACCATAGCTTTGGCTTCTGTCCTGTGTTTAGCTCTGCATGCAGGTATATGGTAATCCTTGCATTAGTAATTTCATATGGTATTTTTGGGCCAGATGTATCTCTGAAATATATCAAATAACTGGTTCGATGTTTAAATGACTCACAATTGATTCTCCAACTTTTATCTCATTATTTTTCATGTTTTTCTCTGTTTTCAGTTTTATAGACAATCAATTGAGTTTACAGTTCACTGTTTTGCAGAATCTAGAGTGATTGGAGAACATAATGGAGCTGTAAGTATTTCATTCTTATATCTAGTGCCTGGTGTTTGATCACCGAACTTAGTCCCGTCTAATTCTTTGTTAAGCAGTTATTTCAAATCAATTATACAAGCAATGTCTTCTATATATACTTGTACATGCTCAAATTGCTCGAGTTAAATTCTGTGTGTATTCCCTCCATGTATTACATTGATCAATTCAAATCAGCACTTGCTAATTAATCATGATTTCTCAATTACTTGGCAAGCATGAGCTTGCATGCAATTTTGTTTCCTCACAGCGACTAGAATGGTTTCTTGCAGGAAAAGAAGAATTGGTGCGTTGCAAATCCTTTTGCACATGCCGCTGCATTTCAGGATGACATCGACATCATATGCAAGCAACTGAATTGCAGCGTTATTGAAGCAGGCGGTGACTGTTACGAGCCAAACACCTTGTATAATCATGCTTCGGTGGTTCTCAATCTCTATTACAGACAACATCAGTCTCAACGCTCTGCTTGTGACTTCCATCACAGTGGACTGATATCCGTAACCGATCCATGTAAGTTTCTTGTCCCTTTGCCTGCTCCCTTCGCTATGCATTGCATGAAACTATTATGGGTCAACACACACACATCCTCACACCATCTGAGAATTATACGTTGCAGCTATCAATAATTGCAAGGACTATAGGTATCGTAGACTCATCAATTTTTGCAATCTATATATATATATACTAAGCACATTTTTACTCCAAACATATAGCACCGCACATGCCAAAACCACAGACAACCTGGATTTATATACTAAGCACATCCTCAGTAATGTGTGAAAAATACAAATTTGTCAGTAAAATAATTTTACTATTTTATTTGTTTTTATGTAATTGCTCTATTTCTAGCCAGTCATATGTTCTACATACCTAGGACTTTCCATATATTAAGTCAGTCACATATATTTATTTTTAGTTACTTTAAACGATGTGAATCAACATCAACAGAGTGTTACGTGGGATTGAGCTTGAGTGGGAAGGATTCGGACTCGAATCTTTCCGCATGTACCCAAGTCTATATACATATAATAAGGCAGTCAAATGTATACAAATCTAAGACTTTCCATATATCAGGTCAATCATGTTTTTATTCTGTCATGTATTAAGTCTATCATGTGCATATATATTTAGGACTTTCTATTAAGTCATTCATGTATGGTTGTATACGTATCTAGGGGTTTCTATATACTATTAAGTCATCCGTGTGTGTGCGCGCTGGGAGTTGCCTCATAGATTTCTAGGGGTCTCTCCCCCATAATAGCCGTCATCACAGTTTTTCCTCTCTTGATCCCATCATATTGCTGCGCACAAGCCTACATTAGACCGTACTCGTGTAGGGCGTGCCCAGTGCCGGCCTTGTCATCTCCTGATCACTTTTCCTTCCCCTTGCCGCTGATCTCCGTGTTTGAACTGCATCGCCGCCGTATCTCTTGACTGCACCTTTGCCTGCATGCAAGCCAATTCAAATCTATGAATGCTCCAGTACTCCAGAACTCCAAATCCCCATACCCCACAGCATGTGTTTCTTGATGTTGCCTGGTCTGTGGTCTTTATTTAATGTCGATCGTACAGGCAGGTGTATCTCAATCACGAGCAATTTGTGATTGGGAGTTATAATAAGACACATACACCAAAGTTTGAAAAGTCATGTTCATGAGGGCGAGGAAGAGTTTGAGTGATGAGATTTGTACTCATAGTCTTCTCTTGTTTTCCAACACTTTCTTGCACCTCAGCTTGCACTTTCTAATCCTGCTCAAGTTTGAAACTTTTGAACCACACATCATTTTCTTCTCTAAAGAGAAGCAAGGCTGCTCTTCTTGAGAACTTGAGTCCAAATCTACACCAGCCTCGTTGTTTTCGTTTGATTTTGACACCTGAAGGAACATGAATGGAGCTACCAAAATGATGATTTTTTTTTTTTTTTTTTGAGAGAGAGAGAGAGAGAGAGAGAGAGAGAGCAGGGCTTCGTTTAAAAAAAAAAACACTCAGATTTCATTAATAAAGAGGGAAACACTGAACGTCTTCAAGTTGGATTGAGCGGCCATCCTTGCATTCGTGGCACTTGGGGTCTTTCTCTTGGTTTGGAGTTGAACTATTAAGACACATGAACAGCTTGTTCAATCCAACTCTACTTGTTTCAAGTGGTAAAAGATCAAGAGGAAGTCCTCCCAAGAACCATGAATCAAATATGGTGCGGAGCAGAAGAGTCTACCAAAGCAGAAGAAACAAGAAGGTATTCATCATTTTGATAGCTCAAATTCGTGTTCCTTTAGGTGTCTAGCCTGGGAAACAAATGGAAACAAGGAAACTGATATCGACTTTGGGATCAAGTTGTCATGAACTGCAGCATTGCTTTTTCTTGACCAAAACAAAAGGATAATAAAGTGTAAGCTGAGGCACGTGAAGTGCTCAGTCATGGGTCCTTGGTTCTTACTCTTGCTTTTTTCGGAACTAAAGGCAATTGGAGTCGAGCAATCAAGACAGATGAAACAAGCTATTCATTGTCTTTCTCCTAGCCTGTCTTCTTTGTAATGTTTTGCTGAACAATGAGCCGCAATTGTTGTTACTCTAAATTTGATTGATTACATTCGAGATTTGTTATGTCTTGACTTATTTTTCATGCTGCGGTATACATAAAACCTAATCATTAGTTTGATGCTTGAACTTTTCTTAACCACTTCACTATTGACTCGTACTTTTGCAGCCTCCGGAAAGTGCAATTATCCTTGAAACTTCTAGAGTGAGGCGAGCTAATGAGGCTTCTTCACAATAAGCGATGTATGCTTCACGCATGTATCTTCTCATACTTTTCATCAATAAATAAATAAAATTTTGTGCCATGTGCTTGTTTTCTCCTCTTTCTGCTCTATGAGAATGTACAAATTCTCTACTTATTATCAATAAATAAGTGGCATCTCTTGCTTTTGAATCCTTTCTGTTCTTTCTATATGTATCACCTGTAACTGTCAGTTTTCTTCTTGTTTTCTCATGATTAGGTGCAAAACCTACATCAAAAATATTGTGCTGCAAATGCGAACTAGAAAACATCGTATCACTGTCACATATATAGCTCAAAGGAGAAAAAAACAAAGCCCAAAAAATATTGCAACTAATTTGACCATTAACAGCATACGCAACATGTTTACTGTAACCTGCAATATTACTTGCAGGTTGCAGCGTGTAAACCCAGTTACATCAATACTATTTTGTTCTTACGTAGTCTTCTTCCTTCAAGTTCATCACAAGAGCCACTGGAAAATTTTCAGATAATGAAAAGTCTCTGTTAGCAATCAAATTGTTATTTCTTAATTAGATAGCTTTTTATCTAATTATAAGGGTTTTGCACCCACTGAATTCTGTCATTGTTGTGTACCAACTAATTTAAAGTTTAGGGGTCATATAGATTTGTCGTTTGAATTATAATATGCATGAACTATTTATTGTTGGAAGAGTAACTTGTAGAGAACCTATCAGTAAATAATCATTCCTTGAACATGCCATTGCAACAACCAACGTTAGATGCTTATCAAAATAGTTAGGTAGCATCAAGTGGAGTTTATGATTATAATTTAGATGAATGATTCTGTATTTGTTTTGTTAAATAATTTTTAATGGGGGCATTAACAGTTGGTGATGCATTTCAAATTCAATAATTATAATTTCAGTTAGCATGTTCTTGTCAAGTTGAGTAGGTATGAACCATTAGGATACATGGATTAGTGTTAATTAATACTTATGGAATTGATTGTATTAGCTTAACTAGGACAAACTTCAATTTGTCACATGGATTATTAATCCACTTGTTGACAAACTTAATTTGAAGTTCGGAGAGTCATAGAATGTGGTTTGCATTATACTATGCATGAACTGTTATTTTTAGAGCAACAGGCATTGAATCTCTTAATTAATAATCAATCCTTGAACATGCTATTGCAACAACCAATGTTATAGGCTAATTAAGGTTGTTGGGAATCTTACTTTAATAAGAAGTGGTGCTCATAATTATAGGTTAGTTGTTATAATAACTAGTCCGTATGTATTTCGTTAAAGACTTTTTAATGAAACGCAGGATGTGCATGCCTCCATGATTTACTCTCAAAAGGAAATATAGAATGGTTTTAGGTGTATCTAGCTTTACCTATTATCGTAAAAATATGTATTTGTGTTGTTTTTTCTGACAAGTTTCTGAGGGTGAATCATAGTAATATAATTGTCGAGACTCAAAGCTTCAGCCTCTCAAAGGAAAATTGCTAGATCAACCTATTATCGTAAAAATATGGCTTTTAACCTATGTTACCCAGATACTTCTACGAAGGAAACATACCCCTACTGAATACTTATCTGATACTTGGTTGCTATTATACTTGATGGACATGTGTCGGATACTCCTTTGAGGTAACCTACAAATTTGCAACATATCCTAGATTTGTTGAGGAGAAATTGGAAACATGTTTTGAGACTAGGAAGATAAAAAAAAAAACAAATGAATGATGGGCTCACAGTTCTATGTAATTTGTAAATTCATTGCATTTATATAATTTGTTCAATTTCTTAGTAAGTGTATGATTGTCCATGTAACTATTGACTTGTATAACTTGAAAATATTTCATAATATCCAAGATATGTATTCTATAACCAATCTATGCTTATAAATTCACGATACATATAATGAACATTAACAAACATATAGATGTATAATTTAGTATTCCCATGTTAACAATGTACCGGTATGCTAAACTTTTAGGATTTACCGTATCACATACCCGAACTATGATATACACATTTACTGTATCCATATCGGTTCATCGTATCTTTAATGAAAATAATCATCATGCTAGCTAATTTGCATTTACTAGTAGATCTCAAGAATCAAGAATCTAATACAGATTGATGGTGTTAGCAAGTAAACGTGGGTCATTTAGGTCAACTTGCTTTCTGTCCCATAGCCTCCTTGGAATGCTAATCACCCCAAGTCTCTTTGGAGGGAAAATCAGCAAGTATAAATTTAACTGTATCTTTTCAGAAACCATAAGCTGATTTATACCATAGAAACTATAAATTGATTTCTGTTATATACAACTACAAGTCCAAATGTGTCCTCTGGAATTGTAAATCTGAAATTCGTGGCCAAGTTCTTCTAGGCATCTCTGTTTGCAACAAAACAACCAGAGAATACATACCAAAGCTCTTTCATGTGATCAACTATAAATTAACATGTATCCTCAGAAGCTATAAGCCAATTTATATCATAGAAACTATAAGTTGATTTCTGTCCTATGAGTTATGAGCCCAAATGTGTTATCTGTAAATGTAAACCTGAAAGTTACGGTCAAGTTTCTTCTACGGATATCCCGCTGCAACAGAAGAAAAATCAGAGAATACATCCCAAAGCGATTCCATATAATCAACTATCTCATGAAGGGTAAACTGTTGCAACAACCACAATCACTGAACGATGTTCGCCCCTCGTATGCCAAAAAGTATGATTGTGTGAATTTTAATTACCTAGTTGTAGGGCTAATCACCTGAGCCTCCCTAGACCCAGCAATGGCAATAGCATCATGTACTAGGTTTAATATAATAGAAAATACAATCTCTCTATGTGGAATCTCTGCACAAAGATCTCATAGACACAAAATGTTGGAAAGAGAGAATATTACCAAGGAATTGATAGGATTGCCAAGTGTTGTCGAAGATCTCCAAGGAAGTCGATGACGAAAGGCAAATGGAAACAGCAGCAGGAGCAGAAAAACAGGCAGGTCGGTCGACCGGTCCGGTCGACCGACATGCACAGCATGCACAGGGTTCTTAGGCGGTCGACCGGCAGGTCGACCGCAATTCCCTGACTGTAAGTGCCAAACTCTGTTAAATTCGGGCGACCGACCGGTCGACCGGGAGTGGATGTCGGTCGACTGGCCGGTCGACCGACAGTCGGGTTTGGGCGAAAATCTGCTGCTCTGCAAATCTGGGTATTTAAACCTAATGTTGATTTCTAGGGTTTGAGTGCCTGTGAAAAAGGATTAGCAAAAGCTCTCTTGCATTCAAAGATGCTGATAGCTATTGTAAACATCTTCTTAGTAATTAATCTCTCCAGTGGATTGCCCCGAGGACGTAGGCATTGAGACCGAACCTCGTTAAATCGTTTGTTTGCGATTTGTGTATTTTTCTTGTGGTTTGTTGGGTGTTCTTTGTGCTTGGAGATCTGTGAGATTCTCTATTGGTTATTGTCATCGGCGCACAACAAGTGGTATCAGAGCTTCCAGGTTGCGCTTGGGATTTCTGAGGAACTGAAGGGCTCGAGATCTGATCCGGTGGAGATCGTGTGTCGATCTCAGATCAGAGGTATTGGTGTTCGAAGAGATCGTGTGTCGATCTCAGAAGGACGCAAGGAGGGCTCGTTGAATCTGTGGTGGAGTAGATCAGGTGAGAAACTCAATCTAGGGTTTCAAGGGACAGGTAAAAAAATCCACTTTTTATCTGAGTAGAGATCTATTTCAAGTTGGTTGTTCTTCCGTATAGATAGAGAATCAGGGAAATTCTCAATGGCAGAAGAAATTGCACCTGTTAAGACAATGAACTCTCACCCAAGGATTGAAGTTGTTAAGTTCAATGGTACTAATAACTTCGGTATGTGGAGATGCGAGGTTATGGATGCGCTGAATGCATCGAACCTCGAGGATACTCTCCTATTGGAGAGGAAGAAGAGCACAACCACTGATGAAGAGTAGGCGAAGATAAACAGGTCGGCATGTGGCTTGATACGTTCATGCTTGTCACAAGACATAAAATATCTTGTGCAACATGAGACGTCAGCGAAGCATCTGTGGGAAACCCTTGAGAAGAAATACCTGACGAAGAGTGTTGAGTCCAGATTGCAGCTTAGGAGTAAACTGTATCAGTTTCGGATGAAGAAGGGGAGCACAGTGAATAAGCACATCAACCGATACACAAAGCTTCTTACAGATCTGATAAACGTGGATGTCGTGGTAGAAGAGGAAGATAAGGCGGTCATTCTTCTGAACTCACTTCCACCGGAGGAGTATGAGACATTTACTATGACGTTTATCATGGTAGGCAGACTTTGGACTACCATGAGGTGTCATCTGTACTGATAAGTTATGAGACAAGGAAGAAGGAGAGACATCCTTCTCAGTCAAGCTCATCGGCGGAGGCATTGGAAGTAAGAGGCAGGGGTTCATCGAGGAAGGGAAAGGAGGTTAGAGGAAGATCGAAGTCCAGGCCGGGCTTCAGGGATCTCAAGAGAAATCAGTGCGCTTTCTGTAGAGAGATTGGGCACTGGAAGGTAGATTGTCCAAAGTTCAAGGGAAAGAAGAAAGAATCAAAGTCTGAAGCAAATCTCGCAAAAGTGATAAATACTGCAAGCAGAAAATCACAGGCAGATAGATCAGATTCAGATTCTTCAGTGTTCTCTTTTTCAATTACTACTCCCGTCATAGGCTACTCGGGTGAAAACGAGTGGATCTTGGACACGAGTGCAACATATCATGTATGTCCTAATCGAGACTGGTTTTTCAGTTTTGAGAAGTTGGAGGGGTGTTCAGTCGTCATGGGCGATGATCATCCGTGCATCATGGAGGGTGTTGGCACTATTCCGATCAGAATGTTCGATGGGATGGTGAGGGAGCTGAAAGAAGTGAGGTATGTACCTCAATTGAAGAGGAACTTGATTTCTGTAGGAGCTTTGGAATCATTGGGCCTTTGAGTGTCTATAAAGGAGGGAGTCCTTAGAATGACAAAGGGTTCGATGGTGGTGTTGAAGGCCGATCGCCGGAACAACTTGTACTACTTGAAGGGTAGTACGGTGACAGGGCAGGTGGCAACTTCTACCAGTCAAAAGGAAGATTCAACCCGGCTGTGGCACATGAGGCTGGGACATGCAGGGGAGAAATCATTGCAAGCTCTTATGAGAAAAGGGTTGCTGAAGGGTGCCGAGACCTGCAAGTCAGATCTCTGTGAACATTGCATCATCGGCAAGAAGACCAAGGTGAAGTTTGGCACAGCTTCACACTGCACAGGGTATTCTTGACTATGTTTACACGGATGTATGGGGACCTACCAAGACTGTATCGATTGGAGATAACCACTATTTTGTGTCATTCATCGATGACTATTCTATGCGCTGTTGGGTGTACACTATGCGACACAAAGATGAAGTCCTAGAACTGTTCGTGAAGTGGAAGGCTAATCTGGAGAGAAGCACGGGAAGGAAGGTCAAGGTTCTCCGTTCTGACAATGGAGGAGAGTACAAATCGAATCCTTTCCTACAACTATGCCTGGATGAGGGCATAGAGAGACACTTCACAGTACGAGAGACTCCGCAACAAAACGGGGTGGCTGAGAGGATGAACCGAACTTTTCTAGAGAAGGTTCGGTGTATGTTATCCAATGCAGGACTGCCAAAGAAGTTTTGGGCTGAAGCTTTGGCGTATGCATGCCACCTTGTGAACAGGTTGCCGTCGTCTGCAATAGGGGGGAAGACTCCTCTAGAAGCTTGGTGAGGAAAAGCTGCTGGGGACTATGATTTGCTACGGGTTTTCGGATGTCCAGCCTACTACCATGTCAGAGAAGACAAGTTAGACCCAAGGGCAAAGAAGGGGGTGTTCGTTGGCTTCAAACGAGGAACCAAGGGGTTCAAGATTTGGGACCAAAAAGACAACAAGTTCATACTCAGCAGGGATGTCACGTTTGATGAGGCTTCTTTGATGAAGCCTACGGTCTCTCAGTAGGTGGAGACCAGCAAGACCAAGGAGTTATTGCAATAGGTAGAGATTGATGCAGCTCCACCATCTCTAGAGGATTCAGTATTCGTTCGGATCATTCCTGAGGTGACACAGGGTGAAGATCGAGCAGTTGAAGAAGATGCTGAAGATGTCGAAGAGGGTCAGAAGCAGGTCATGGGTACTGTTCCAGATCCTACTGCAGTTGAAAGACCACGAAGGAACACTAGGAGACCAGGCTGGCTCACCACTGATATGGTCGTCGCGTATGCACTTCCAGTTATTGAGGAGGCTATTCCATCTACCTTCAGAGAAGCTGAGATCAGTTCGGAAGCAAGATGTGGAAAGAGGCCATGAATGAAGAGATGCAATCTCTCTACAAGAACAACACATGGGAACTCACCAAGTTGCCCGAGGGGAAGAAGGCCATAGGATGCAAGTGGGTGTTTGTTAAGAAGCAAGGATCTCTCCAAGAAGATGCAGTGCGCTACAAGGCAAGGTTAGTGGCTAAAGGCTACGCTCAGAAGGAAGGAATTGACTATAACGAGGTGTTCTCCCCGGTAGTTAAACACTCGTCAATTCGAATTCTATTGGCCTTGGTTGCGCAAAATGAGTTGGACCTTGACCAACTTGATGTTAAGACCGCCTTTCTCCACGGCGATCTTGAGGAGGAGATCTATATGACACAGCCCACAGGTTACAAAGCTGCAGGGAAGGAAGAGCTAGTATGTAAGCTAAAGAAGTCGTTGTACGGATTGAAGCAGTCTCATAGACAGTGGTACAAGCGATTTGATAGCTTCATCAGGAAGAAGAAGTACACACGTAGCCATTATGATCCATGTGTGTACTACAACAGGCTACCATTAGGAGAATATATCTATCTACTTCTTTATGTAGATGATATGTTGATTGCTTCGAGGTCGAGATCTACTATTGATTCTCTGAAGAAAGTTCTATCATCAGAATTTGAGATGAAGGACCTGGGCGAAGCGAGGAAAGTATTGGGCATGGAGATCACTAGAGACAGGGGAGCTGGCAAGGTGAGTTTAACTCAGAAAGGCTATTTGGAGAAGGTACTGCAGAGGTTTAATATCAGCAAGGATATTAAGTCTGTTAGTACACCTATGGCGCCACACTTCAAATTGTCAGCAAAGATGTCTCCGAGGAGTGTTCAAGAGCGTGAGTATATGTCTCACGTTCCATATGCCAGTGCGGTGGGTAGCTTGATGTACGCTATGGTGTGTACAAGGCGATCTATCACAGGCAGTCTCCATGGTGAGTTGATATATGCATGATCCGGGACAGGGTCATTGGGAAGCCGTGAAATGGATCTTGAGATATATCAAGGGAACAATTGATGTAGGCCTAGTATTTGAGAAGGACAACACCGGAAAGCAAGAGTGCATAGGGTATGTGGATTCAGACTATGCAGGTGACCTTGACAAACGCCGGTCGACGACGGGATATGTCTTCACATTCTTGTAAATCACCTAGAGGGGGGGTGAATAGGTGATAATGCTAATCTAGAAACTAAATGCGCTAAATGCGGAAGATTAAAAACAAATTTGCAACACACTTAGTACAACACACAAGTGTAGCCGAATTCCCCGTGAAGGGCTCTGGACTAACTCCTCTTGATTCCCCTAGATATGGGTTGAGGTGCTATATGAAGCTCTTGTGGTTAAGTACAAGTGAAGCACACACAATCAACCAAGCATATAATATGAATAGGCACTATGAATAATGCAAGGCACAACACAAGCAATATATGATATGAAATGAATGATGCTTTGCACAATATAAAGAGAGAGAGGGTTAAGAGGCAATGGATCAAACGCAAACACAAATATATGTTTCGAGGTTCAAGCCCCTAGCTCTACGTCCCCGCCTTCACCGAGAAGGATTTCCAATCCACTATACTCCCACCGAGAGAACCTCTACCGAGGAGGATTTGTTACAACAAAGGGAGTACCGAACTCCTCTCTCAAACACCGCCTCACAACCGAGGGGTAGGCCCGTAGCCAATACAACAAACACCTCTACCGAAGAGGGTATACAAACCAACTCCACCTCACAATAGAGGGAGCAAACCACAATCCTCAACCTCTACCAAAGAGGGAGCAAACAAGAAATTAAGGGTTTACAACAAGTGGTATGTCTCAACCACAAACCTCTTTCCTTTTTCTCTTTTCCACAAAACAAAGATCCTAAATAGATTAGGATAGAAGATATAACTCAAGTGTGGAAAACAAAGTGTTTTGATCAAAGAAAATCTCTTGGGAAAAATACCAAATTGATATAGAAATGAAGAACAAGAAACTAATTCCCAAAAACTTGTTTTCTTTGAAAATAACAAAACACTTTAAAAACAAATAAGATGGATTTTTTGGCACTCAAAACTCTTTTGAAAACTTGTTTTTAAAACCAGAGAGTAGGGAAAAATTAGCTCAGAAATCTTATCAAAATCCCCCAGAAATCGGGTATTTATAGCCCCAAAACAAAACTAGCCGTTAGGCTGATCTGGCAGCCTGACAGGCTACCGGTCGGCCGGCCCGGCCGACCGCCAACGGTCAGAAATGTGACCGTTGGGGCAACCCGGTCGACCGCCCAGCCGACCGAAATAAACAGAGAGCACTGCTCTCAGTTACGGTCGACCGCCCGGTCGGCCGTCCCATTGTGTGCCAGACGTGCACAGTTCTGTGCACGTCGGTCGACCGTACGGGTCGACCGGCCTATGGTGCGGTCGACCCATGCGGTCGGCCGACTGGCTTGTCAGCCACAAATTTGGGACAGAAACACTTGTTAAAAATATTTAGAAACTCTTTTATCTCTTGTAAAAATATCCAAAAATAGTTTTATCATTTTGCATAGATATATAAACATGTGATAAACATTTCTACTCAAATATCAAGCATATGAAACCATTTTTATTTCTTAACATTTTTACCAAAAACCAAAACCTGTATTTTATCAAACTTTGATTTTTCAATACATGAATAGGATAGTCAAAATAAGTTTGTATAGGAAGTTTAAGCATGCATGTATAACTAGAATACATCTATTATACATATAAACCATTTAAACTTGTTTTGATCAATCTATTCATGAAAACAAATATCGGTTAAACTAAAAACCGAAAAACCAATATCCAAACATAAAACTTGTGTGTATTGTGCACTTGAGCATATCAACTATTCTTATCTTTACACATGGATCTAAAACACACTAAACACTAGGATACCTAAGTCTTCTTGACGATCTTCCATCTTCAAGTTGACTTGGTCCCAAACACCGTGATCCAACGAGCATGGCTATGTAACATCTTGACGCTCGGGCTCGGGAATCACCAAGTGAAGGCTTCCAAACTCCTCTTTTTGAAGCAATCACCAACTAATATCTTGTTACATGATCCGAAACTAAAACACAAGATTTTAGTAAACATAACTACATGAGTTAATCATCATCAAAACTAGAGAGGAAGGCCTCTAGGCCAACAATCTCTCTCTTTTTGATGATGACAAAACTCAGGGAGTTATATATGCATGGATTAAAGTTAAGCTTCAAAGAAGCTCCCCCTCAACTCATGCATAAACAATTAAACATAAATATGCAATGAATATTAAACATGAATGCATAGATATGCATAAACAATAAAAGGTTCTAAATACCAATGAAATGTTCAAAACAAAACATGCTCTAGATACCAATTAAAATTAAACTAAATTAAACTAAATTAAACTTAATATATGCAAAACATAAATATGCATATAAAACTCAATCAAACTCAAAATCTTTCTCCCCCTTTTTGTCAATCATCAACAAAGGGGTAAAAACCAAAACAAAACAAAATCTTCTCCCCTTTTTAATACAAAGAAATAATCATCAATAAGGGGTAAAAACAAAACTAAGTCAATAAATTTTTCTCCCCCCTTTTGTTCGAAACAATGAATCAATAAAAGGGTTAATAAAAAATATTTTCCCTTTTTGTCTAAAAACAAACAAAACCGAATAGGGGTGACAATCATTTGGATATCAATTTAAAATTTTATTTTCTATCATAAAGTAAGGGAGTGGAAATACAAATACCAATTGAAAATATGAAAATCGAATTTTCTCCCCCTTTATGCAATACCAACAAAACACAAGCATAGGCTTGAAATAAGATACCATTGAAAATTGAATCAATTGAAACAAAGTTAAAGATCAAGCTTAGCATAAACACAAACATATATATGTATGAAAAATAGATACCAATTGAAATTGATATTCTTGGAATTGAAACCATACATACATACAAACATATATGAGTATACAAGAAAGGTCAAAATTGATACCAATTGAAAACAAAATTCAATGATACCAATTGAAACAACAATAATATCAAATGTATACATCATATAACTACCACCCAATCATGGTTCAAGTTTTAAATGATTTTCATTTTAAAGTGTACATGAACATGATCTCCCGTCCAACCACCCATGGATGGTAGGGGTTTTCAAAAATAGATTTGAAAATGTGTTTGAAAAACTCTACCATAACGAAGAATCCGAACTAGTTAAATGAAAAACTTGTAAACTAGTATGAAATCCTTCAAGTAAGGAATAAAACAAAATTATTTTTCATGAAATCCACATGGCACTAAACCACTCAAAATCCATTAAGCTCATATACTCATGAAAAACACAATCATGAGAAACATTTTAGAAGAAGTGAGTGTGCAAGTGTTATGTGAACCATATAATCATGAAAATCGGCAATTAAGCTCAAAATTCCTTGAAACATGAAAACATGAAAATCATCAAAACTTATTTAATTTTCAAGGTATATGTATGTCCTATACAAATTAAAGTATACATACATATCCAAAACACAACGAGTCCACAAAGATATATGCATGAAGGCACGTGGCTCAAAAGGATGTATATGTATAACGATAATTTGGATAAAATGGACATATACATGAAGTTAAACATAAACACATGGAAACATGAAACACTAAATTTTCATTAAAACAATTTCATTTCAAGGTACATGTATGATTTGTCAATACAAAAAGTATACATACATATCCCTAAACACAATTGAGTCCATATATATATATATATATATATATATATATATATATATATATAGATTTGCATGAAAGCAAATGACTCAAGGGGTATACATGTATATCTTAAAGTTTGACAAAATAGACATATACATGAAATGAAAACACATGATCATAAAACAAAACAAAAATTGGAATACAAGTTTAAAATGCATGAATCATCAAACTAGATTATACTAACACATCTAATGGGAACAAATAAGCATTAAAGCTCAAACATATATAGATTTATTTGAGGCCCACTATATGTACAAGTATAAATCCTAGTCTCAATGAAAACTAACATTTAAACTTATATTCTAATCATGAAGCATCAAAAAGGGATAAAAATCAACATGATAAATATAAACATGATTATTAAGAAAATCCACAAGTTATTAAACCTATGATAAACATGATAGCTAAACAAATGGTGAGAACACTAAAATAATAGTCCATATTAAACATGGGTGTCTCAAAAAGGCTATACATTTATGTCAAGGATCTAATAAGCATGGCATTGTCATAATAATCAATAAACATCAAACATGCTATAAACAATGAATATGAAAAGCATGTAAACAATAATTAGGAGTTAGGAATCGTTACCAAAACCTAGAAGGCAACTTCCCTTATCTCCAAAACATGGTGGTCTTCTCCACCAAACATCCCTTGAAAGTGATGCATCCATTTAATTTCCATGAAGCTCGGAACGCATCCACTCCAAGGTACGGCAACTCTCACGTCATGTGAGAGCCCACACCTACATCAAAAATAGGAGGGGTGGTCTTTGGTACCCATAACTTTTTGAGTCCATGGGGGTTAGTACCTTCTCTAACCCAAACAAAATTATTTGCTAAATTTGAAACATGTATACGATCATAGCAAAATTTAGCAAGGTGGCCCTTACGTCCACAATGTGTACAAGTGTACACATGAGCATACATTGTGTGATGGTGTCCGTAAGGAGCATGTGTATGCCGTGGAGGGTGTGCATGAATAATAGATGGAACTTGTTTCTTTCGAAATAAAGATTCCAAGCGTGTATGCCCAACAACACATTGGCTCAAAGTGGAGCCCAAACAATCAACACTTTTCTTCAAAACATTTATATCATTTTTAATACTTGAAGATAAAGTGGAGCATGCAAGGGGTGATCTAGGTGAAACTACCCTAGCATGGCAAACATGAGAAGAAATATCATTTTTCAAAGATTTATTTTTATTTAAACAAATTTCTAATTCTTTTGTAATAAAATCAATTTCTCTTTTTAAAGAATCATTATCTCTTAAAACAAATTCAACTTTTGAAGACAAAACATCATTATTTTTCAAAATTGATTCATAATCATTTTTAGATTTTAAAAATTTATTGTAACGCCCTGATCCCGCAGGTACGGAGACGTTATGGCGACGTACATACGCAGGGCGGAAAACCCTCACGTACGCACGCTAAGCCTTAGTACAGTAATAACCTCCATATAGACATGGGTCCCAGCATGAAATAAGTCCAAGAATACCTGCAGAAAGAGGTTAGCGATCATAACAGATATAAAAAATGGAGAAAAATAAGATAACGGAAATAAAGCACCAAGATACCCAGGAATAGTCCGATGAGGAAGCTCCGATGTGACTCCAAGGTACTCTCGGATACTACGGTACGCGGATCTCCAATCTGGGCACACAAACCCAGGGTCGTCAGAAAGCGACCTAGTGAGTGGTAAAATGAAGGAAACAGTAATAGATACAATAGTAATACAAACATGATAATAAGATATACTATCTGATGTTGTAGGAGCGATACTATAGCATAAGTATATCATATGCAGCAGAAATATATAAACATGTAAGCCGTAGTAAGATATAATCATGTCATCTTTTAATATCATCACTAAGCCGGTTATTATCGGATCATGTCTGTAGTTGTAGCCAGTTTATATCATAAATAATGTTATCTAGTGGTGACGTGATCGAAGTGAACATGCTAGTGGTGATGTGATAGCAGTGAACATGCAGATGGGCATATGATATCTAACCATTATACGGTATGGTGCATAGACAGTAATAATGGCTGCAAGATATACAGAACATAGAATATATGTAAATATGCATGAATAGTATGCCACCACAGAAAATGTAACATGTACAAGGTAAAGGAACAAGTATCCATGTAACATGATATCGAAATAGATGATCAGGAACAGTAACAAATACAACTAAACATGTATCAGGCAAGTTATGTCACAGTCATGTCATTTATACAATAGTAGCAATCAGTACCACCTGGTATTTTAATCAATCTCTTCCAGTGTTCCATACCACTGGCAGTTCATACTGGAGCCCGCACTCCAGTCGAACCCATCCGGACATGGCCTACGGGTACCATTATCTAAACGAGAGAGTGATCAAATAACAAGTGTTCCTGACGCCACTATTGTGTATACTGTTTTCTTATGTTAATTGGAAACCCATGGTCGAGGAGTTCTTATCGGGTAAGTGTATCCCGTGCATACCCGGGATCACGACCTTTATCAACCCCTGGCTGTTGAGACCAGGGCCCTCCGCTAAGAGGGGAGCATGAATCAAGTAACAAGAGCTCATGGAGCAATTGGTAGGAAGCACTACCGTCCCCTGCAGTGGAAAAACAATATGGATCCAGTACATCACCCGATAAGATCTAATCAACCGTCAAGTCTCCCCCATACCCCAGTTAACTTTATGATCTAATACGTCAAGTATACAATGTAACAAGAACAACTACTGTACATGATACGGGTAACATGATAACTGGACCAGAGCTCTGTTGATAGCATAGAACAATATAACGAGAAACGGGAACAATATAACAGGAACAATATAACGGGAAACGGGAACAATATAATACGGGAACAATATAACGGGAACAATAGATGTGGGATTCCACACATCGCATATCAACAGCTCTCATGTCCAGTATCGGGAATATCCGTATCAGTAACAGGAAACGATCATATAACATGACTACGGTACCATGGAACAATAATACAGGTAGTATGAACGGGAATCCATATGACAAGAATAAAGGAATCATACATGCATGTGTAACAGTGATATGCCGAGAATCCATATAACGATGATAACAACCAATAATATGACATGCGGTAGTCTTCATATCCCTAAACATGATAAAAAATAATTTATAAAATAAAAACACTCACTAACTAGCCATGGGAAGGTAGCTCTCTTTCCCACGATCGCAACGGATCCAGAATCGTCCAAATCGGAGTCCGGATACTCCCGATATCGCCCGAATACTAGATCATAAGAAAAAGGGTTAAATATGTAATAAAAATATTTAAATGCAAATAAGGAATAAAAGCAGGGTTTTTCTGAAAAAGTACCTTTCTTGGTTTGGATGCGGGTTTGGGCTCATAACAGGCCGGGTTTGGATCCAATACCCAACCCGTTTAACTTAAATTAAAAATGGGTATCGGGTTTACGGGTTTTAACCCAAACCCCATATGGGTTAGTAGGTTCGGGTGTAACCCGAACCCACTCCTCCAAACCAAATAGCAGCAGCGGCAACATTTGCTGCCGCTGCTGGGGGGCTGTGGCCGGCCAGCTTTGCTGACCAGCGGCCCGCGGCAGCCCGCCGGTGGCCAGCCTAGCCGCCGGCGACGATTCAGGCCGAGGGGAGTGAGAGAGGGAGGGGGTGAGAGAGGGAACAGGGAAAGGCAGGACAGCTCTCTGCTGCCCTGCGCCCAGCTGCGCAGCCCGGCTGCCACGGCGGCGGCGGCGGAGCCAGGCCGCCGGGGTGGTCTGGGCCCGACTCCAAGGGGGGAGAGAGCGAGAGAGGGGCTCGGGTTGGTGGCTGGGTGCGGCACAGAACTGGAGCCATGGCGATGGCTCCAGCAACGGTCTGGCCATGAGAGGGTGAGGAAGAGTAATTAGAGAGAGAGAGGATTAAAGAAGTCATTAGAGAAAGAGTTTGGGAGAGGATTTTAAGGGAGAAAGAGAGAGAAAAGGCGGTGAAGGCTTTAAATGGGTTCGGTTGATTGACAAAGGTGGTGGGAAGAAGAAGTCGCTGGAAAGAGGAAGAAGGGAAAGAAAGAAAAGAAAAGAAGAATATAAATTATTAAAATAATATTATTTAATTCGGCCCAAAATTCGACTAGCTCCGAACGGTGTCCAAAAATTACAAAAAATAGGAAATATTTTCCTGATACGGAATATGAAGACGGTTTGAAGAAATTCAATCCGGTTTGTAAATTAAAAATCCCGGAGTGTCTCGCCGATACCGGCGACACTGGTTTGGCCGGATTTTTGATAAATTCAGAAAAATCCCCAAAAATACCCAAACGTAGCTCATGTGATTTTAAGACATACGGTGAAAGCCGATTCGCAAATACAACTCCATTTGTGAGATAAAATCGTAAAGCAGATTATCGGTATCGGTCGACACCGACTACGGAGATTTTCCAAAATATTCCAGAAAATTTCCAGAAAATCCTGAAAATCTACAATATTAAAAAATGATTTTTAAAACTGAAATCGGCTCAATCGGATTACCACGGGGGTCAAATCAATTTTGTACGTCGTATCGCGTACCGATACAATGATACGTACACCGGGGAGCAAGGGGTTACATTTATTTTCTTTTAATGCAAGTTCAAGTTGAGATTTTAATGAATCCCTTTCATTATCGATCTCCACGTTCTCTTGCAAAACATGTCAAGTCTAGAATGCAAACTTTTATTTTCTTTTTCAATTCCTAGACTTTTCTTTTTCAAAATCTTATATTTTTCAATCAATTTTTCACAAACTATAGAAAGTTCTTCATTTAAGGCATGGGCATCATAATCATCACATGAAGAACTAGCATCAAAACTATATAGTGAGATTCCGATTGTACCTCAAGGGAGTCATTCCCTTGGATCGTATAGCATTGTTGCAGCTCGGATTCATCTCCACTAGATTCCTCTTCTTGTTGAATAGGCAATTGAAGCTCGGAGGTGGTGGTTGTTGTCAACTTGTTCCACACTGCAAAGGCGGAATCAAGGTTAGAAACACTCATAAGAAAATCTTTAGATAATGTGCTTCTAATGGCCTCAAGGGCTTGTGCATTGGCCCCTATATGCTTGCTATCACTAAGGTAGGATTCCTTGGTAATGGCAAGGTAAACCTTATGTCCTAGGGTTTGTAAATAAACGGACATCCTAATCTTCCAAACAATGATGTTGGAAGGGTCAAACATAGGTGGGGTCATGAAGTCCATGGATGTAAACTATATTTGTGCAAACAAGCAAATGCAAACAAGATTAGCAAACAAAGGATCTCATTCCTAGGATGTTAAGCCTAAGTATCAGGAGCGTAGGCTCTGATACCAATTGTAAATCACCTAGAGGGGGTGAATAGGTGATAATGCTAATCTAGAAACTAAATGCGCTAAATGCGGAAGATTAAAAACAAATTTGCAACACACTTAGTACAACACACAAGTGTAGTCGAATTCCCTGTGAAGGGCTCTGGACTAACTCCTCTTGATTCCCCTAGATATGGGTTGAGGTGCTATATGAAGCTCTTGTGGTTAAGTACAAGTGAAGCACACACAATCAACCAAGCATATAATATGAATAGGCACTATGAATAATGCAAGGCACAACACAAGCAATATATGATATGAAATGAATGATGCTTTGCACAATATAAAGAGAGAGAGGGTTAAGAGGCAATGGATCAAACGCAAACACAAAGATATGTTTTGAGGTTCGAGCCCCTAGCTCTACGTCCCCGCCTTCACCGAGAAGGATTTCCAATCCACTATACTCTCACCGAGGGAACCTCCACCGAGGAGGATTTGTTACAACAAAGGGAGTACCGAACTCCTCTCTCAAACACCGCCTCACAACCGAGGGGTAGGCCCATAGCCAATACAACAAACACCTCTACCGAAGAGGGTATACAAACCAACTCCACCTCACAATAGAGGGAGCAAACCACAATCCTCAACCTCTACCAAAGAGGGAGCAAACAAGAAATCAAGGGTTTACAACAAGTGGTATGTCTCAACCACAAACCTCTTTCCTTTTTCTCTTTTCCACAAAACAAAGATCCTAAATAGATTAGGATAGAAGATATAGCTCAAGTGTGGAAAATAAAGTATTTTGATCAAAGAAAATCTCTTGAAAAAAATACCAAATTGATATAGAAATGAAGAACAGAAACTAATTCCCAAAAACTTGTTTTCTTGAAAATAACAAAACACTTTAAAAACAAATAAGATGGATCTTTTGGCACTTAAAACTCTTTTGAAAACTGTTTTTAAAACCAGAGAGTGGGGAAAAATTAGCTCAGAAAATCTTATCAAAATCCCCCAAGAAATGGGGTATTTGTAGCCCCAAAACAAAACTAGCCGTCAGGCTGATCTGGCAGCCTGACAGGCTACCGGTCGGCCGGCCGCCAACGGTCAGAAATGTGACCGTTGGGGCAACCCGGCCGACCGAAATAAACAGAGAGCACTGCTCTCAGTTACGGTCGACCGCCCGGTCGGCCGTCCCGTTGTGTGCCAGACGTGCACGGTTCTGTGCACGTCGGTCGACCGTACGGGTCGACCGGCCTATGGTGCGGTCGACCCATGCGGTCGGCCGACCTGGCCTGTCAGCCACAAATCTGGGACAGAAACACTTGTTAAAAATATTTTAAAAAATCTTTTATCTCTTGTAAAAATATCCAAAAATAGTTTTATCATTTTGCATAGATATATATAAACATGTGATAAATATTTCTACTCAAATATCAAGTATATGAAACCATTTTTGTTTCTTAACATTTTTACCAAAAACCAAAACCTGTATTTTATCAAACTTTGATTTTTCAATACATGAATAGGATAGTCAAAATAAGTTTGTATAGAAAGTTTAAGCATGCATGTATAACTAGAATACATCTATTATACATATAAACCATTTAAACTTGTTTTGATCAATCTATTCATGAAAACAAATATCGGTTAAACTAAAAACCGAAAAAACCAATATCCAAACATAAAACTTGTGTGTATTGTGCACTTGAGCATATCAACTATTCTTATCTTTACACATGGATCTAAACACACTAAACACTAGGATACCTAAGTCTTCTTGACGATCTTCCGTCTTCAAGTTGACTTGGTCCCAAACACCGTGATCCAACGAGCATGGCTATGTAACATCTTGACGTTCGGGCTCGGGAATCACCAAGTGAAGGCTTCCAAACTCCTCTTTTTGAAGCAATCACCAACTAATATCTTGTTACATGATCTGAAACTAAAAACACAAGATTATTAGTAAACATAACTATATGAGTTAATCATCATCAAAACTAGAGAGGAAGGCCTCTGGGCTAACAATTCTCACAGGCACCGGTGAGTTGGCGCTCCACACTGCAGTCTACCGTCGCTTTGTCGACCACAGAGGCTGAGTACATGGCTATGACAGAGGCCATGAAGGAGACAATTTGGCTTCAAGGGTTGCTTGATGATTTGGGCGTGGAACAGGATATGCTAAAGATTAACTGTGACAGCATGAACGCCATCTACTTGACGAGGAACCAGGTCTATCATGCAAGGACGAAGCATATTGATGTCAGGTACCATTTCGTTCGGGAGATTCTGGAGGAAGGTGACATCGACTTGTTGAAGATTCACACTTCGGAGAATCCGGCCGATATGCTTACGAAGGTGGTGTCGGGAGTGAAGTTTGCACATTGCAAAGCTTTACTCCATGTCCTTCGGGTGGTATGAGCTTGCTGAAGCTCATTTTGGTGAACTACAGACGGCTTGATCCCTTGGGCAGGGGTACGTAGGCAACCACGTTGGTGCAGCTGCTATCGAGTCGGTGTTTCGGCTCAGATTTGGGAATCTTCACCAAGGTAGAGAATTGTTGGAAAGAGAGGATATTACCAAGGAATTGACAGGATTGCCAAGTGTTGTCAAAGATCGCCAAGAAAGTCGATAACGAAAGGCAAATGGAAACAGCAGCAGGAGCAGAAAAACAGGCAGGTCGGTCGACCGGTCCGGTCGACCAACATGCACAGGGTTCTTAGGCAGTCGACTGGCAGGTCGACCGCAATTCCCTGACTGTAAGTGCCAAACTCTCTGTTAAATTCTGGCGACCAACCGGTCGACCGGGAGTGGATGCCGGTCGACCGACAGTCGGGTTTGGGCGAAAATCTGCTGCTCCACAAATCTGGGTATTTAAGCCTAATTTTGATTTCTAGGGTTTGAGTGCCTGCGAAAAAGGATTAGCAAAAGCTCTCTTGCATTCAAAGAGGCAGATAGCTATTGTAAACATCTTCCTAGTAATTAATCTCTCCAGTGGATTGCCCGAGGACGTAGGCATTGAGGCCGAACCTCGTTAAAATCGTTTGTTTGCTATTTGTGTGTTTTCCTTGTGGTTGTTGGGTGTTCTTTGTGCTTGGAGATCTGTGAAATTCTCTAATGGTTATTGTCATCGGCGCACAACACAAAAGAATGTGAATTATAGACACGCAAGTACCATAAGATACCGACGATTACACACAATGTATATTTTCTTTTCTACCCACACTAAACTAAGGATAAGGACAAGACAAGTCCAACAAATTTATTGTTCAAATATTGTAAGGTTAATTTTGACAAAATTCTCAACTTCTTCCTCTTACATCATTTTATTATAAATGTAGATGCACAAAGGTCGAAGTAAAAATAAAATATAATAGAAATTTTGCAATGGAATGTGGAAGCAAACCTCTTGGTCTGCAATGAACTCAATCAAGGTTGCAAACGGAACATTCTCATTGTCTATATCTGAAAAATATTTAAACGATCACGGATTGTTAATATTGCAATGCATAAATCTTTGAAAAAAAAAAGATATTTAAATTTTAAATAATCATTTCAAAAAATATTCGAGAGAAAAAAGAAGTATGTCTGATTTTCATAATTGTATTCATATAGCCAAGTAACTTGATAAAATTTGATTAACAGTTGCAAAAAATCAAAATAATGTTAAAAGGAAAGGGACAAAAAACAACTAAGAAATAGATTAATTGAGAAGCTAAACCTGTTATGTAAGATGATTGAAGATAACTCATCAAAGGCATTGCTCCTATGTTCACTGCTAGGCGTTCATTGTAAATCATACATGACAACAGTATACATTGAGTTTTTTAATATTGACTAATAAAATATTATTATCTGCTCAAATGAAAAAAAATCTACCTTTTCCGATATTTTACATGATCATCTTCATCAGATAAAATAAAAGTCCTGCTTCACAATTTCATCACGCCAATCAAGATGTTTGATTGTAATTGACAAGAGATATTGTACAATTTCACCCAACGACCATCCAAGTGATGAATATCTTCATAGGATCCAGATGTCATTATCCTAAAAACGCTCCCCACATATGGAAATGAAGATAATATCTCCCTCGATAGAAGTACTGGTTTCAGGACGTAAACGGGTAGGCGTGTTCTCTTCCATGTCCAAACTATATTTAAAAAGAAACTTAAATAGAATCAAATCTAAATAAATGACAAATAGCTATCAAAAATCCACAAATTAATCATGAATAATAAAGTGCAATTTGTAGAGGCAAAACAAGTTTAGCTTTTAAATTAAACACAAGCGAAACAGAAAAGGGAAAATTCCAAAAACTATAAGTCGCTAGGGACCTAGTCTATTCCATACACACATAATAACTTAAAATTCCACCACTAAATCATAGTTTACATAGCAATAGACATTATTAAAAAAAAATTGCTGAAAGACGCCTACAATTTATATTGAGTCAATGAAGAGGAACAAATATGGAAATAATTAGAATTACAGGAAAAAAAATATGCTAAAATCTTATACTTGGCACGCTAGTTATGATTGTTAAGAAAACATTCTAAATTAGTGTTGTATTCAGAAACTCGTCCCAGGATATTAAAGAAATCATGAAGTAAATTATAAAAGAAAAAATTAAAATTACAATCATACTTACTTTGTTTGAAAAGCTAGAGGACAACTATCAGTCCCATCCCATACAAAAAGGATCAATTCTTCACGTTCAAGAGCTACACACACATGAATGATCTTTGCCAACCAAGAAACAAATATCCATTACTTTAAAAATGTAACTTAATGTAAAATGAACAATGTTAAAATATTTATGAAAAAGTGACTTACTTTGCATATTAAGTCAAATATTTTGTCAGCCTCAATGTTCTTTAACAATGAGATGGATGCAGATATACCTACACAACCAAGAACACTTTAGAATAAGAACTGAAAAATGAAAAATAAGAGAAGAAAATACTAGGCAACCTATGTCATAGAAAATCATTTTTGGTGTTATCAAAGACAAAATGTGCAATAGAAGTATATGAGCTTAAGAATAATAACTTGAAACAACCTTAGATGTTTAATACTATTGATTAAAGATGTGGCTCTTTACATATCCAAATAAAGAAAAAGGACTCGCAGCCAACAAAAATTTTGCAGTAAAGGCGTTTTTGGTGAAGTTAAACATTTTGCATCATTTCAAAATAAAAAGGATAAGAAGCACATGAGGAAAAAAAAATCTAGAGATGAATATTCCAAACTGAGTCAACTTGTATAGAAAATGATTTTATTGTTTTGCCTTTTGACAATAGTACCACACACATAAAGAAAAAAGGGTACTTTAAGAATAATTAATCATAACTCAATTGTTTTGTAACAAACAAAGAAGGCCTCATACATATATGAAATCAAGTAAAAGCTTCAACAACAATGAACAAAGTACTTCAAACAATTAAAAATTTTGAGCATACAAATAAAAACAAGTATTTAACACAATTTAAACAATAAGCATACAACTGGAATAATGGAATAAATACTATCGAGATATTGATATCCATATGCGCGCGCGCGCACACGCACAGAGAGGGGGGGGGGGGGGGGGGAGAGAGAGAGAGAGAGAGAGAGAGAGAGAGAGAGTTTAAACTAATTAAAGATTTTGAATAACATACCTGCATCAGATTGATGTTCAAGCGGCAACTTCTGCAGTTGCACTAATAATTCAGTCTCACAATTAGCAACACCATAATTTGCAGAAGTTTGATAAGGATTAAGAGCCATATTGGTTTTCCCATCGAACAAGGCAAATGAAGAGACTCTCTTTTTAAAAACAAAATATACGTCTCCAGCATAAATCTTCACCTGAAATGTTTTTCAAGTTTTATAGTTTAAAACTCTGAGCACTATATTCATTAGTAATAAAAAAATGTAATAATACTAACAAAGTAAAAAAAGGAAAGTTTACAATGAAAAGTGACGTAAAATTGAACATTAGAATTATGATTCTAATTACACAATAGGGTGAAACCATATCTACATCAAAGGCATGAACATTCATGTATAGGGGGAAAAAAAATTCTTGGTGGAGCAAATGGTTCCAAACAACTCCAAACATCAGTTCTTTAAATCGAGAAATTAAAATAATCATATACATTTATCCTTTAAGAAAACAACAACAAATATATTAATCATAACCCATAAAACAAAGAAACAAAAGTTTGATGGGTGATAAGAAGAAACAAGGAAAACAATCATGCAAAAATTAGACAACAATGGTTGATAGTTGCGGTTGTGATTCTAAGGAGAATTCCACCCGTCACCTATCTTTGTATATTGAAATTTACCGGCCAATTTTTTTACGTACAAAAATCATACCCTTAAAACTGTTAAAGTAACTTTGCAGGTAGATAACTTTCGAGAAAAAAAAAAAATAAGGAGACAGAGAAAAAAAACATTAGTTAAGCGTACATGAACCTATGTTTCTAGAAGGGGCAGCCATTACTCTTTGTTATGAGATCAAGTAAGTGCTCCACTGCCCTGATTTTCATATTAAGAAAAATCGAAAGAGCCAATTGCGGTCCTCAAAGTAACCTTCCAGCGAAAACGGAAAACAGACTCTTAAGCCATACAAGAGAAAATAGCTAACTATATCCGCTAACAAGCAAGATTAAATTACACGAAGAAAAATTTAGATAATAATGTTGGATTTAGGAACTACTGTTGGAAAGAGAGAGGATATTGTCGAGGAAGTCGATAAGGATCGTCGAGGAAGTCGTCGACGAAAGACGAAGGAAGCAGCAGCAGCAAAACAGGTTATCAGCAGCAACAGGTGTTCGGTCGACCGGCCCGGTCGACCGCCCGCAGTAGCAGGAGATCGGTCGACCGGCCCGGTCGACCGATGTGCACAACATGCACAAGGAGGGAGCTCGGTCGACCGCCCGGTCGACCGATTGAAGTGACCCAACTCTCTGTTGGGCGCCTGGTCGACTACCCGGTCGACCGGCGCATAGGGTCGGTCGACCGCCCGGTCGACCGACAGTCGGGTGCGGGTTGGTTTTTGCTGATTTAGAAACCTGTTGTATATAAACGGGATTTCTAGGGTTTTGTTGCATGTTGAAAAATCTGGAGCTCTCTTGAGATCAGAGGTGCTGTATGTTTGTAATCGATTTTCCAAATCAATTAAATCTCTCTTTCATTACCCCGAGGAAGTAGGCATTGAGGCCGAACCTCGTTAAATCGTTGTTTGCGTGTTCTTTCTCTGGTAATTGATATTTGTGCTATTTGAGAATTGTTCTTTGTGCTTGGGAGATTCAGGGATTACTCTTCTGGTTGTTGTCGTAGCACAACAAGTGGTATCAGAGCTTCCCAGGTTTTGCTTGGGATTTTTCTGGAGATTCGGAGGGCTTCAAGATCTGATTCGGTGGAGATCGTGTGTCGATCTCAGATCAGAGGTAGTCGTGTTCGTGGGATCGTGTGTCGATCTCAGAAGGACGCAAGGAGTGCTCAAGGAATCTTTGATGGAGTAGATCCGGTGAGAAACTCAATCTAGGTTTCGAGAAGAAGATAAAAATCCGATTTTTATCGAAGTTGTGATCTATTTTCAGTTGTTTTTTTTCGCATAGATAGAGGATCAAGTAATCTAGATGGCAGAAGAAACTACTTCAGTTAAGACCATGCATCCTCATCCGAGGATTGACGTGGTGAAGTTTAATGGCACAAATAATTTCGGGATGTGGAGATGTAAGGTTATGGATGCCCTGAATACATCGAACCTCGAGGATACTCTCCTTCTGGAGAAGAAGAGAAGCACGACCACTGATGAAGAGTGGGAGAAGATGAACAGGTCTGCGTGTGGGTTGATTCGTTCATGTTTAACGAAAGACATAAAATATCTTGCACAACATGAGACGTCGGCGAAGCATCTGTAGGAGACCCTTGAGAAGAAATATCTGACTAAGAGTGTCGAGTCAAGATTGCAGCTTTAGAGTAAGCTGTACCAGTTTCAGATAAAGAAGGGGAGCACAGTGAATGAGCACATCAACCGCTACACGAAGCTTCTTACAGATTTGGTAAACGTGGATGCCAAGATAGATGAGAAGACAAGGCGATCATTCTCCTGAATTCACTCCCGGCGGAGGAATATGAGACATTTACTCTGACCTTTATCAATGGTAAGCAGAGTCTGGACTACCATGAGGTGTCGTCTGCACTGGCAAGTTATGAGACGAGGAGAAAGGAGAGATATCCTTCTCAGTCAAGCTCATCAGCGGAGGCACTAGCAGTAAGAGGCAGGGGTTCATCTAGGAAGGGCAGTGAAGAAAGAAGAAGATCAAAGTCCAGGTCGGGCTATAGGGATCTGAGGAAGAACCAGTGTGCCTTCTGCAGAGAAATAGGGCACTGGAAGGTGGACTGTCTGTAACGCCCCGATCCCAAGGATACGGAGATGTTATGGCGACGTACATACGCAGGGCGGAAAACCCTCACGTACGTACGCTAAGCCTCAGTACCTGAGTTACCTGGCATATGTTATCCGATATCATGTTACCTGTATACTTGTTACTTTACCTGGCATATATTATACTGTCTGTGATGGCATATGACGCATGTTCTGCATTGCATGGCATACGACGCATATTCTGCATTGCATATATTATGCTTTCTGTATAGCAGACATCACTACAGTATATACACCACACCGTATAGTGATTACACTGTATAGGCCCATCTGCCTATACACGTCTATCACGTCACCACTAGACGACTATAGACATGACCCGATGATAACCGGTTTAATGACGATATTAAAAGATGACAAATGTATAAATATATTTCTACTGCTTACATGTTTATCTATTTCTACTGCTTATGACATTCTTCATATATATCCTTATTATATGATATCACCAATACAATATGATGTATTACCTATTATTATCATGCTTGTATTACTATTGTATATATTACTGTCTCCTTCATTTTACCACTCACTAGGTCGCTTTCTGACGACCCTGGGTTTGCATGCCCAGGTTGGAGATCCGAGTTACCGTAGCTTCAGAGAGTGCCTTAGAGTCACATGGGAGATTCCTCATCGGGACTATTCATAGGTATTTTAGTGATTTATTTCTGTTATCTTATTTGTCCCTCTTTTTCATATCTATTATGATCGCTAACCTCTTCTGCAGGTATTCTTGTACTTATTTCATACTGGAACTCAGGTACTGAGGCTTAGCGTACGTACGTGAGGGTTTTCCGCCCTGCGTATGTACGTCGCCATAACGTCTCCGTATCCTTGGGATCGGGGCGTTACACTGTCCGAAGTTCAAAGGGAAGAAGGAGTCGAAGGCTGAAGCAAATCTTGCAAAGGTGACGAATACTCAGAGAAGTAGTTCATAGGCAGATGGATCAGATTCGGACTCGTCAGGTTTCTCGTTTTCAGTCATTACTCCCATCGTTGGTCACTCACGGGAAGATGAGTGGATTTTGGATACAGGTACAACATACCTGCGTGCCCTAATCGGGGTTGATTTTCTACCTTTGAGAAGCTGGAGGGGTGTTCGGTCGTTATGGGCGATGATCACCCACGTGGCATGGAGAGTGTAGGTACAATCCAAATCAGGATGTTTGATGGGATGGTAAGGGAGCTGAAGGGAGTGAGGTATATATCTCAGTTGAAGAGAAATCTCATCTCCATTGGAGCTTTGGAAGCATCGGGCATGGTGATATCTGTTCGAGATGGCGATCTCAAGATGATCAAGGGCTCGATGGTGGTGATGAAGGGCGTCCGCCGAGACAATCTCTACTACTTGAAGGGTAGTACGGTGACAGGTCAGGTGGAGACTTCCAGTTCCTCAGATGATGGTGGCCCGGAGGTCTGGCAGGGAAAGGTCGGACAGGAAGAAGAAAAGTCTTTGCAAGCTCCTGCAAAGAAGGAATTGCTGGAAGGTACTGCTACCTGCACGTTTGAAGGTGAACACAGCGTTCTGGACAAGAAGAAGGTGAAATTCAGCACCAGTACTCACCGAAATGAAGGTCTTCTTGATTGTGTTCACGTGTGCATTTGGGGACCTGCTAAGACGGCATCGCTTGGAGGTCACAGGTACTTTGTCTCTTTTGTTAATAGTGTATCTAGGCATTGTTGGATATATCCAATGAGACAAAGTAGTGAAGCCCTAGATATATTGGTGAAGTGGAAAGGAAGAATGGAGAGGCAATAGGTAGGAAGATAAAGGAGCTGAAGATTGGTAATGTTGGAAAGGACATGAACCAATTCCTACGATTTGGCCAGAACACCAGAATTGTTACTCACTTCACAACAGGTACAGATGGGATGGCTAAGGATGTAATCCGTTCCTTGCTGGAGGAGGTTTGGAGGTTGTTGTCTAATGCAGGATTGGACAGGTCGTTTTGGGCTGAGGCGACTGAGTATGCTAGTCATCTCATGAATAGATCGACTGCGATAGGAGGTAAAGCTCCATTGAAAATTTGGTCTGGGAAAGCTGCTCAAGATCATGATGTGCTTGCGGAAGTTTGGAAGTCCGACCTACTTCAGTGCCAAGAATGGCAAGGTGAATCCACGAGCAAAGAGGTTTGTGTATTTGGGTGTCAAGAGGAACAGCTACAGATTGTGGGACCCCGAAGACAAGAAGATCGTGATGAGCAAACATGTCACATTTGGAGAGACTTCAGTGTTGAAGTCCACCGTCTCTCAGCAGGTGGAGAGGACGGAGACCAAGGAAGTATCGCAGCGGGTGGAGGTTGATGCTACTCCATCATCTCCAGTTGGTTCGGCATCAGTGAAGACTTCATCGGATGTGACACCGGGTGGAGATCATGAAATCAAGGGTGATGCTGAATAGGTCGAAGACATTGTTGAGGATGTCAAGGTGCTTGCAGCTATTGGAACAAAGGTGAAACCACGCTTGTGGGGAAAGAAGCATGAATCTCAAGCTTGTGAACGCGACAAGCTCAAGTTGAAGGCCGTTGTTATCCATGATGGTCGGGAAGAGGTTCATATGACTCAGTCTGACAGGTTCGCTGCTGCAAATATAGTTACCAGTGCTTGAGCTTGATGAAGCTCATTTAAATGAACTACAGTTGGCTTGATCCTTTTGGGCAAAGGTACGTAGGCAGCCGTAAAGGCGCAGCCATTTGGTGATGCAACTTTTATGAAGTTATTTGGGTTCTCGAGAAGCTGTTATGGATCTTCACGTAGAGGTGAAGAGTTGTGGCAGATGGAACTTTACGTAGAGGTGGAGAGGCTTCACGTAGAGGTGAAGTGTCGTGGCCAGTTGGATCTTCACGTAGTGGTGAGGCGTTGTGATCTCGATGAACAGGTTGATCTTCCGGTGAGAAGATGATGAGCTTGCATAAGAAGTGGTGTACATCCAGTTGAAGCCGATGATGGTTTTGGTGTACTCTACGCAGACTTGGTTGGACCGTCAGTGGAAGACATGTAGACTAGATATAGCTAGTCAGTTGGAGAGTCAGTGTTGGCTCGTGAGGAAGTCTTCATGAGGTCGTGAAGTTGCGGAGTAGAAGCCATGTTGGTGATCGGCATGTATGAAAGTTCTCCTAAGGTGAAGTGTAGGAAAGGCATGTGTGGTGCTTTCCTGTGGATAGCTGAGCTAAAGATTCCAAGCTGAGATCGTGTGTCGATTTCGCTGAGATCGTGCCGGTGCGCGCAAGCCGAGATCGTGTGTCGATTTCGCCGAGATCGTGTCGATTTCGCCAGGTGATAGACTGGGCTACGTTGGAGATCGGCTCAGATTTTGAAAGAATCTTCACTGAGGTGGAGAATTATTGGAAAGAGAGAGGATATTGTCGAGGAAGTCGATAAGGATCGTCGAGGGATCGTCAAGGAAGTCGTCGACGAAAGACGAAAGAAGCAGCAGCAACAAAACAGGTTATCAGCAGCAGCAAGTGTTCGGTCGACCGGCCCGGTCGACCGCCCGCAGTAGCAGGAGATCGGTCGACCGGCCCGGTCGACCGACGTGCACAATATGCACAAGGAGGGAGCTCGGTCGACCGCCCGGTCGACCGACTGAAGTGACCCAACTCTCTGTTGGGCGCCCGATCGACTGCCCAGTCGACCGGCGCATAGGGTCGGTCGACCGACAGTCGGGTGCAGGTTGTTTTTGCTGATTTAGAAACCTGTTGTATATAAACGGGATTTCTAGGGTTTTGTTGTATGTTGGAAATCTGGAGCTCTCTTGAGATCAGAGGTGCTGTAAGTTTGTAATCGATTTTCCAAATCAATTAAATCTCTCTTCATTGCCCCCGAGGAAGTAGGCATTGAGGCCGAACCTCATTAAATCGTTGTTTGCGTGTTCTTTCTCTGGTGGTTGATATTTGTGCTGTTTTGGGAATTGTTCTTCGTGCTTGGAGATTCAGAGATTCCTCTTCTGGTTGTTGTCATAGCACAACAACTACCTCAACCCGATGAAGAGAAATTATGTCTCCTGCTGGCCTAACACATGGCAGGCTTTCCTCATTCTTAGCAAAAAAGTTTACAGCGAGACTTGGAGCTCGAGAAGAGAAGTCGATGATCCTCGATACGACAACATAATCTACGAAGAAGTATCCAATTAATTGATAGAAACGAAATCATTATGGTGAATGACTATCCACGTAAACACTGATCATACTAGAATAATGGTACTGCATGATTTAAAATGTATTGAGCTTCTCAATAACTGGTTCAGATCCAATGCATGGGTAGGTTAACTATTACAGGAAAACATAGTATCATCATTCTAATCAATAACTGGTTCAGATCCACTGCATGGGTTGGTTGACTATTACAGGAAAACATAGTATGATCATCCTAAGTAAAAAAATAAATAAAAAATAAAAAAATAAAAATTTATTTAAGGAGAAAAGAGAAAGAAGGGGGGAAAGCAAATATAATGTGGCAAACATTCAAGTAAGCTGAAATGGTTAACATGTGGAAATGTTTCTTACATTCAACCACAAAAGGAAACCTCAATTCAGTTATAAATAACTTACATTTAGACATTTATTCATAAGACAACACAAAAAGAGTAGAGACCAAAACACTCGTTTTTGCTATCACATCAAAAAGGTCAAATTTTTGTAACAACCCAAAACACAACAAAATCTACAGACAACCTTTATGCCCTAATTCAGCTAAAGAACCAATCTTTCCCCTATCGGTATTCAAATTCTGTTATTCTGACCAACATTCAACTCAAGAACTAGAGTTTGAGCCCTAACTCAACCATCCCATCAGAAAGATCAGAACTTTGAGGCAACCAAAACCCCCAATTCTTAAATTCCCCCAAAAAAATGATGGGGTTTTGAGAAAGGAGAGAACGAACCAGTTCCTTTGCTTCTTTGTGAGAGTCCAACCTCTGAGATCTTGGCGAAAAGATTGACCGTCCTGTTCACCAACTTCTTTGCGTCGGGGATGGGAGTGAAGGGAGAGGAGAAGGTCGAATTTCCGGCCATTTTTTTTTAGTGCGGGATGCGATCGATCGCAGAGTTTTAGGCTTTGCCCTCTTGTGAGAGTTGAGAAAGATGGTGAGCGGGAAGGCCCAGATGAAAAGTCCACGTGGAATTTATAGACTATAGCATTTTTACATTTTTCTTTATTTGTTTTCTTTTTTTCTTTTCTTTTAATTCTTGCAGACCATGTCTTTTTATTTCTTTGTTTTTTTTTAATTATTTCGCTACAATGACGCTTCATAAGTACAAAAAAAATTAAGAGTCTTGAATCGCTACAGGCTCATCCGTATTAGCAAATACAGATTCCGTCAAACCGTCACTTTTTTATATTTTTATTTCTTTATGTATTTTTATTTCTTATTTACCATTCCTCGTTGCACCTGATGTTTCTCACCCCTCATTTTAACTCCGACACAGAGTAATTCGCGGGTCGACTTGCGCGGCCAGGTTCGCCGTAGGGTTGAAAGGGGGGTGGGGACGGAGCCCGTGAATTTTTTTTTTAGATCGACTTTGTTATACATCTCGTTTTATTCGTGCTCCTAATGAGTTCTACGAGAACTGACTCAGAAATACTGCGATTATGATCACAGTTCTTAAAAATAAGATATTTTTGTGAGAATTATGATCATATATTGCAGAGTCCTCTATACTATGATCTTTTTGTGTGAGGACTACGATGATAGGTATTTCTGAAGCGGTCTTCTTTTTTTGAAGTGATTACTTAGGAGTATTTTCGTCTTTCACCGTTGATGAGCGTTTCAGCGTTTGCACGTGGGCGCACATCCTTACTTTAAATAAAGAGGTGACTGAAACAAACAAAATTATGAAGTTGAATTTTTTTCTTCTAATTACGATTCAATATAGGAGGGTGCAGCAAAATGCCGCTTTTATAATTCCGCAATCCAATTTATTTATTGGTATAAAAAAAGAAATGTGACATATAATATTTTTTTTTTTGGCTTTTAATTTATACCAATAAAGGAAAAAAAAAAACTTAAAATGCGCATCCAGAATCGAACCCTGGTCAGTACCGTGGGAGGGTACTATGATACCACTACACCAGATGCGCTGTTGGAAGTTGCAAATCACTATTTTTATTATATGCAAAGCATTTAAATCATACCTTAACACTTAATGTTGTTGATCAAAAGCTTGGTTATTTGAGCACACGAAGGATGCTAAAGTGCATCAAGTGACTAATTACTCAGAAAAATAGATTAAATGGTACATAAGAAATCGAACGGTTAAGGTTTGAGGTTTCACAGTGTACAACTCAATAAACGTGATGGACGAGAGAAAAATGGAAAGATTTGAGAACAATGTTCAGGATACCCCATCACAATTTCATCTATTGTCATCTATCTACAGAGATATAAGAGTTCTACTGATCAAACAACGGATGGCAACCCTCATATCATATATCTACAAAGTGAAAGCGAATTGATCAGTGAAGCAAGAATGATTAATAGCATCAAATATGGAATTTAAACTTTCCTTCTAAACTTTAGCCTTAAGTAGAACTTACCATTGCATTTGAAAGTGTTACAATAATTAAGAAAGGAAAAATTGAAATTCTTGTTACTGATGATGAGCGCAATGCCCATATATATAGAGATTACAATTACACAGTGATAAAAAAAAAACTCTACTCCTAATACAATTCTAATACAGTACGTACTTTAATCCTGATACTACTCTTAACACATCACCTCAAACTCGGAATGGGGCAAACAGCTAGGGATGTGAAACAGGACGGGCCGGGTCAGGCCTGTCCCAGGCCCGACGAGTCGAAGACCGGGCCGGCCAAGTCTGGACCCGTCCCCAAATCCGGGAGGCCCGGTTGGCATAATGGGGACTCAAGCACGGCCCGAAGACCCGACCGGGCTAGCACGAGTTTTTAAAACCCTTTAAAAAATTAAATTAAATTCAAAAAATAAAAATTTCTAAAATTTCTAAAAACTTGAGCACTTGAGGAGAGGAAGAGAGAGCTTGAGCACTTTAAAAACTTGAGAGAGTTTGAGAACTTGAGAGAGCTTGATCACTTGAGAGCTTGATCACTTGAGAATTTAAGATATTTTTTAAAGAATTTTAGAGAATTTTTTGATGATGGAATGAAGTAAGGAAGAGTGGGTGTTTATAGAGGGGAAGAGGTGAAAATGTAATTTTTTTGAAAAAATTCTGGCCAATATTCTCGTTGAGGGGTTTGTAAAGATTACAAACCTCCCCCCCAACCAGCGGCTATATTATGGACCAATAATCTCGTTGGAGGGTTTGCAAAAAACATTACCCCCCACCAAAAAAAAAGGACCCAAAAGCTAGAATTCTAGTCGTTGGGCACCCGATGAGGGTGCGGCCCGGCCTGACAGTGAGTCATGATTTCTAAACCCGAGCACGTCTCGGTTTGAGGGCTGGCCCAGGCTGTGCCCATGCGGGTCGCCCGAGCTGGCCTGGCCCGTTCGAAACCCTACAAACAACAGGAGATTGCCAATATATATATATATATATATATATATATATATATATATATATATATATAGGGCTTACTGTACCTCAGCCTGCGGGCTGAGAGAGTTTCTCAGCCTGCGGGACGTGGCTGAATATAGGCCACACATCGGTCGCAGAGTGTGGGCGCCACAAAAAATCAAAAAATCCCGCCTAAACAATCGTGAATCAAAATGACAAAATACCCCTTTTAAATGACGACTGCGACTTCTAGCATTCAAAAGTAAAAAAACATTCCATGGTCGCAGACTTAATACAGAATAAAGAATACAAGACAAAAAATGCTATCGCATAGCAATGCGACCTCCTTCGGTACTGCGACCAAATTCGCAATCTTCTTTCTCATGCCTTATGTAAAAGAAGTAATTAATATTATATCTACCGTGATACAACACCAGTCTAGAAAAAAAGAGATGCACTAATGTTAATCTCGAGAAAGGAAGATGTGCACCATACGTAATCTAAAGATATAGCCAAACAATTCTATAAAAAGTTAATTTGTACTTCGGATTCTCCAGCAATAAATCTTCAATTAAATATTTAATTTTTTTTACCACTTCCTACCATACTCAACCCTCACCTGTAACAATTATTATTACTATTCATGTTCTTCCACAATATTGACCTTTATATAATGCTTGTAACTAATATATTACCTCATACCTAAAAAACTATAATTTTGCTCTTCCTTTTCAATTTGATTTCAAAACTTTCAAAAAAAATTCATTCTTGAATCATGTCTTCCCCATCTTCTTCCTCTGAACACTCAGAATTCAACTTCAATCAATCCCCCACCGGTCCTTTGTCTTTAGGATATTCTAGTGAATCTGATACCAGTCTGGACTTCAATCCTTTTGACTATCTCACTACATCAAATAATGTATTAACTGATCCTCCTATTCATGATGATAATGAATTTTTCATGTGCGTTAGTGAAGAAGACATTATTCCTCTGCCACTTGACGGAGACATGCTTGATGAAAGCATGTCCTCTGATGCTGTAGGCTCGCTTCCTAGCAACGGGTCAGACGAAGAGCTTAATAGAGACGATCCATTCTGGGAGTTCATCGGTGAAACAAAAAAACCTCAAGATGATGAGGAAATAAGTGATGAAGAGGAAGAGCAGAAGAATGAAGACGATGAATCTGCTTATGATGGTGATAATGACGAGGATTAGGATTTCCTGATCTTCTGATATTCAATTATATTTTGTCTTCTTTTAAAAGCTTTTAATTCTATTTTTTTTGTAAGGTCTCTTTCTCACTATATTAATTTATAAGCTCTTTTAATTACATATCCAAACTGCGACTGCTGCTCTTAAACACTGCGACCATAGTCGCCATCCTACTACGGATGCAATTTATGGTCGCAGTTAATCATTTATCAGTTCCCAATGCGACTTTGGTCGCAATAATGTACTGTTTTGGAGTTCAAAGTAATTTAAAGTTATAGTGTATTAACTTTTAAACTGTTTTGGATAACTGAACAGTCACCTAGGAAGTATACAATTTTTGGGAAAAGATAGAAAATATATTTGAGAGATATTCACGTGGTCCGAGAGCTTAAACCTTTTGGAATTCCAGGATTAAATACATATAAAGGGTCATGAGAAAAGGATTAAAAACATACTAAGTTATTTTTTGCTCAAACTCGTTACTCTCACTGTTCCGAAAATACATTCAAAAAATGTCTTCACCATCACCACCGTCTTCACCGGAAAGAAGCCAATCATCAAATGATGATTTTATGTTTAGTTCTGAAACAATGTCTCGCTATGGGTCAGAATCTGAGCTTGATACAGACGACCCTTTCTGGGAGTTCATTGATGAACCAAAACACAAACATGAAGAGGAAGAAAGCGACGATGAGACTGTACCTGAAGAGGAGGAAGAGACAGAAGACGAAAGCGATACAGAAGACGAAAGCATGACTCTTGACGACGAATCTGATTACTATGGTGATGACGACGATTAGAAGTTAAAAAATTGTATTTTGTTTTTCTTTTAAATATATATAAATCTGTTTTCTAAAGTTATTTGTGTGAATTACATTTTTTACTACTATGTATTGGTTGAAATACTGCGACCATGGACGCAGACTTAATAAATACAATGCGACCAAGGTCGCAGTTGCTGGTCTTTAATCTTAATCAACAACAACACTGCTACCTTGGTCGCAGTTTCTGACCGTAGTCTTCATAATATAAACTGCGACCTTGATCGCAGTTGTTGGTGTTTAGTCTTAATAAAATACACAGCGAACTTGGTCGCAGTTGCTGATCTTTACTCTTAATCAACAACATCACTGCGACCTTGGTCGCAGTTGGTGGTATTTATAAATAATCAACAACACTGCGACTTTGGTCGCAGTTGATGAACGCAGTCTTAAAAAATAATCTGCAACCTTGGTCACAGTTTTTTGGTCGCAATGTCGACCCTGGTCGAGTTGTTTCTGTTTGCACTGTAGTCTTATGCGACCTTGGTCGCAGTGTGGTCTCTGGTCCAAGTTGTTTTGTTTGCAATGCATGACTGCGACCAAAGGTCGTAGTTTATTAAAAAAACAAATATGCTTTTTATTTATTTTCACGCATTTATCTCCAGGCATGTGAAAATGATAAAAAAAACGATCTCTTATACAATAAGATTGAGTGTTACAATATAGCAGTAGAAAGAAAACTAAACATCAAAAAGAGCCATTGTTGACTAAGAGCAGTGTTGTTATTGAGGTCTTTTTATTTATGTCCAGGCATTTATCTCCAGGCATGTGAAAATGATACAAAACGCTCTCTTATACAATAAGATTGAGTGTTACAATATAGCAGTACAAAGAAGACTAAACATCAAAAGAACCAAGAAGACTAAACATCAAAAGAGCCCTTGTTGAATAAGAGCAGTGGTGTTATTGACGTCCCCGTGTACTAAAAAACTGTGGACGTCGAGGACCATGACTTCTTCCCTTGTGGACGAATATCGATCAAGTTCACCGGCCAAAATATTCTCCCACAGGCCCAGCGAACCTGAAAAAGGACAATCAAGCTCTAGGTCTTCTTCGTGCATAGGGTCATCTTCATCCATGGAGGCAGGCCCCTGTTAGAGACTCTGAAGAAGGCGGAAATTCTCAGAGCAATTGCTCTCAAATGAACACAGTCTAATTATGGGCTGTTAAAGGGAGAGGGTGAGCCCTATTTATGGGCAGCCCATAATAACAGCTTCGGGAAACAGCGAATGGTGCGGGTTCATCAACGTAGACTTGACGTTAAAAAGATCTCATAAAATCTTTATGACAGGTCGCGTCTCACGGAGTCAGTCCAAGTCGCATCAGACAACAGACAACTTTTCATTTTTCATTTAGATTCAAAAAATGACTTAATCCAAAACAACACTTAATAAAACAAGAACACGGCGACCTTGGTCGCTATGCATGTTAATCTAAAGGAAAACACTTACTTAACGTACTGCGACCAAGGTCGCAGTCCATGTAAAGCGACCTAAGACTGCAGTTGCTGGCCATCTTTATCAACAACAACACTGCGACCTTGGTCACATTTAACCATGTACACTGCGACCATCTTTATCCTTAACAACACTGCGACCTTGGTCGCAGTTAATAATTATATTACTTCACCCTTAAAAATTTTAAAATGAAAGGTTGCGACATTGGTTGCAGTTGCTGGACGCAGACTCTATAAATACACTGCGACCTTGGTCGCAGTTGCTGGACTTTAGTCTTACTCAACAACAACACTGCTACCTTGGTCGCAGTTTCTGACCGTAGTCTTAATAAAATAAACTGCGACCTTGATCGCAGTTGTTGCTGTTTAGTCTTAATAAAATACACAGCGACCTTGGTCGCAGTTGCTGGTCTTTACTCTTAATCAACAACATCACTGCGACCTTGGTCGCAGTTGGTGGTCTTTATAAATAATCAACAACAACACTGCGACTTTGGTCGCAGTTGATGGCCGCAGTCTTAAAAAAATAATCTGCAATCTTGGTCGCTATTACTGTTTGCAATGTATCTTATGCGACCTTGGTCGCAGTGTCATCTATGATCATAGTTGTTTTGTTTGCAATGCATGGCTGCGAAAAAGTACGTAGTTTATTAAAAAAAACAAATATGCTTTTTATTTATGTCCAGGCATTTATCTCCAGGCATGTGCAAATGATACAAAACGATCTCTTATACAATAAGATTGAGTGTTACAAATACAGCAGTACAAAAGAAGAATAAAACATCAAAAAAATCCCTTGTTGACTAAGAGCAATCTTCTTCTTGAGGTCTGGTGGCAGCAGAATCAATAAGATTGAGTGTTACAAAGAAGACTAAAAATCAAAGTAGCCAAGAAGACTAAACATCAAAAATCCCTTGTTGACTAAGAGAAATCTTCTTCTTGAGGTCTGGTGGCAGCAGAATCAATAAGATTGAGTGTTACAAAGAAGACTAAACATCAAAGTATCCAAGAAGACAAAACATAAAAAAGAGCCAAGAAGAGCCCTTGTTGACTACTAAGAGCAGTCTTCTCCTGGAGGTCTGGTGGCAGCAGAATCTTTCGTTTATGAACATCTCTTCACCAGAAGGTTATCCAGTGAGCATGGAGTTTCCTCGATGTCACTTCTGGGGTAAGAGAGGAGGTTTTTAGACCTCACAGGGAATGCTACCCACCACTATATCCACCACATCCCCCGCCGCCATACCCACTCTGACCATCCGTTACCAGCAAGCTTGACTGGTCCATCAAGTCAGAGCAGATCTCGGTGAGGATTAAGTCCTCGTCAGGGATCATGACTTCTTCCCTTGTGAACGACGAGGACCATGACTTCTTCCCTTGTGGACGATGAGGTCTATGACTTCTTCCCTTGTGGACGAACATCGATCAAGTTCGTCAATAGGGTCATCTTCATCCATGGAGGCAGGCCCCTGTTAGAGACTCTGAAGAAGACGGAAATTCTCAGAGCAATTGCTCTCGAAAGAAAACAGTCTAATTATGGACTGTTAAAGGGAGAGGGTGAGCCCTATTTATAGGCAGCCCATAATAACCATAATTAATGGTTCATTAATCAGAATCGTCGGCATTAATGGTCTCCAACCGCCAGCGCCGGTTGGCATTAAAAGACATTAACGCCTAAACCCAATGAAGAACCGACGCGTCGACAACCGCTTCGGGAAACAACGAATGGTGCGGGGTTCGTCAACATAGACTTGACGTTAAAAGATCTCATAAAATCTTTATGACAGGTCGCGTCTCACGGACTGACTCCAAGTCGCATCAGACAACAGACAACTTTTCATTTTTCATTTAGATTCAAAAAATGACTTAATCCAAAAAACAACACTTAATAAAACAACACTTACTTAACGTACTGCGACCAAAGTCGCAGTCCACGTAATGCAACCCTAGATTGCAGTTGCTTGCTGCCATCTTCATCAATAACAACACTGCGACCTTGGTCGCATTTAACCATGTACACTGCGACAAAAGACTTTGGCTAAGGTCGCAGTTTAAATGTACAATGCGACCAAAGACTCTGACTACATTATGTTCAAAAAAAATAATTACTTAACGTACTGCGACCAAAGTCGCAGTCCATGTAATGCAACCCTAGATTGCAGTTGCTGGCTATCTTTATCAATAACAACACTGCGACCTTGGTCGCATTTCACCATGTACACTGCGACCAAAGACTTTGACTAAGGTCGCAGTTTAAATGTACAATGCGACCAAAGACTCTGACTACATTATATACAAAAAAAATTAAACTATAAAGTAGAATTTTATCGCAGGCTGAAAACATTGATCTGAAAAGATTTTATATTTTCAAAAAAAAATTTATCCCAGGCTGAAAAAGAGAAACTACATCTTTCAAAAAGAGGTAAAGAAATAAGGCGAAAAGTAATTTATATCCTATAAAGAGCGGCAAAATAAAAGGGGAAAAAATAATAATAAACAATAAGGAAAAGTTATCATAAGGGGTATTTGGTAATTTAACTTCTCCCTAAAAGCGGGCCGCAAGTCAGTGAGGTGACAAATCGAGCCACGTCACCGCAGGCTGAGAGAGTACTCTCAGCCCGCGGGCTGATATACATTTTTCTCATATATATATATATATATATATATATATATATATATAACAAAAATCTAATTCTAATACTTCTCTAATACTACCAACCCCCCTCCAAAACTCATGGTATACTACACCAAAAAAAAAAAGAACAATTTTATAAGCTAATAAAAATATATCATGGACAAGCGTTCTGCTTAAGCGTATCCTGCCTGCTGTTGTTTTCATTATAGTTCTTGTTGCTTGCTGTTAAGTCTTGTTAAAATTATTCTGGAAAGAAACTGAGAATTCTGCTCCTATAAACACCCCCTCCTGATAATTATAGGTTCATCACTTACCGCGAACTTGTTCACAAAAAGTTTCAGCAACACAAACTACAAAAGGGGAGCTTTGGCTCGTGTACAAAGGATGTTTAGATTATGGGTTGCTTGTTGCGAGAAAGTTCTTGAATTTGGAAGTTGATGGAGCTTCGAGGAGTTTCGATGTTGAATATCATGCTTTGAGCATGGTTCGTCACAGAAATCTTATTAAAATCATCAGTTCTTGTTCCAACTTGGACTTCAAGGTACTTGTTCTCGAATTCCTTCCTAATGGAAGCCTTGAAACGTGGATGTACCTCAAAAACTACCACTTGAACCTCTCCAAAGGATTAACATAGTTTTGGACGTGGCATCAGCTCTTGAGTAGCTCCATCACCACCATTCTCATGCCATAGTGCACTGTGATCTGAAGCCGAGCAATGTTTTGCCTGATGAACACATGACTGCACATGTCTGTGACTTTGGTATAGCAAAACTGCTGCTTGGTGATAGCATGACTGGGGCATCAATAAGTCCTCCAAGGACAATTCGCTATATGGCTCCAGATAATTAGACTTATGAGCATTTTACCTTGATTCCAGTAAAATTATCATTATCATTTATGTTATTCCTTTTGCTTGTCGAATAGAGTGTGTGCCAATAAAGGGGGATGTTTATACCTTTGGCATGTCGTTGCTAGAGATCTTTACACGGAAGAAGACCGCTGATCCTATGTTCATTGGGGCACCGCGCCTACGATGGTGGGTATGTGAGGCACATCTTACTGCTTCATGGGAAATTGTGGACTGCAACCTTTTTTGAAAGATGGGTCTGGAAATGTAAGGCCGACGAACAATCTAATTTCTATCCATGCGTGTCTTTCTTCTATCATGGAATTGGGTACACTCTGCTCAAAGGACTCACCTAAAGAAAGGCATGTAATGAAAGAAATTGTCTCAACACTGCACAAGATTAAAATGGACTGCTTGTCCAAGTTTCCTAACGCTTGAAGCATGGTGAATGTTGATTTGTCCAATATGAAAAATCTAAATTAGGCTCTCTAGAAAAATATTATAATTGTAGTGGTGTATGCATATTAATTTACTCGATATTTAGTCTAAATTCCTAGACGGTTATGAGAAGCTTTTTATGCCATAATCTCCATCATATAGATTCTGTTGGTAACTTGAGATTCCTTTCATTTTTCTTCCTGTTTACTATGGCTAGGCACCTAAAGTGTGCATAATGACTAAGAATTTGTACATCGTACAGTGTTTTAAATACCGGATATTGGTGATATATCGGTCGGCAAAATTATATACCAGATACCGTGTGATATATCGTGATATGGTACTAAATACTGGACGTCATTTCGGACATTATACCGGATGAAAAATATACATGTGATTGCCTATATGAATCATATAAAACTACTTAAAGCAAGTTTAAGATCATAAACTCATAATGAATACTTAGTTTTTATAAAAACTCCTCAAATGTGTTTGTAAGAGTTCTTCAAATGCGTCACATGACGATATGCCGGATATATCAACATATCGGCCACGTGACGATATATCGGCTCATATCAGTTCAAAATGATATCCGATAAAATTTTGAACTTATCGTATCGTTTTAGATAAAATACCGGTATCTTGGCCAATATACTGGTATATCGGTCGAGATTTAAACAGTGTTAGTTGCATAAATGACAAATTGCAAATAATAAGAAGTACTTGTTCTTGCATTACAAATGTCTGTTTCTGTAAATAATAACAGTTTTAGCATGGTTAAATCCTGGACCTCTGAAAAACAAGGATTAGAGGATGAGGAATTTAATTTTGTAAAAATCAAGTTTTAAAACCCCAAATAGCATTAATTCATCCGATTCCTTGAAAAAGAAAAAGAAATTGTTCTTCAGTCCTCATTTTACAGTAACAAAGAAGGATATGAGGTTTCACAGACAAAGATCTTGGGCGTTCAGAAGCGATTTGATGATCCCAGCATTAAGATTTAGTTCAACACTAGAATTTAGCTTTCAAAAGTTAATAATACGGTAACCTAATGCGAAGGGGTCTCATTCAAATTCTGCTATTAGTTGATAAAACTCTATAGGTTTATAAAAAAAATCAGAGCTGTACAGAAATCTTGTGCGAATCAACTTGAGATATACAAACCTGGAGCACATCTTCAGAGAGATCCACTGGGAACTAAAGGTAAGGACTACATCTTTGAAAGATCTCCTAGTTAATGACCATATCCTTTAAGATTTCCATATTTTGGCCCTCTATTTAAACCTCATTTTGGGGGGAGAAGTACATCCAGTAATTTGAAGGAGGAGGAGGAGAAGAGAACAATGGCAAAGGGATCATTTGGCTTCACCCTCACCATAGCTTTGGCTGCTGTCCTGTGTTTAGCTCTGCATGCAGGTATATGGTAATCCTTGCATTAGTAATTTCATATGGTATTTTTGGGCCAGATGTATCTCTGAAATATATCAAATAACTGGTTCGATGTTTAAATGACTCACAATTGATTCTCCAACTTTTATCTCATTATTTTTCATGTTTTTCTCTGTTTTCAGTTTTATAGACAATCAATTGAGTTTACAGTTCACTGTTTTGCAGAATCTAGAGTGATTGGAGAACATAATGGAGCTGTAAGTATTTCATTCTTATATCTAGTGCCGGGTGTTTGATCACCGAACTTAGTCCTGTCTAATTCTTTGTTAAGCAGTTATTTCAAATCAATTATACAAGCAATGTCTTCTATATATACTTGTACATGCTCAAATTGCTCGAGTTAAATTCTGTGTGTATTCCCTCCATGTATTACATTGATCAATTCAAATCAGCACTTGCTAATTAATCATGATTTCTCAATTACTTGGCAAGCATGAGCTTGCATGCAATTTTGTTTCCTCACAGCGACTAGAATGGTTTCTTGCAGGAAAAGAAGAATTGGTGCGTTGCAAATCCTTTTGCACATGCCGCTGCATTTCAGGATGACATCGACATCATATGCAAGCAACTGAATTGCAGCGTTATTGAAGCAGGCGGTGACTGTTACGAGCCAAACACCTTGTATAATCATGCTTCGGTGGTTCTCAATCTCTATTACAGACAACATCAGTCTCAACGCTCTGCTTGTGACTTCCATCACAGTGGACTGATATCCGTAACCGATCCATGTAAGTTTCTTGTCCCTTTGCCTGCTCCCTTCGCTATGCATTGCATGAAACTATTATACATCCTCACACCATCTGAGAATTATACGTTGCAGCTATCAATAATTGCAAGGACTATAGGTATCGTAGACTCATCAATTTTTGGCAATCTATATATATATAGTAAGCACATTTTTACTCCAAACATATAGCACCGCACATGCCAAAACCACAGACAACCTGGATTTATATACTAAGCACATCCTCAGTAATGTGTGAAAAATACAAATTTGTCAGTAAAATAATTTTACTATTTTATTTGTTTTTATGTAATTGCTCTATTTCTAGCCAGTCATATGTTCTACATACCTAGGACTTTCCATATATTAAGTCAGTCACATATATTTATTTTTAGTTACTTTAAACGATGTGAATCAACATCAACAGAGTCGTGGGATTGAGCTTGAAGGATTCGGACTCGAATCTTTCCGCATGTACCCAAATCTATATACATATAATAAGGCAGTCAAATGTGTACATATCTAAGACTTTCCAAATATCAGGTCAATCATGTTTATATTCTGTCATGTCTTAAGTCTATCATGTGCATATATATTTAGGACTTTCTATTAAGTCATTCATGTATAGTTGTATACGTATCTAGGGGTTTCTATATACTATTAAGTCATCCGTGTGTGTGCGCTGGGAGTTGCCTCATAGATTTCTAGGGGTCTCTCCCACCATAATAAATGTCATCACAGTTTTTCCTCTCTTGATCCCATCATATTGCTGCGCACAAGCCTGCATTGGACCATACTCGTGTAGGACGCGCCCAGTGCCGGCCTTGTCATCTCCTGATCACTTTTCCCTCCCCTTCCCGCTGATCTCCATGTTTGAACTACATCGCCGCCGTATCTCTTGACTGCACCTTTGCCTGCATGCAAGCCAATTCAAATCTATGAATGCTCCAGTACTCCAGAACTCCAAATCCCCATACCCCACAGCATGTGTTTCTTGATGTTGCCTGGTCTGTGGTCTTTATTTAATGCCGCACGTACATGCAAGTGTATCTCAATCACGAGCAATTTGTGATTGGGAGTTATAATAAGACACATACACCAAAGTTTGAAAAGTCATGTTCATAGGGGCGAGGAAGAGTTGAGTCATGAGATTTGTACTCATAGTCTTCTCCTGTTTTCCAACACTTTCTTGCACCTCAGCTTGCACTTTCTAATCCTGCTCAAGTTTGAGACTTTTGAACCACACATCATTTTCTTCTCTAAAGAGAAGCAAGGCTGCTCTTCATGAGAACTTGAGTCCAAATCTACACCAGCCTCGTTGTTTTCGTTTGATTTTGACACCTGAAGGAACATGAATAGAGCTACCAAAATGATGATATATATATATATAGAGATAGACTTGTATCCTTTCAAAAGGATTTGATCCCGGATCCTTCCCACTCAAATTCAACCCTCCAACATTCGAATACAAGATCCACTCCGTTGAAGTTGATCTATACTATTTCAAGTATCTATAAACCAAAAATCAAGTATTTTAAATACTTTTTGCCCATCCATCAAGTAGGGGAAAAACGGACGGCCTAAATAGTGAGTTGGTTAGTTTAACGGTGTAGAACATTTGAAATCTAACAAAAATTAGTTTATAGGGGTTTTTAAATGTTTAGATCATAATGAAATGGCCGGATCGAGAATTTGTATGTCTAAAGACATAGATCTAACCAACTCACTACTTTCGGCCGTCCATTTTGCGTCGCTTGATGGATGGGCAAAAAGTATTTAAAACACTTGATTTTTGGTTTATAGATACTTGAAATAGTATAGATCAACTTCAACGGAGTGGATCTTGTATTCGAATGTTGGAGGGTTGAATTTGAGTGGGAAGGATCCGGGATCAAATCCTTTTAAAAGGATACAAGTCTATATATATATATATATATATATATATATATATATATATATACAAATCCTTTTAAAAGGATACAAGTCTATATATATATATAAAGGATTTGTATATATATATATATATATATATATATATATATATATATATATATAGAGATAGACTTGTATCCTTTCAAAAGGATTTGATCCCGGATCCTTCCCACTCAAATTCAACCCTCTAACATTCGAATACAAGATCCACTCCGTTGAAGTTGATCTATACTATTTCAAGTATCTATAAACCAAAAATCAAGTGTTTTAAATACTTTTTGCCCATCCATCAAGTAGGGGAAAAACGGACGGCCTAAATAGTGAGTTGGTTAGTTTAACGGTGTAGAACATTTGAAATCTAACAAAAATTTGTTTATAGGGGTTTTTAAATGTTTAGATCATAATGAAATGGCCGGATCGAGAATTTGTATGTCTAAAGACATAGATCTAACTAACTCACTACTTTCGGCCGTCCATTTTGCGTCGCATGATGGATGAGCAAAAAGTATTTAAAACACTTGATTTTTGGTTTATAGATACTTGAAATAGTATAGATCAACTTCAACGGAGTGGATCTTGTATTCGAATGTTGGAGGGTTGAATTTGAGTGGGAAGGATCCGGGATCAAATCCTTTTGAAAGGATACAAGTCTATCTCTATATATATATATATATATATAGAGAGAGAGAGAGAGAGAGCAGGGCTTCGATAAAAAAAAAACCACTCAAATTTCATTAATAAAGAGGAAACACTGAACGTCTTCAAGTTGGATTGAGCGACCATCCTTGCATTCGTGGTACCTGGGGGTCTTTCTCTTGGTTTGGAGTTGAACTATCAAGACACATGAACGGCTTGTTCAATCCAACTCTACTTGTTTCAAGTGGTAAAAGATCAAGAGGAAGTCCTCCCAAGAACCATGAATCAAATATGGTGCGGAGCAAAAGAGTCTACCAAAGCAGAAGAGACAAGAAGGTATTCATCATTTTGATAGCTCAAATTCGAGTTCCTTTAGGTGTCTAGCCTGGGAAACAAATGGAAACAATGAAACTGATATCGACTTTGGGATCATGAACTGCAGCATTGCTTTTTCTTGACCAGAACAAAAGGATAATAAAGTGTAAGCTGAGACACGTGAAGTGCTCAGTCATGGGTCCTTGGTTCTTACTCTTGGTTTTTTTCAGAACTAAAGGCAATTGGAGTTGAGCAATCAAGACAGATGAAACAAGCTATTCATTGTCTTTCTCCTAGCCTATCTTCTTTGTAATGTTTTGCTGAACAATGAGCCCGCAATTGTTGTTACTCTAAATTTGATTGATTACATTCGAGATTTGTTATGTCTTGACTTATTTTTCTTGCTGCGGTATACATAAAACCTAATCAATAGTTTGATGCTTGAACTTTTCTTAACCACTTTACTATTGACTCGTACTTTTGCAGCCTCCGGAAAGTGCAATTATCCTTGAAACTTCTGGAGTGAGGCGAGCTAATGAGGCTTCTTCACAATAAGCGATGTATGCTTCATGCATGTATCTTCTCATACTTTTCATCAATAAATAAATAAAATTTTGTGCCATGTGCTTGTTTTCTCCTCTTTCTGCTCTATGAGAATGTACAAATTCTCTACTTATTATCAATAAATAAGTGGCATCTCTTGCTTTTGAATCCTTTAACTCTGTTCTTTCTATATATATCACCTGTAACTGTCAGTTTTCTTCTTGTTTTCTCATGATTAGGTGCAAAACCTACATCAAAAATATTGTGCTGCAAATGCGAACTAGAAAACATCGTATCACTGTCACATATATAGCTCAAAGGAGAAACAAACAAAGCCCAAAAAATATTGCATCTAATTTGACCATTAACAGCATCCGCAACATGTTTACTGTAACCTGCAATACTACTTTTGCAGGTTGCAGCGTGTAAACCCAGTTACATCAGTACTATTTTGTTCTTACGTAGTCTTCTTCCTTCAAGTTCATCACAAGAGCCACTGGAAAATTTTCAGAAAATGAAGTCTCTGTTAGCAATCAAATTGTTATTTCTTAATTAGATAGCTTTTTATCTAATTATAAGGGTTTTGCACCCACTGAATTCTGTCATTGTTGTGTACCAACTAATTTAAAGTTTAGGGGTCATATAGATTTGTCGTTTGAATTATAATATGCATGAACTATTGTTGGAAAAGTAACTTGTAGAGAACCTATCGGTAAATAATCATTCCTTGAACATGCCATTGCAACAACCAACGTTAGATGCTTATCAAAATAGTTAGGTAGCATCAAGTGGAGTTTATGATTATAATTTAGATGAATGATTCTGTATTTGTTTTGTTAAATAATTTTTAATGGGGGCATTAACAGTTGGTGATGCATTTCAAATTCAATAATTATAATTTCAGTTAGCATGTTCTTGTCAAGTTGAGTAGGTATGAACCATTAGGATACATGGATTAGTGTTAATTCATACATATGGAATTGATTGTATTAGCTTAACTAGGACAAACTTCAATTTGTCACATGGATTATTAATCCACTTGTTGACAAACTTAATTTGAAGTTCGGAGAGTCATAGGTTGTGGTTTGCACTATACTATGCATGAACTGTTATTTTTAGAGCAACAGGCATTGAACCTCTTAATTAATAATCAATCCTTGAACATGCTATTGCAACAACCAATGTTATAGGCTAATTAAGGTTGTTGGGAATCTTCCTTTAATAAGAAGTGGTGCTCATAATTATAGGTTAGTTGTTATAATAACTAGTCCGTATGTATTTCGTTAAAGACTTTTAATGAAACGCAGGATGTGCATGCCTCCATGATTTACTCTCAAAAGGGAATATAGAATGATTTTAGGTGGATCTAGCTTTACCTATCATCGTAAAAATATGTATTTGTGTTGTTTTTTCTGACAAGTTTCTGAGGGTGAATCATAGTAATATAATTGTCGAGACTCAAAACTTCAGCCTCTCAAGGGAAAATTGCTAGATCAACCTAGTATCGTAAAAATATGGCTTTTAACCTATGTTACCCATATACTTCTTCGAGGGAAACATACCCCTACTGAATACTTATCTGATACTTGGTTGCTATTATACTTGATGGGGACATGTGTCGGATACTCCTTTGAGGTAACCTACAAATTTGCAACATATCCTAGATTTCTCGAGGAGAAATTGGAAACATGTTTTGAGACTAGGAAGATAAAAAAAAAAAAAAAATGAATGATGGGCTCACAGTTCTGTGTAATTTGTAAATTCATTGCATTTATATAATTTGTTCAATTTCTTAGTAAGTGTATGATTGTCCATGTAACTATTGACTTGTATAACTTGAAAATATTTCATAATATCCAAGATATGTACTCTGTAACCAATCTTTGCTTATAAATTCACGATACATATAATGAACATTAACAAACATATAGATGTATAATTTAGTATTCCCATGTTCACAATGTACCGGTATGCTAAACTTTTAGGATTTACCGTATCACATACCCGAACTATGATATACACATTTACTGTATCCATATCAGTTCATCGTATCTTTAATGAAAATAATCATCATGCTAGCTAATTTGCATTTACTAGTAGATCTCAAGAATCAAGAATCTAATACAGATTGATGGTGTTAGCAAGTAAACGTGGGTCATTTAGGTCAACTTGCTTTCTGTCCCATAGCCTCCTTGGAATGCTAATCACCCCAAGTCTCTTTGGAGGGGTAAGCAGCAAGTATAAATTTAACTGTATCTTTTCAGAAACCATAAGCTGATTTATAACATAGAAACTATAAAATGATTTCTGTTATATGCAACTACAAGTCCAAATGTGTCCTCTGGAATTGTAAATCTGAAATTCGTGGCCAAGTTCTTCTAGGCATCTCTGTTTGTAACAGAACAACCAGAGAATACATCCCAAAGCTCTTTCATGTGAGCAACTATAAATTAACATGTATCCTCAGAAACCATAAGCCAATTTATATCATAGAAACTATAAGTTGACTTCTGTCCTATGAACTACGAGCCCAAATGTGTTATCTGTAACTGTAAACCTGAAAGTTATGGTCAAGTTTCTTCTATGCATATCCGGCTGCAACAGAAAAATCAGAGAATACATCCCAAAGCTATTCCATATAATCAACTATCTCATGAAGGGTAAACTGTTGCAACAACCACAATCACTGAACGATGTTCGCCCCTCGTATGCCAAAAAGTATGATTGTGTGAATTTTAATCACCTAGTTGTAGGGCTAATCACCTGAGCCTCCCTAGACCCAGCAATGGCAATAGCATCATGTACTAGGTTTAATATAATAGAAAATACAATCTCTCTATGTGGAATCTCTGCACAAAGATCTCATAGACACAAAAGAATGTGAATTATAGACACGCAAATACCATAAGATACCAACGATTACACACAATGTATATTTTCTTTTCTACCCCTACTAAACTAAGGATAAGGACAAGACAAGTCCAACAAATTTATTGTTCAAATATTGTAAGGTTAATTTTGACAAAATTCTCAACTTCTTCCTCTTACATCATTTTATTATAAATGTAGATGCACAAAGGTCGAAATAAAAATTAAAATATAATTTTGCAATGGAATGTGGAAGCAAACCTCTTGGTCTGCGATGAACTCAATCAAGGTTGCAAACAGAACATTCTCATTGTCTATATCTGAAAAATATTTAAACGATCATGGATTGCTAATATTGCAAATGCATAAATCTTGAAAAAAAAAGATATTTAAATTTTAAATAATCATTTCAAAAAATATTCGAGAGAAAAAAGAAATATGTCTGATTTTCATAATTGTATTCATACAGCCAAGTAACTTGATAAAATTTGATTAACTGTTGCAAAAAATCAAATTAACGTTAAAAGGAAAGGGACAAAAAACAACTAAGAAATAGATTAACTGAGAAGTTAAACCTGTTATGTAAGATGATTGAAGATAACTCATAAAGGCATTGCTCCTATGTTCACCGCTAGGCGTTCATTGTAAATCCTACATGACAACAGTATACATTGAGTTAATTTTAATATTGACTAATAAAATATTATTATCTACTCAAATGAAAAAAAAAATCTACCTTTTACGATATTTTACATGATCATCTTCATCAGATAAAAAAAGTCCTGCTCCACAATTTCATCACGCCAATCAAGATGTTTGATTGTAATTGACAAGAGATATTGTACAATTTCACCCAACGACCATCCAAGTGATGAATATCTTCATAGGATCCAGATGTCATTATCCTAAAAACGCTCCCCACATATGGAAATGAAGATAATATCTCCCTCGATAGAAGTACTGGTTCAGGACGTAAACGGGTAGGCGTGTTCTCTTCCATGTCCAAACTATATTTAAAAAGAAACTTAAATAGAATCAAATCTAAATAAATGACAAATAGCTATCAAAAAATCCACAAATTAATCATGAATAATAAAGTGCAATTTGTAGAGGCAAAACAAGTTTAGCCTTTTAAACTATAAGTCGCTAGGGGACCTAGTCTATTCCATACACACATAATAACTTAAAATTCCACCACTAAATCATAGTTTACATAGCAATAGACATTATTAAAAAAAATTGCTGAAAGACGCCTACAATTTATATTGAGTCAATGAAGAGGAACAAATATGGAAATAATTAGAATTACAGGAAAAAATATGCTAATAATCTTATACTTGGCATGCTAGTTATGATTGTTAAGAAAACATTCTAAATTAGTGTTGTATTCAGAAACTCGTCCCAGGATATTAAAGAAATCATGAAGTAAATTATAAAAGAAAAAATTAAAATTACAATCATACTTACTTTGTTTGAAAAGCTAGAGGACAGCTATCAGTCCCATCCCATACAAAAAGAATCAATTCACGTTCAAGAGCTACACACACATGAATGATCTTTGCCAACCAAGAAACAAATATCCATTACTTTAAAAATGTAACTTAACGTAAACAATGTTAAAATATTTACGAAAAAGTGACTTATATTAAGTCAAATATTTTGTCAGCCTCAATGTTCTTTAACAATGAGATGGATGCAGATATACCTACACAACCCAGAACACTCTAGAATAAGAACTGAAAAATGAAAAATAAGAGAAGAAAATACTAGGCAACCTATGTCATAGAAAATCATTTTTGGTGTTATCAAAGACAAAATGTGCAATAAAAATATATGAGCTTAAGAATAATAACTTGAAACAACCTTAGATGTTTAATACTATTGATCAAAGGTGTGGCTCTTTACATATCCAAATAAAGAAAAAGGACTCGCAGCCAACAAAAATTTTGCAGTAAAGGCGTTTTTGGTGAAGTTAAACATTTTGCATCATTTCAAAATAAAAAGGATAAGAAGCACATGAGGAAAAAAAAATCTAGAGATGAATATTCCAAACTGAGTCAACTTGTATAGAAAATGATTTTATTGTTTTGCCTTTTGACAATAGTACCACACACATAAAGCAAAAAGGGTACTTGTAAGAATAATTAATCATAACTCAATTGTTTTGTAACAAACAAAGAAGGCCTCATACATATATGAAATCAAGTAAAAGCTTCAACAACAATGAACAAAGTACTTCAAACAATTAAAAATTTTGAGCATACAAATAAAAATACAAGTATTTAACACAATTTAAACAATAAGCATACAACTGGAATAATGGAATAAATACTATCGAGATATTGATATCCATATGCGCGCGCGCACACACGCACAGAGGGGGGGAGAGAGAGAGAGAGAGAGAGAGAGAGAGAGAGAGAGAGAGAGAGAGAGAGTTTAAACTAATTAAAGATTTTGAATAAAATACCTGCATCAGATTAATGTTCAAGCGGCAACTTCTGCAGTTGCACTAATAATTCAGTCTCACAATTAGCAACACCATAATTTGCAGAAGTCTGGTAAGGATTAAGAGCCATATTGGTTTTCCCATCGAACAAGGCAAATGAAGAGACTCTCTTTTTAAAAACAAAATATACGTCTCCAGCATAAATCTTCACCTGAAATGTTTTTCAAGTTTTATAGTTTAAAACTCTGAGCACTATATTCATTAGTAATAAAAAAAATGTAATAATACTAACAAAGTAAAAAAAAGGAAAGTTTACAATGAAAAGTGACATAAAATTGAACATTAGAATTATGATTCTAATTACACAATAGGGTGAAACCATATCTACATCAAAGGCATGAACATTCATGTATATGGGGAAAAAAAATTCTTGGTGGAGCAAATGGTTCCAAACAACTCCAAACATCAGTTCTTTAAATCGAGAAATTAAAATAATCATATACATTTATCCTTTAAGAAAACAACAACAAATATATTAATCATAACACATAAAACAAAGAAACAAAAGTTTGATGGGTGATAAGAAGAAACAAGGAAAACAATCATGCAAAAATTAGACAACAATGGTTGATAGTTGCGGTTGTGATTCTAAGGAGAATTCCACCCGTCACCTATCTTTGTATATTGAAATTTACCGGCCAATTTTTTTACATACAAAAATCATACCCTTAAAACTGTTAAAGTAACTTTGCAGGTAGATAACTTTCGAGAAAAAAAAAAAGAATAAGGAGACAGAGAAAAAAAACATTAGTTAAGCGTACATGAACCTATGTTTCTAGAAGGGGCAGCCATTACTCTTTGTTATGAGATCAAGTAAGTGCTCCACTGCCCTGATTTTCATATTAAGAAAAATCGAAAGAGCCAATTGCGGTCCTCAAAGTAACCTTCCAGCGAAAACGGAAAAACAGACTCTTAAGCCATACAAGAGAAAATAGCTAACTATATCCGCTAACAAGCAAGATTAAATTACACGAAGAAAAATTTAGATAATAATGTTGGATTTAGGAACTACTGTTGGAAAGAGAGAGGATATTGTCGAGGAAGTCGATAAGGATCGTCGAGGAAGTCGTCGACGAAAGACGAAGGAAGCAGCAGCAGCAAAACAGGTTATCAGCAGCAACAGGTGTTCGGTCGACCGGCCCGGTCGACCGCCCGCAGTAGCAGGAGATCGGTCGACCGGCCCGGTCGACCGACGTGCACAACATGCACAAGGAGGGAGCTCGGTCGACCGCCCGGTCGACCGATTGAAGTGACCCAACTCTCTGTTGGGCGCCTGGTCGACTACCCGGTCGACCGGCGCATAGGGTCGGTCGACCGCCCGGTCGACCGACAGTCGGGTGCGGGTTGGTTTTTGCTGATTTAGAAACCTGTTGTATATAAACGGGATTTCTAGGGTTTTGTTGCATGTTGAAAAATCTGGAGCTCTCTTGAGATCAGAGGTGCTGTATGTTTGTAATCGATTTTCCAAATCAATTAAATCTCTCTTTCATTACCCCGAGGAAGTAGGCATTGAGGCCGAACCTCGTTAAATCGTTGTTTGCGTGTTCTTTCTCTGGTAGTTGATATTTGTGCTATTTGAGAATTGTCCTTTGTGCTTGGGAGATTCAGGGATTACTCTTCTGGTTGTTGTCGTAGCACAACAAGTGGTATCAGAGCTTCCCAGGTTTTGCTTGGGATTTTTCTGGAGATTCGGAGGGCTTCAAGATCTGATTCGGTGGAGATCGTGTGTCGCTCTCAGATCAGAGGTAGTCGTGTTCGTGGGATCGTGTGTCGATCTCAGAAGGACGCAAGGAGTGCTCAAGGAATCTTTGATGGAGTAGATCCGGTGAGAAACTCAATCTATGGTTTCGAGAAGAAGATAAAAATCCGATTTTTATCGAAGTTGTGATCTATTTCCAGTTGGTTTTTTTCACATAGATAGAGGATCAAGTAATCTAGATGGCAGAAGAAACTATTTCAGTTAAGACCATGCATCCTCATCCGAGGATTGACGTGGTGAAGTTTAATGGCACAAATAATTTCGGGATGTGGAGATGTAAGGTTATGGATGCCCTGAATACATCGAACCTCGAGGATACTCTCCTTCTGGAGAAGAAGAGAAGCACGACCACTGATGAAGAGTGGGAGAAGATGAACAGGTCTGCGTATGGGTTGATTCGTTCATGTTTAACGCAAGACATAAAATATCTTGCGCAACATGAGACGCCGGCGAAGCATCTGTGGGAAACCCTTGAGAAGAAATATCTGACCAAGAGTGTCGAGTCAAGATTGCAGCTTTAGAGTAAGCTGTACCGGTTTCAGATAAAGAAGGAGAGCACAGTGAATGAGCACATCAACCGCTACACGAAGCTTCTTACAGATTTGGTAAACGTGGATGTCAAGATAGATGAGGAAGACAAGGCGATCATTCTCCTGAATTCACTCCCGGCGGAGGAATATGAGACATTTACTCTGACCTTTATCAATGGTAAGCAGAGTCTGGACTACCATGAGGTGTCGTTTGCACTGGCAAGTTATGAGACGAGGAGAAAGGAGAGACATCCTTCTCAGTCAAGCTCATCAGCGGAGGCACTAGCAGTAAGAGGCAGGGGTTCATCTAGGAAGGGCAGTGAAGAAAGAGGAAGTTCAAAGTCCAGGTCAGGCTATAGGGATCTGAGGAAGAACCAGTGTGCCTTCTGCAGAGAAATAGGGCACTGGAAGGTGGACTGTCTGTAACGCCCCGATCCCAAGGATACGGAGACGTTATGGCGACGTACATACGCAGGGCGGAAAACCCTCACGTACGTACGCTAAGCCTCAGTACCTGAGTTACCTGGCATATGTTATCCGATATCATGTTACCTGTATACTTGTTACTTTACCTGGCATATATTATACTGTCTGTGATGGCATATGACGCATGTTCTACATTGCATGGCATACGACGCATGTTTTACATTGCATATATTATGCTTTCTGTATAGCAGACATCACTACTGTATATACACCACACCGTAAGTGATTACACTGTATAAGCCCATCTGCCTATACACGTCTATCACGTCACCACTAGACGACTATAGACATGACCCGATGATAACCGGTTTAATGACGATATTAAAAGATGACAAATGTATAAATATATTTCTACTGCTTACATGTTTATCTATTTCTACTGCTTATGACATTCTTCATATATATCCTTATTATATGATATCACCAGTACAATATGATGTATTACCTATTATTATCATGCTTGTATTACTATTGTATATATTACTGCCTCCTTCATTTTACCACTCACTAGGTCGCTTTCTGACGACCCTGGGTTTGCATGCCCAGGTTGGAGATCCGAGTTACCGTAGCTTCAGAGAGTGCCTTGGAGTCACATGGGAGATTCCTCATCGGGACTATTCATAGGTATTTTAGTGATTTATTTCTGTTATCTTATTTGTCCCTCTTTTTCATATTTATTATGATCGCTAACCTCTTCTGCAGGTATTCTTGTACTTATTTCATACTGGAACTCAGGTACTGAGGCTTAGCGTACGTACGTGAGGGTTTTCCGCCCTGCGTATGTACGTCGCCATAACGTCTCCGTATCCTTGGGATCGGGGCGTTACACTGTCCGAAGTTCAAAGGGAAGAAGGAGTCGAAGGCTGAAGCAAATCTTGCAAAGGTGACAAATACTCAGAGAAGTAGTTCATAGGCAGATGGATCAGATTCGGACTCGTCAGGTTTCTCGTTTTCAGTCATTACTCCCATCGTTGGTCACTCACGGGAAGATGAGTGGATTTTGGATACAGGTACAACATACCTGCGTGCCCTAATCGGGGTTGATTTTCTACCTTTGAGAAGCTGGAGGGGTGTTCGGTCGTTATGGGCAATGATCACCCATGTAGCATGGAGAGTGTAGGTACAATCCAAATCAGGATGTTTGATGGGATGGTAAGGGAGCTGAAGGGAGTGAGGTATATACCTCAGTTGAAGAGAAATCTCATCTCCATTGGAGCTTTGGAAGCATCGGGCATGGTGATATCTGTTCGAGATGGCGATCTCAGGATGATCAAGGGCTCGATGGTGGTGATGAAGGGCGTCCGCCGAGACAATCTCTACTACTTGAAGGGTAGTACGGTGACAGGTCAGGTGGAGACTTCCAGTTCCTCAGATGATGGTGGCCCGGAGGTCTGGCAGGGAAAGGTCGGATAGGAAGAAGAAAAGTCTTTGCAAGCTCCTGCAAAGAAGGAATTGCTGGAAGGTGCTGCTACCTGCACGTTTGAAGGTGAACACAGCGTTCTGGACAAGAAGGTGAAATTCAGCACCAGTACTCACCGAAATGAAGGTCTTCTTGATTATGTTCACGTGTGCATTTGGGGACCTGCTAAGACGGCATCGCTTGGAGGTCACAGGTACTTTGTCTCTTTTGTTAATAGTGTATCTAGGCATTGTTGGATATATCCAATGAGACAAAGTAGTGAAGCCCTAGATATATTGGTGAAGTGGAAAGGAAGAATGGAGAGACAGATAGGTAGGAAGATAAAGGAGCTGAAGATTGGTAATGTTGGAAAGGACATGAACCAATTCCTACGATTTGGCCAGAACACCAGAATTGTTACTCACTTCACAATAGGTACAGATGGGATGGCTAAGGATGTAATCCGTTCCTTGCTGGAGGAGGTTTGGAGGTTGTTGTCTAATGCAGGATTGGACAGGTCGTTTTGGGCTGAGGCGACTGAGTATGCTAGTCATCTCATGAATAGATCGACTGCGATAGGAGGTAAAGTTCCATTGAAAATTTGGTCTGGGAAAGCTGCTCAAGATCATGATGTGCTTGCGGAAGTTTGGAAGTCCGACCTACTTCAGTGCCAAGAATGGCAAGGTGAATCCACGAGCAAAGAGGTTTGTGTATTTGGGTGTCAAGAGGAACAACTACAGATTGTGGGACCCCGAAGACAAGAAGATCGTAATGAGCAAACATGTCACATTTGGAGAGACTTCAGTGTTGAAGTCCACCATCTCTCAGCAGGTGGAGAGGACGGAGACCAAGGAAGTATCGCAGCGGGTGGAGGTTGATGCTACTCCATCATCTCCAGTTGGTTCGGCATCAGTGAAGACTTCATCGGATGTGACACCGGGTGGAGATCATGAAATCAAGGGTGATGCTGAATAGGTCGAAAACATTGTTGAGGATGTCATGGTGCTTGCAGCTATTGGAACCAAGGTGAAACCACGCTTCTGGGGAAAGAAGCATGAATCTCAAGCTTGTGAACACGACAGGCTCAAGTTGAAGGCCGTTGTTATCCATGATGGTCGGGAAGAGGTTCATATGACTCAGTCTGACAGGTTCGCTGCTGCAAATATAGTTACCAGTGCTTGAGCTTGATGAAGCTCATTTAAATGAACTACAGTTGGCTTGATCCTTTTGGGCAAAGGTACGTAGGCAGCCGTAAAGGCGCAGCCATTTGGTGATGCAACTTTTATGAAGTTATTTGGGTTCTCGAGAAGCTGTTATGGATCTTCACGTAGAGGTGAAGAGTTGTGGCAGATGGAACTTTACGTAGAGGTGGAGAGGCTTCACGTAGAGGTGAAGTGTCGTGGCCAGTTGGATCTTCACGTAGTGGTGAGGCGTTGTGATCTCGATGAACAGGTTGATCTTCCGGTGAGAAGATGATGAGCTTGCATAAGAAGTGGTGTACATCCAGTTGAAGCCGATGATGGTGTTTGGTGTACTCTACGCAGACTTGGTTGGACCGTCAGTGGAAGACATGTAGACTAGATATAGCTAGTCAGTTGGAGAGTCAGTGTTGGCTCGTGAGGAAGTCTTCATGAGGTCGTGAAGTTGCGGAGTAGAAGCCATGTTGGTGATCGGCATGTATGAAAGTTCTCCTAAGGTGAAGTGTAGGAAAGGCATGTGTGGTGCTTTCCTGTGGATAGCTGAGCTAAAGATTCCAAGCTGAGATCGTGTGTCGATTTCGCTGAGATCGTGCCGGTGCGCGCAAGCCGAGATCGTGTGTCGATTTCGTCTGGTGCGCGCAAGCCGAGATCGTGTGTCGATTTCGCCGAGATCGTGTCGATTTCGCCAGGTGATAGACTGGGCTACGTTGGAGATCGGCTCAGATTTTGAAAGAATCTTCACTGAGGTGGAGAATTATTGGAAAGAGAGAGGATATTGTCGAGGAAGTCGATAAGGATCGTCGAGGGATCGTCAAGGAAGTCGTCGACGAAAGACGAAAGAAGCAGCAGCAACAAAACAGGTTATCAGCAGCAGCAAGTGTTCGGTCGACCGGCCCGGTCGACCGCCCGCAGTAGCAGGAGATCGGTCGACCGGCCCGGTCGACCGACGTGCACAATATGCACAAGGAGGGAGCTCGGTCGACCGCCCGGTCGACCGACTGAAGTGACCCAACTCTCTGTTGGGCGCCCGATCGACTGCCCAGTCGACCGGCGCATAGGGTCGGTCGACCGACAGTCGGGTGCAGGTTGGTTTTTGCTGATTTAGAAACCTGTTGTATATAAACGGGATTTCTAGGGTTTTGTTGTATGTTGGAAATCTGGAGCTCTCTTGAGATCAGAGGTGCTGTAAGTTTGTAATCGATTTTCCAAATCAATTAAATCTCTCTTTCATTGCCCCGAGGAAGTAGGCATTGAGGCCGAACCTCATTAAATCGTTGTTTGCGTGTTCTTTCTCTGGTGGTTGATATTTGTGCTGTTTTGGGAATTGTTCTTCGTGCTTGGGAGATTCAGAGATTCCTCTTCTGGTTGTTGTCATAGCACAACAACTACCTCAACCCGATGAAGAGAAATTATGTCTCCTGCTGGCCTAACACATGGCAGGCTTTCCTCATTCTTAGCAAAAAAGTTTACAGCGAGACTTGGAGCTCGAGAAGAGAAGTCGATGATCCTCGATACGACAACATAATCTACGAAGAAGTATCCAACTAATTGATAGAAACGAAATCATTATGGTGAATGACTATCCACGTAAACACTGATCATACTAGAATAATGGTACTGCATGATTTAAAATGTATTGAGCTTCTCAATAACTGGTTCAGATCCAATGCATGGGTAGGTTAACTATTACAGGAAAACATAGTATCATCATTCTAATCAATAACTGGTTCAGATCCACTGCATGGGTTGGTTGACTATTACAGGAAAACATAGTATGATCATCCTAAGTAAAAAAATAAAAATAAAAATAAAAAATAAAAATTTATTTAAGGAGAAAAGAGAAAGAAGGGGGGAAAAGCAAATATAATGTGGCAAACATTCAAGTAAGCTGAAATGGTTAACATGTGGAAATGTTTCTTACATTCAACCACAAAAGGAAACCTCAATTCAGTTATAAATAACTTACATTTAGACATTTATTCATAAGACAACACAAAAAAGAGTAGAGACCAAAACACTCGTTTTTGCTATCACATCAAAAAGGTCAAATTTTTGTAACAACCCAAAACACAACAAAATCTACAGACAACCTTTATGCCCTAATTCAGCTAAAGAACCAATCTTTCCCTATCGGTATTCAAAATTCTGTTATTCTGACCAACATTCAACTCAAGAACTAGAGTTTGAGCCCTAACTCAACCATCCCATCAGAAAGATCAGAACTTTGAGGCAACCAAAACCCCCAATTCTTAAATTCCCCCAAAAAAATGATGGGGTTTTGAGAAAGGAGAGAACGAACCAGTTCCTTTGCTTCTTTGTGAGAGTCCAACCTCTGAGATCTTGGCGAAAAGATTGACCGTCCTGTTCACCAACTTCTTTGCGTCGGGGATGGGAGTGAAGGGAGAGGAGAAGGTCGAATTTCCGGCCATTTTTTTTTAGTGCGGGATGCGATCGATCGCAGAGTTTTAGGCTTTGCCCTCTTGTGAGAGTTGAGAAAGATGGTGAGCGGGAAGGCCCAGATGAAAAGTCCACGTGGAATTTATAGACTATAGCATTTTTACATTTTTCTTTATTTGTTTTCTTTTTTTCTTTTCTTTTAATTCTTGCAGACCATGTCTTTTTATTTCTTTGTTTTTTTTTAATTATTTCGCTACAATGACGCTTCATAAGTACAAAAAAAATTAAGAGTCTTGAATCGCTACAGGCTCATCCGTATTAGCAAATACAGATTCCGTCAAACCGTCACTTGTTTATATATTTTTATTTCTTTATGTATTTTTATTTCTTATTTTACCATTCCTCGTTGCACCTGATGTTTCTCACCCCTCAATTTTAACTCCGACACAGAGTAATTCGCGGGTCGACTTGCGCGGCCAGGTTCGCCGTAGGGTTGAAAGGGGGGTGGGGACGGAGCCCGTGAATTTTTTTTTTAAGATCGACTTTGTTATACATCTCGTTTTATTCGTGCTCCTAATGAGTTCTACGAGAACTGACTCAGAAATACTGCGATTATGATCACAGTTCTTAAAAATAAGATATTTTTGTGAGAATTATGATCATATATTGCAGAGTCCTCTATACTATGATCTTTTTGTGTGAGGACTACGATGATAGGTATTTCTGAAGCGGTCTTCTTTTTTTGAAGTGATTACTTAGGAGTATTTTCGTCTTTCACCGTTGATGAGCGTTTCAGCGTTTGCACGTGGGCGCACATCCTTACTTTAAATAAAGAGGTGACTGAAACAAACAAAATTATGAAGTTGAATTTTTTTTCTTCTAATTACGATTCAATATAGGAGGGTGCAGCAAAATGCCGCTTTTATAATTCCGCAATCCAATTTATTTATTGGTATAAAAAAGAAATGTGACATATAATATTTTTTTTTTGGCTTTTAATTTATACCAATAAAGGATAAAAAAAAACTTAAAATGCGCATCCAGGGAATCGAACCCTGGTCAGTACCGTGGGAGGGTACTATGATACCACTACACCAGATGCGCTGTTGGGAAGTTGCAAATCACTATTTTTATTATATGCAAAGCATTTAAATCATACCTTAACACTTAATGTTGTTGATCACAAGCTTGGTTATTTGAGCACACGAAGGATGCTAAAGTGCATCAAGTGACTAATTACTCAGAAAAATAGATTAAATGGTACATAAGAAATCGAACGGTTAAGGTTTGAGGTTTCACAGTGTACAACTCAATAAACGTGATGGACGAGAGAAAAATGGAAAGATTTGAGAACAATGTTACAGGATACCCCATCACAATTTCATCTATTGTCAGTCTATCTACAGAGATATAAGAGTTCTACTGATCAAACAACGGATGGCAACCCTCATATCATATATCTACAAAGTGAAAGCGAATTGATCAGTGAAGCAAGAATGATTAATAGCATCAAATATGGAATTTAAACTTTCCTTCTAAACTTTAGCCTTAAGTAGAACTTACCATTGCATTTGAAAGTGTTACAATAATTAAGAAAGGAAAAAATTGAAATTCTTGTTACTGATGATGAGCGCAATGCCCATATATATAGAGATTACAATTACACAGTGATAAAAAAAAAACTCTACTCCTAATACAATTCTAATACAGTACGTACTTTAATCCTGATACTACTCTTAACACATCACCTCAAACTCGGAATGGGGCAAACAGCTAGGGATGTGAAACAGGACGGGCCGGGTCAGGCCTGTCCCAGGCCCGACGAGTCGAAGACCGGGCCGGGCCAAGTCTGGACCCGTCCCCAAATCCGGGAGGCCCGGTTTGGCATAATGGGGACTCAAGCACGGCCCGAAGACCCGACCGGGCTAGCACGAGTTTTTAAAACCCTTTAAAAAAATTAAATTAAAATTCAAAAAATAAAAAATTTCTAAAATTTCTAAAAACTTGAGCACTTGAGGAGAGGAAGAGAGAGCTTGAGCACTTTAAAAACTTGAGAGAGTTTGAGAACTTGAGAGAGCTTGATCACTTGAGAGCTTGATCACTTGAGAATTTAAGATATTTTTTAAAGAATTTTAGAGAATTTTTTGATGATGGAATGAAGTAAGGAAGAGTGGGTGTTTATAGAGGGGAAGAGGTGAAAAATGTAATTTTTTTGAAAAAATTCTGGCCAATATTCTCGTTGAGGGGGTTTGTAAAGATTACAAACCTCCCCCCCCAACCAGCGGCTATATTATGGACCAATAATCTCGTTGGAGGGTTTGCAAAAAACATTACCCCCCACCAAAAAAAAAGGACCCAAAAGCTAGAATTCTAGTCGTTGGGCACCCGATGAGGGTGCGGCCCGGCCTGACAGTGAGTCATGATTTCTAAACCCGAGCACGTCTCGGGTTTGAGGGCTGGCCCAGGCTGTGCCCATGCGGGTCGCCCGAGCTGGCCTGGCCCGTTCGAAACCCTACAAACAACAGGAGATTGCCAATATATATATATATATATATATATATATATATATATATATATATATATATATAGGGCTTACTGTACCTCAGCCTGCGGGCTGAGAGAGTTTCTCAGCCTGCGGGACGTGGCTGAATATAGGCCACACATCGGTCGCAGAGTGTGGGCGCCACAAAAAATCAAAAAATCCCGCCTAAACAATCGTGAATCAAAATGACAAAAATACCCCTTTTAAATGACGACTGCGACTTCTAGCATTCAAAAGTAAAAAAACATTCCATGGTCGCAGACTTAATACAGAATAAAGAATACAAGACAAAAAATGCTATCGCATAGCAATGCGACCTCCTTCGGTACTGCGACCAAATTCGCAATCTTCTTTCTCATGCCTTATGTAAAAGAAGTAATTAATATTATATCTACCGTGATACAACACCAGTCTAGAAAAAAAGAGATGCACTAATGTTAATCTCGAGAAAGGAAAGATGTGCACCATACGTAATCTAAAGATATAGCCAAACAATTCTATAAAAAGTTAATTTGTACTTCGGATTCTCCAGCAATAAATCTTCAATTAAATATTTATTTTTTTTACCACTTCCTACCATACTCAACCCTCACCTGTAACAATTATTATTACTATTCATGTTCTTCCACAATATTGACCTTTATATAATGCTTGTAACTAATATATTACCTCATACCTAAAAAACTATAATTTTGCTCTTCCTTTTCAATTTGATTTCAAAAACTTTCAAAAAAAAATTCATTCTTGAATCATGTCTTCCCCATCTTCTTCCTCTGAACACTCAGAATTCAACTTCAATCAATCCCCCACCGGTCCTTTGTCTTTAGGATATTCTAGTGAATCTGATACCAGTCTGGACTTCAATCCTTTTGACTATCTCACTACATCAAATAATGTATTAACTGATCCTCCTATTCATGATGATAATGAATTTTTCATGTGCGTTAGTGAAGAAGACATTATTCCTCTGCCACTTGACGGAGACATGCTTGATGAAAGCATGTCCTCTGATGCTGTAGGCTCGCTTCCTAGCAACGGGTCAGACGAAGAGCTTAATAGAGACGATCCATTCTGGGAGTTCATCGGTGAAACAAAAAAACCTCAAGATGATGAGGAAATAAGTGATGAAGAGGAAGAGCAGAAGAATGAAGACGATGAATCTGCTTATGATGGTGATAATGACGAGGATTAGGATTTCCTGATCTTCTGATATTCAATTATATTTTGTCTTCTTTTAAAAGCTTTTAATTCTATTTTTTTTGTAAGGTCTCTTTCTCACTATATTAATTTATAAGCTCTTTTAATTACATATCCAAACTGCGACTGCTGCTCTTAAACACTGCGACCATAGTCGCCATCCTACTACGGATGCAATTTATGGTCGCAGTTAATCATTTATCAGTTCCCAATGCGACTTTGGTCGCAATAATGTACTGTTTTGGAGTTCAAAGTAATTTAAAGTTATAGTGTATTAACTTTTAAACTGTTTTGGATAACTGAACAGTCACCTAGGAAGTATACAATTTTTGGGAAAAGATAGAAAATATATTTGAGAGATATTCACGTGGTCCGAGAGCTTAAACCTTTTGGAATTCCAGGATTAAATACATATAAAGGGTCATGAGAAAAGGATTAAAAACATACTAAGTTATTTTTTGCTCAAACTCGTTACTCTCACTGTTCCGAAAATACATTCAAAAAATGTCTTCACCATCACCACCGTCTTCACCGGAAAGAAGCCAATCATCAAATGATGATTTTATGTTTAGTTCTGAAACAATGTCTCGCTATGGGTCAGAATCTGAGCTTGATACAGACGACCCTTTCTGGGAGTTCATTGATGAACCAAAACACAAACATGAAGAGGAAGAAAGCGACGATGAGACTGTACCTGAAGAGGAGGAAGAGACAGAAGACGAAAGCGATACAGAAGACGAAAGCATGACTCTTGACGACGAATCTGATTACTATGGTGATGACGACGATTAGAAGTTAAAAAATTGTATTTTGTTTTCTTTTTAAATATATATAAATCTGTTTTCTAAAGTTATTTGTGTGAATTACATTTTTTACTACTATGTATTGGTTGAAATACTGCGACCATGGACGCAGACTTAATAAATACAATGCGACCAAGGTCGCAGTTGCTGGTCTTTAATCTTAATCAACAACAACACTGCTACCTTGGTCGCAGTTTCTGACCGTAGTCTTCATAATATAAACTGCGACCTTGATCGCAGTTGTTGGTGTTTAGTCTTAATAAAATACACAGCGAACTTGGTCGCAGTTGCTGATCTTTACTCTTAATCAACAACATCACTGCGACCTTGGTCGCAGTTGGTGGTATTTATAAATAATCAACAACACTGCGACTTTGGTCGCAGTTGATGAACGCAGTCTTAAAAAAAATAATCTGCAACCTTGGTCACAGTTTTTTGGTCGCAATGTCGACCCTGGTCGGAGTTGTTTCTGTTTGCACTGTAGTCTTATGCGACCTTGGTCGCAGTGTGGTCTCTGGTCCAAGTTGTTTTGTTTGCAATGCATGACTGCGACCAAAGGTCGTAGTTTATTAAAAAAACAAATATGCTTTTTATTTATTTTCACGCATTTATCTCCAGGCATGTGAAAATGATAAAAAAAACGATCTCTTATACAATAAGATTGAGTGTTACAATATAGCAGTAGAAAGAAAACTAAACATCAAAAAGAGCCATTGTTGACTAAGAGCAGTGTTGTTATTGAGGTCTTTTTATTTATGTCCAGGCATTTATCTCCAGGCATGTGAAAATGATACAAAACGCTCTCTTATACAATAAGATTGAGTGTTACAATATAGCAGTACAAAGAAGACTAAACATCAAAAGAACCAAGAAGACTAAACATCAAAAGAGCCCTTGTTGAATAAGAGCAGTGGTGTTATTGACGTCCCCGTGTACTAAAAAACTGTGGACGTCGAGGACCATGACTTCTTCCCTTGTGGACGAATATCGATCAAGTTCACCGGCCAAAATATTCTCCCACAGGCCCAGCGAACCTGAAAAAGGACAATCAAGCTCTAGGTCTTCTTCGTGCATAGGGTCATCTTCATCCATGGAGGCAGGCCCCTGTTAGAGACTCTGAAGAAGGCGGAAATTCTCAGAGCAATTGCTCTCAAATGAACACAGTCTAATTATGGGCTGTTAAAGGGAGAGGGTGAGCCCTATTTATGGGCAGCCCATAATAACAGCTTCGGGAAACAGCGAATGGTGCGGGTTCATCAACGTAGACTTGACGTTAAAAAGATCTCATAAAATCTTTATGACAGGTCGCGTCTCACGGAGTCAGTCCAAGTCGCATCAGACAACAGACAACTTTTCATTTTTCATTTAGATTCAAAAAAATGACTTAATCCAAAACAACACTTAATAAAACAAGAACACGGCGACCTTGGTCGCTATGCATGTTAATCTAAAGGAAAACACTTACTTAACGTACTGCGACCAAGGTCGCAGTCCATGTAAAGCGACCTAAGACTGCAGTTGCTGGCCATCTTTATCAACAACAACACTGCGACCTTGGTCACATTTAACCATGTACACTGCGACCATCTTTATCCTTAACAACACTGCGACCTTGGTCGCAGTTAATAATTATATTACTTCACCCTTAAAAATTTTTAAAATGAAAGGTTGCGACATTGGTTGCAGTTGCTGGACGCAGACTCTATAAATACACTGCGACCTTGGTCGCAGTTGCTGGACTTTAGTCTTACTCAACAACAACACTGCTACCTTGGTCGCAGTTTCTGACCGTAGTCTTAATAAAATAAACTGCGACCTTGATCGCAGTTGTTGCTGTTTAGTCTTAATAAAATACACAGCGACCTTGGTCGCAGTTGCTGGTCTTTACTCTTAATCAACAACATCACTGCGACCTTGGTCGCAGTTGGTGGTCTTTATAAATAATCAACAACAACACTGCGACTTTGGTCGCAGTTGATGGCCGCAGTCTTAAAAAAATAATCTGCAATCTTGGTCGCTATTACTGTTTGCAATGTATCTTATGCGACCTTGGTCGCAGTGTCATCTATGATCATAGTTGTTTTGTTTGCAATGCATGGCTGCGAAAAAGTACGTAGTTTATTAAAAAAAACAAATATGCTTTTTATTTATGTCCAGGCATTTATCTCCAGGCATGTGCAAATGATACAAAACGATCTCTTATACAATAAGATTGAGTGTTACAAATACAGCAGTACAAAAGAAGAATAAAACATCAAAAAAATCCCTTGTTGACTAAGAGCAATCTTCTTCTTGAGGTCTGGTGGCAGCAGAATCAATAAGATTGAGTGTTACAAAGAAGACTAAAAATCAAAGTAGCCAAGAAGACTAAACATCAAAAAATCCCTTGTTGACTAAGAGAAATCTTCTTCTTGAGGTCTGGTGGCAGCAGAATCAATAAGATTGAGTGTTACAAAGAAGACTAAACATCAAAGTATCCAAGAAGACAAAACATAAAAAAGAGCCAAGAAGAGCCCTTGTTGACTACTAAGAGCAGTCTTCTCCTGGAGGTCTGGTGGCAGCAGAATCTTTCGTTTATGAACATCTCTTCACCAGAAGGTTATCCAGTGAGCATGGAGTTTCCTCGATGTCACTTCTGGGGTAAGAGAGGAGGTTTTTAGACCTCACAGGGAATGCTACCCACCACTATATCCACCACATCCCCCGCCGCCATACCCACTCTGACCATCCGTTACCAGCAAGCTTGACTGGTCCATCAAGTCAGAGCAGATCTCGGTGAGGATTAAGTCCTCGTCAGGGATCATGACTTCTTCCCTTGTGAACGACGAGGACCATGACTTCTTCCCTTGTGGACGATGAGGTCTATGACTTCTTCCCTTGTGGACGAACATCGATCAAGTTCGTCAATAGGGTCATCTTCATCCATGGAGGCAGGCCCCTGTTAGAGACTCTGAAGAAGACGGAAATTCTCAGAGCAATTGCTCTCGAAAGAAAACAGTCTAATTATGGACTGTTAAAGGGAGAGGGTGAGCCCTATTTATAGGCAGCCCATAATAACCATAATTAATGGTTCATTAATCAGAATCGTCGGCATTAATGGTCTCCAACCGCCAGCGCCGGTTTGGCATTAAAAGACATTAACGCCTAAACCCAATGAAGAACCGACGCGTCGACAACCGCTTCGGGAAACAACGAATGGTGCGGGGTTCGTCAACATAGACTTGACGTTAAAAGATCTCATAAAATCTTTATGACAGGTCGCGTCTCACGGACTGACTCCAAGTCGCATCAGACAACAGACAACTTTTCATTTTTCATTTAGATTCAAAAAATGACTTAATCCAAAAAACAACACTTAATAAAACAACACTTACTTAACGTACTGCGACCAAAGTCGCAGTCCACGTAATGCAACCCTAGATTGCAGTTGCTGGCCATCTTCATCAATAACAACACTGCGACCTTGGTCGCATTTAACCATGTACACTGCGACAAAAGACTTTGGCTAAGGTCGCAGTTTAAATGTACAATGCGACCAAAGACTCTGACTACATTATGTTCAAAAAAAATAATTACTTAACGTACTGCGACCAAAGTCGCAGTCCATGTAATGCAACCCTAGATTGCAGTTGCTGGCTATCTTTATCAATAACAACACTGCGACCTTGGTCGCATTTCACCATGTACACTGCGACCAAAGACTTTGACTAAGGTCGCAGTTTAAATGTACAATGCGACCAAAGACTCTGACTACATTATATACAAAAAAAATTAAACTATAAAGTAGAATTTTATCGCAGGCTGAAAACATTGATCTGAAAAGATTTTATATTTTCAAAAAAAAATTTATCCCAGGCTGAAAAAGAGAAACTACATCTTTCAAAAAAGAGGTAAAGAAATAAGGCGAAAAGTAATTTATATCCTATAAAGAGCGGCAAAATAAAAGGGGAAAAAATAATAATAAACAATAAGGAAAAGTTATCATAAGGGGTATTTGGTAATTTAACTTCTCCCTAAAAGCGGGCCGCAAGTCAGTGAGGTGACAAATCGAGCCACGTCACCGCAGGCTGAGAGAGTACTCTCAGCCCGCGGGCTGATATACATTTTTCTCATATATATATATATATATATATATATATATATATATATAACAAAAATCTAATTCTAATACTTCTCTAATACTACCAACCCCCCTCCAAAACTCATGGTATACTACACCAAAAAAAAAAAGAACAATTTTATAAGCTAATAAAAATATATCATGGACAAGCGTTCTGCTTAAGCGTATCCTGCCTGCTGTTGTTTTCATTATAGTTCTTGTTGCTTGCTGTTAAGTCTTGTTAAAATTATTCTGGAAAGAAACTGAGAATTCTGCTCCTATAAACACCCCCTCCTGATAATTATAGGTTCATCACTTACCGCGAACTTGTTCACAAAAAGTTTCAGCAACACAAACTACAAAAGGGGAGCTTTGGCTCGTGTACAAAGGATGTTTAGATTATGGGTTGCTTGTTGCGAGAAAGTTCTTGAATTTGGAAGTTGATGGAGCTTCGAGGAGTTTCGATGTTGAATATCATGCTTTGAGCATGGTTCGTCACAGAAATCTTATTAAAATCATCAGTTCTTGTTCCAACTTGGACTTCAAGGTACTTGTTCTCGAATTCCTTCCTAATGGAAGCCTTGAAACGTGGATGTACCTCAAAAACTACCACTTGAACCTCTCCAAAGGATTAACATAGTTTTGGACGTGGCATCAGCTCTTGAGTAGCTCCATCACCACCATTCTCATGCCATAGTGCACTGTGATCTGAAGCCGAGCAATGTTTTGCCTGATGAACACATGACTGCACATGTCTGTGACTTTGGTATAGCAAAACTGCTGCTTGGTGATAGCATGACTGGGGCATCAATAAGTCCTCCAAGGACAATTCGCTATATGGCTCCAGATAATTAGACTTATGAGCATTTTACCTTGATTCCAGTAAAATTATCATTATCATTTATGTTATTCCTTTTGCTTGTCGAATAGAGTGTGTGCCAATAAAGGGGGATGTTTATACCTTTGGCATGTCGTTGCTAGAGATCTTTACACGGAAGAAGACCGCTGATCCTATGTTCATTGGGGCACCGCGCCTACGATGGTGGGTATGTGAGGCACATCTTACTGCTTCATGGGAAATTGTGGACTGCAACCTTTTTTGAAAGATGGGTCTGGAAATGTAAGGCCGACGAACAATCTAATTTCTATCCATGCGTGTCTTTCTTCTATCATGGAATTGGGTACACTCTGCTCAAAGGACTCACCTAAAGAAAGGCATGTAATGAAAGAAATTGTCTCAACACTGCACAAGATTAAAATGGACTGCTTGTCCAAGTTTCCTAACGCTTGAAGCATGGTGAATGTTGATTTGTCCAATATGAAAAATCTAAATTAGGCTCTCTAGAAAAATATTATAATTGTAGTGGTGTATGCATATTAATTTACTCGATATTTAGTCTAAATTCCTAGACGGTTATGAGAAGCTTTTTATGCCATAATCTCCATCATATAGATTCTGTTGGTAACTTGAGATTCCTTTCATTTTTCTTCCTGTTTACTATGGCTAGGCACCTAAAGTGTGCATAATGACTAAGAATTTGTACATCGTACAGTGTTTTAAATACCGGATATTGGTGATATATCGGTCGGCAAAATTATATACCAGATACCGTGTGATATATCGTGATATGGTACTAAATACTGGACGTCATTTCGGACATTATACCGGATGAAAAATATACATGTGATTGCCTATATGAATCATATAAAACTACTTAAAGCAAGTTTAAGATCATAAACTCATAATGAATACTTAGTTTTTATAAAAACTCCTCAAATGTGTTTGTAAGAGTTCTTCAAATGCGTCACATGACGATATGCCGGATATATCAACATATCGGCCACGTGACGATATATCGGCTCATATCAGTTCAAAATGATATCCGATAAAATTTTGAACTTATCGTATCGTTTTAGATAAAATACCGGTATCTTGGCCAATATACTGGTATATCGGTCGAGATTTAAACAGTGTTAGTTGCATAAATGACAAATTGCAAATAATAAGAAGTACTTGTTCTTGCATTACAAATGTCTGTTTCTGTAAATAATAACAGTTTTAGCATGGTTAAATCCTGGACCTCTGAAAAACAAGGATTAGAGGATGAGGAATTTAATTTTGTAAAAATCAAGTTTTAAAACCCCAAAATAGCATTAATTCATCCGATTCCTTGAAAAAAGAAAAAGAAATTGTTCTTCAGTCCTCATTTTACAGTAACAAAGAAGGATATGAGGTTTCACAGACAAAGATCTTGGGCGTTCAGAAGCGATTTGATGATCCCAGCATTAAGATTTAGTTCAACACTAGAATTTAGCTTTCAAAAGTTAATAATACGGTAACCTAATGCGAAGGGGTCTCATTCAAATTCTGCTATTAGTTGATAAAACTCTATAGGTTTATAAAAAAAATCAGAGCTGTACAGAAATCTTGTGCGAATCAACTTGAGATATACAAACCTGGAGCACATCTTCAGAGAGATCCACTGGGAACTAAAGGTAAGGACTACATCTTTGAAAGATCTCCTAGTTAATGACCATATCCTTTAAGATTTCCATATTTTGGCCCTCTATTTAAACCTCATTTTGGGGGGAGAAGTACATCCAGTAATTTGAAGGAGGAGGAGGAGAAGAGAACAATGGCAAAGGGATCATTTGGCTTCACCCTCACCATAGCTTTGGCTGCTGTCCTGTGTTTAGCTCTGCATGCAGGTATATGGTAATCCTTGCATTAGTAATTTCATATGGTATTTTTGGGCCAGATGTATCTCTGAAATATATCAAATAACTGGTTCGATGTTTAAATGACTCACAATTGATTCTCCAACTTTTATCTCATTATTTTTCATGTTTTTCTCTGTTTTCAGTTTTATAGACAATCAATTGAGTTTACAGTTCACTGTTTTGCAGAATCTAGAGTGATTGGAGAACATAATGGAGCTGTAAGTATTTCATTCTTATATCTAGTGCCGGGTGTTTGATCACCGAACTTAGTCCTGTCTAATTCTTTGTTAAGCAGTTATTTCAAATCAATTATACAAGCAATGTCTTCTATATATACTTGTACATGCTCAAATTGCTCGAGTTAAATTCTGTGTGTATTCCCTCCATGTATTACATTGATCAATTCAAATCAGCACTTGCTAATTAATCATGATTTCTCAATTACTTGGCAAGCATGAGCTTGCATGCAATTTTGTTTCCTCACAGCGACTAGAATGGTTTCTTGCAGGAAAAGAAGAATTGGTGCGTTGCAAATCCTTTTGCACATGCCGCTGCATTTCAGGATGACATCGACATCATATGCAAGCAACTGAATTGCAGCGTTATTGAAGCAGGCGGTGACTGTTACGAGCCAAACACCTTGTATAATCATGCTTCGGTGGTTCTCAATCTCTATTACAGACAACATCAGTCTCAACGCTCTGCTTGTGACTTCCATCACAGTGGACTGATATCCGTAACCGATCCATGTAAGTTTCTTGTCCCTTTGCCTGCTCCCTTCGCTATGCATTGCATGAAACTATTATACATCCTCACACCATCTGAGAATTATACGTTGCAGCTATCAATAATTGCAAGGACTATAGGTATCGTAGACTCATCAATTTTTGGCAATCTATATATATATAGTAAGCACATTTTTACTCCAAACATATAGCACCGCACATGCCAAAACCACAGACAACCTGGATTTATATACTAAGCACATCCTCAGTAATGTGTGAAAAATACAAATTTGTCAGTAAAATAATTTTACTATTTTATTTGTTTTTATGTAATTGCTCTATTTCTAGCCAGTCATATGTTCTACATACCTAGGACTTTCCATATATTAAGTCAGTCACATATATTTATTTTTAGTTACTTTAAACGATGTGAATCAACATCAACAGAGTCGTGGGATTGAGCTTGAAGGATTCGGACTCGAATCTTTCCGCATGTACCCAAATCTATATACATATAATAAGGCAGTCAAATGTGTACATATCTAAGACTTTCCAAATATCAGGTCAATCATGTTTATATTCTGTCATGTCTTAAGTCTATCATGTGCATATATATTTAGGACTTTCTATTAAGTCATTCATGTATAGTTGTATACGTATCTAGGGGTTTCTATATACTATTAAGTCATCCGTGTGTGTGCGCTGGGAGTTGCCTCATAGATTTCTAGGGGTCTCTCCCACCATAATAAATGTCATCACAGTTTTTCCTCTCTTGATCCCATCATATTGCTGCGCACAAGCCTGCATTGGACCATACTCGTGTAGGACGCGCCCAGTGCCGGCCTTGTCATCTCCTGATCACTTTTCCCTCCCCTTCCCGCTGATCTCCATGTTTGAACTACATCGCCGCCGTATCTCTTGACTGCACCTTTGCCTGCATGCAAGCCAATTCAAATCTATGAATGCTCCAGTACTCCAGAACTCCAAATCCCCATACCCCACAGCATGTGTTTCTTGATGTTGCCTGGTCTGTGGTCTTTATTTAATGCCGCACGTACATGCAAGTGTATCTCAATCACGAGCAATTTGTGATTGGGAGTTATAATAAGACACATACACCAAAGTTTGAAAAGTCATGTTCATAGGGGCGAGGAAGAGTTTGAGTCATGAGATTTGTACTCATAGTCTTCTCCTGTTTTCCAACACTTTCTTGCACCTCAGCTTGCACTTTCTAATCCTGCTCAAGTTTGAGACTTTTGAACCACACATCATTTTCTTCTCTAAAGAGAAGCAAGGCTGCTCTTCATGAGAACTTGAGTCCAAATCTACACCAGCCTCGTTGTTTTCGTTTGATTTTGACACCTGAAGGAACATGAATAGAGCTACCAAAATGATGATATATATATATATAGAGATAGACTTGTATCCTTTCAAAAGGATTTGATCCCGGATCCTTCCCACTCAAATTCAACCCTCCAACATTCGAATACAAGATCCACTCCGTTGAAGTTGATCTATACTATTTCAAGTATCTATAAACCAAAAATCAAGTATTTTAAATACTTTTTGCCCATCCATCAAGTAGGGGAAAAACGGACGGCCTAAATAGTGAGTTGGTTAGTTTAACGGTGTAGAACATTTGAAATCTAACAAAAATTAGTTTATAGGGGTTTTTAAATGTTTAGATCATAATGAAATGGCCGGATCGAGAATTTGTATGTCTAAAGACATAGATCTAACCAACTCACTACTTTCGGCCGTCCATTTTGCGTCGCTTGATGGATGGGCAAAAAGTATTTAAAACACTTGATTTTTGGTTTATAGATACTTGAAATAGTATAGATCAACTTCAACGGAGTGGATCTTGTATTCGAATGTTGGAGGGTTGAATTTGAGTGGGAAGGATCCGGGATCAAATCCTTTTAAAAGGATACAAGTCTATATATATATATATATATATATATATATATATATATATATAGAGAGAGAGAGAGAGAGAGAGAGAGCAGGGCTTCGATAAAAAAAAAAACCACTCAAATTTCATTAATAAAGAGGGAAACACTGAACGTCTTCAAGTTGGATTGAGCGACCATCCTTGCATTCGTGGTACCTGGGGGTCTTTCTCTTGGTTTGGAGTTGAACTATCAAGACACATGAACGGCTTGTTCAATCCAACTCTACTTGTTTCAAGTGGTAAAAGATCAAGAGGAAGTCCTCCCAAGAACCATGAATCAAATATGGTGCGGAGCAAAAGAGTCTACCAAAGCAGAAGAGACAAGAAGGTATTCATCATTTTGATAGCTCAAATTCGAGTTCCTTTAGGTGTCTAGCCTGGGAAACAAATGGAAACAATGAAACTGATATCGACTTTGGGATCATGAACTGCAGCATTGCTTTTTCTTGACCAGAACAAAAGGATAATAAAGTGTAAGCTGAGACACGTGAAGTGCTCAGTCATGGGTCCTTGGTTCTTACTCTTGGTTTTTTTCAGAACTAAAGGCAATTGGAGTTGAGCAATCAAGACAGATGAAACAAGCTATTCATTGTCTTTCTCCTAGCCTATCTTCTTTGTAATGTTTTGCTGAACAATGAGCCCGCAATTGTTGTTACTCTAAATTTGATTGATTACATTCGAGATTTGTTATGTCTTGACTTATTTTTCTTGCTGCGGTATACATAAAACCTAATCAATAGTTTGATGCTTGAACTTTTCTTAACCACTTTACTATTGACTCGTACTTTTGCAGCCTCCGGAAAGTGCAATTATCCTTGAAACTTCTGGAGTGAGGCGAGCTAATGAGGCTTCTTCACAATAAGCGATGTATGCTTCACGCATGTATCTTCTCATACTTTTCATCAATAAATAAATAAAATTTTGTGCCATGTGCTTGTTTTCTCCTCTTTCTGCTCTATGAGAATGTACAAATTCTCTACTTATTATCAATAAATAAGTGGCATCTCTTGCTTTTGAATCCTTTAACTCTGTTCTTTCTATATATATCACCTGTAACTGTCAGTTTTCTTCTTGTTTTCTCATGATTAGGTGCAAAACCTACATCAAAAATATTGTGCTGCAAATGCGAACTAGAAAACATCGTATCACTGTCACATATATAGCTCAAAGGAGAAACAAACAAAGCCCAAAAAATATTGCATCTAATTTGACCATTAACAGCATCCGCAACATGTTTACTGTAACCTGCAATACTACTTTTGCAGGTTGCAGCGTGTAAACCCAGTTACATCAGTACTATTTTGTTCTTACGTAGTCTTCTTCCTTCAAGTTCATCACAAGAGCCACTGGAAAATTTTCAGAAAATGAAGTCTCTGTTAGCAATCAAATTGTTATTTCTTAATTAGATAGCTTTTTATCTAATTATAAGGGTTTTGCACCCACTGAATTCTGTCATTGTTGTGTACCAACTAATTTAAAGTTTAGGGGTCATATAGATTTGTCGTTTGAATTATAATATGCATGAACTATTGTTGGAAAAGTAACTTGTAGAGAACCTATCGGTAAATAATCATTCCTTGAACATGCCATTGCAACAACCAACGTTAGATGCTTATCAAAATAGTTAGGTAGCATCAAGTGGAGTTTATGATTATAATTTAGATGAATGATTCTGTATTTGTTTTGTTAAATAATTTTTAATGGGGGCATTAACAGTTGGTGATGCATTTCAAATTCAATAATTATAATTTCAGTTAGCATGTTCTTGTCAAGTTGAGTAGGTATGAACCATTAGGATACATGGATTAGTGTTAATTCATACATATGGAATTGATTGTATTAGCTTAACTAGGACAAACTTCAATTTGTCACATGGATTATTAATCCACTTGTTGACAAACTTAATTTGAAGTTCGGAGAGTCATAGGTTGTGGTTTGCACTATACTATGCATGAACTGTTATTTTTAGAGCAACAGGCATTGAACCTCTTAATTAATAATCAATCCTTGAACATGCTATTGCAACAACCAATGTTATAGGCTAATTAAGGTTGTTGGGAATCTTCCTTTAATAAGAAGTGGTGCTCATAATTATAGGTTAGTTGTTATAATAACTAGTCCGTATGTATTTCGTTAAAGACTTTTAATGAAACGCAGGATGTGCATGCCTCCATGATTTACTCTCAAAAGGGAATATAGAATGATTTTAGGTGGATCTAGCTTTACCTATCATCGTAAAAATATGTATTTGTGTTGTTTTTTCTGACAAGTTTCTGAGGGTGAATCATAGTAATATAATTGTCGAGACTCAAAACTTCAGCCTCTCAAGGGAAAATTGCTAGATCAACCTAGTATCGTAAAAATATGGCTTTTAACCTATGTTACCCATATACTTCTTCGAGGGAAACATACCCCTACTGAATACTTATCTGATACTTGGTTGCTATTATACTTGATGGGGACATGTGTCGGATACTCCTTTGAGGTAACCTACAAATTTGCAACATATCCTAGATTTCTCGAGGAGAAATTGGAAACATGTTTTGAGACTAGGAAGATAAAAAAAAAAAAAAAATGAATGATGGGCTCACAGTTCTGTGTAATTTGTAAATTCATTGCATTTATATAATTTGTTCAATTTCTTAGTAAGTGTATGATTGTCCATGTAACTATTGACTTGTATAACTTGAAAATATTTCATAATATCCAAGATATGTACTCTGTAACCAATCTTTGCTTATAAATTCACGATACATATAATGAACATTAACAAACATATAGATGTATAATTTAGTATTCCCATGTTCACAATGTACCGGTATGCTAAACTTTTAGGATTTACCGTATCACATACCCGAACTATGATATACACATTTACTGTATCCATATCAGTTCATCGTATCTTTAATGAAAATAATCATCATGCTAGCTAATTTGCATTTACTAGTAGATCTCAAGAATCAAGAATCTAATACAGATTGATGGTGTTAGCAAGTAAACGTGGGTCATTTAGGTCAACTTGCTTTCTGTCCCATAGCCTCCTTGGAATGCTAATCACCCCAAGTCTCTTTGGAGGGTAAGCAGCAAGTATAAATTTAACTGTATCTTTTCAGAAACCATAAGCTGATTTATAACATAGAAACTATAAAATGATTTCTGTTATATGCAACTACAAGTCCAAATGTGTCCTCTGGAATTGTAAATCTGAAATTCGTGGCCAAGTTCTTCTAGGCATCTCTGTTTGTAACAGAACAACCAGAGAATACATCCCAAAGCTCTTTCATGTGAGCAACTATAAATTAACATGTATCCTCAGAAACCATAAGCCAATTTATATCATAGAAACTATAAGTTGACTTCTGTCCTATGAACTACGAGCCCAAATGTGTTATCTGTAACTGTAAACCTGAAAGTTATGGTCAAGTTTCTTCTATGCATATCCGGCTGCAACAGAAAAATCAGAGAATACATCCCAAAGCTATTCCATATAATCAACTATCTCATGAAGGGTAAACTGTTGCAACAACCACAATCACTGAACGATGTTCGCCCCTCGTATGCCAAAAAGTATGATTGTGTGAATTTTAATCACCTAGTTGTAGGGCTAATCACCTGAGCCTCCCTAGACCCAGCAATGGCAATAGCATCATGTACTAGGTTTAATATAATAGAAAATACAATCTCTCTATGTGGAATCTCTGCACAAAGATCTCATAGACACAAAAGAATGTGAATTATAGACACGCAAATACCATAAGATACCAACGATTACACACAATGTATATTTTCTTTTCTACCCCTACTAAACTAAGGATAAGGACAAGACAAGTCCAACAAATTTATTGTTCAAATATTGTAAGGTTAATTTTGACAAAATTCTCAACTTCTTCCTCTTACATCATTTTATTATAAATGTAGATGCACAAAGGTCGAAATAAAAATTAAAATATAATTTTGCAATGGAATGTGGAAGCAAACCTCTTGGTCTGCGATGAACTCAATCAAGGTTGCAAACGGAACATTCTCATTGTCTATATCTGAAAAATATTTAAACGATCATGGATTGTTAATATTGCAAATGCATAAATCTTGAAAAAAAAAAAAGATATTTAAATTTTAAATAATCATTTCAAAAAATATTCGAGAGAAAAAAGAAATATGTCTGATTTTCATAATTGTATTCATACAGCCAAGTAACTTGATAAAATTTGATTAATTGTTGCAAAAAATCAAATTAACGTTAAAAGGAAAGGGACAAAAAACAACTAAGAAATAGATTAACTGAGAAGCTAAACCTGTTATGTAAGATGATTGAAGATAACTCATAAAGGCATTGCTCCTATGTTCACCGCTAGGCGTTCATTGTAAATCCTACATGACAACAGTATACATTGAGTTAATTTTAATATTGACTAATAAAATATTATTATCTACTCAAATGAAAAAAAAAATCTACCTTTTACGATATTTTACATGATCATCTTCATCAGATAAAATAAAAGTCCTGCTCCACAATTTCATCACGCCAATCAAGATGTTTGATTGTAATTGACAAGAGATATTGTACAATTTCACCCAACGACCATCCAAGTGATGAATATCTTCATAGGATCCAGATGTCATTATCCTAAAACGCTCCCCACATATGGAAATGAAGATAATATCTCCCTCGATAGAAGTACTGGTTCAGGACGTAAACGGGTAGGCGTGTTCTCTTCCATGTCCAAACTATATTTAAAAAGAAACTTAAATAGAATCAAATCTAAATAAATGACAAATAGCTATCAAAAAATCCACAAATTAATCATGAATAATAAAGTGCAATTTGTAGAGGCAAAACAAGTTTATCTTTTAAATTAAACACAAGCGAAACAGAAAGGGAAAATTCCGAAAACTATAAGTCGCTAGGGACCTAGTCTATTCCATACACACATAATAACTTAAAATTCCACCACTAAATCATTGTTTACATAGCAATAGACATTATTAAAAAAAAATTGCTGAAAGACGCCTACAATTTATATTGAGTCAATGAAGAGGAACAAATATGGAAATAATTAGAATTACAGGAAAAAAATATGCTAATAATCTTATACTTGGCACGCTAGTTATGATTGTTAAGAAAACATTCTAAATTAGTGTTGTATTCAGAAACTCGTCCCAGGATATTAAAGAAATCATGAAGTAAATTATAAAAGAAAAATTAAAATTACAATCATACTTTGTTTGAAAAGCTAGAGGACAACTATCAGTCCCATCCCATACAAAAAGGATCAATTCACGTTCAAGAGCTACACACACATGAATGATCTTTGCCAACCAAGAAACAAATATCCATTACTTTAAAAATGTAACTTAACATAAAATGAACAATGTTCAAATATTTACGAAAAAGTGACTTACTTTGCATATTAAGTCAAATATTTTGTCAGCCTCAATGTTCTTTAACAATGAGATGGATGCAGATATACCTACACAACCCAGAACACTCTAGAATAAGAACTGAAAAATGAAAAATAAGAGAAGAAAATACTAGGCAACCTATGTCATAGAAAATCATTTTTGGTGTTATCAAAGACAAAATGTGCAATAAAAATATATGAGCTTAAGAATAATAACTTGAAACAACCTTAGATGTTTAATACTATTGATCAAAGGTGTGGCTCTTTACATATCCAAATAAAGAAAAAGGACTCGCAGCCAACAAAAATTTTGCAGTAAAGGCGTTTTTGGTGAAGTTAAACATTTTGCATCATTTCAAAATAAAAAGGATAAGAAGCACATGAGGAAAAAAAAATCTAGAGATGAATATTCCAAACTGAGTCAACTTGTATAGAAAATGATTTTATTGTTTTGCCTTTTGACAATAGTACCACACACATAAAGCAAAAAGGGTACTTGTAAGAATAATTAATCATAACTCAATTGTTTTGTAACAAACAAAGAAGGCCTCATACATATATGAAATCAAGTAAAAGCTTCAACAACAATGAACAAAGTACTTCAAACAATTAAAATTTTGAGCATACAAATAAAAATACAAGTATTTAACACAATTTAAACAATAAGCATACAACTGGAATAATGGAATAAATACTATCGAGATATTGATATCCATATGCGCGCGCGCGCACACGCACAGAGAGGGGGGGGAGAGAGAGAGAGAGAGAGAGAGAGAGAGAGAGTTTAAACTAATTAAAGATTTTGAATAACATACCTGCATCAGATTAATGTTCAAGCGGCAACTTCTGCAGTTGCACTAATAATTCAGTCTCACAATTAGCAACACCATAATTTGCAGAAGTCTGGTAAGGATTAAGAGCCATATTGGTTTTCCCATCGAACAAGGCAAATGAAGAGACTCTCTTTTTAAAAACAAAATATACGTCTCCAGCATAAATCTTCACCTGAAATGTTTTTCAAGTTTTATAGTTTAAAACTCTGAGCACTATATTCATTAGTAATAAAAAAAATGTAATAATACTAACAAAGTAAAAAAAGGAAAGTTTACAATGAAAAGTGACATAAAATTGAACATTAGAATTATGATTCTAATTACACAATAGGGTGAAACCATATCTACATCAAAGGCATGAACATTCATGTATAGGGGGAAAAAAATTCTTGGTGGAGCAAATGGTTCCAAACAACTCCAAACATCAGTTCTTTAAATCGAGAAATTAAAATAATCATATACATTTATCCTTTAAGAAAACAACAACAAATATATTAATCATAACCCATAAAACAAAGAAACAAAAGTTTGATGGGTGATAAGAAGAAACAAGGAAAACAATCATGCAAAAATTAGACAACAATGGTTGATAGTTGCGGTTGTGATTCTAAGGAGAATTCCACCCGTCACCTATCTTTGTATATTGAAATTTACCGGCCAATTTTTTACGTACAAAAATCATACCCTTAAAACTGTTAAAGTAACTTTGCAGGTAGATAACTTTCGAGAAAAAAAAAAAAGAATAAGGAGACACAGAAAAAAAAACATTAGTTAAGCATACATGAACCTATGTTTCTAGAAGGGGCAGCCATTACTCTTTGTTATGAGATCAAGTAAGTGCTCCACTGCCCTGATTTTCATATTAAGAAAAATCGAAAGAGCCAATTGCGGTCCTCAAAGTAACCTTCCAGCGAAAACGGAAAAACAGACTCTTAAGCCATACAAGAGAAAATAGCTAACTATATCCGCTAACAAGCAAGATTAAATTACACGAAGAAAAATTTAGATAATAATGTTGGATTTAGGAACTACTGTTGGAAAGAGAGAGGATATTGTCGAGGAAGTCGATAAGGATCGTCGAGGAAGTCGTCGACGAAAGACGAAGGAAGCAGCAGCAGCAAAACAGATTATCAGCAGCAACAGGTGTTCGGTCGACCGGCCCGGTCGACCGCCCACAGTAGCAAGAGATCGGTCGACCGGCCCGGTCGACCGACGTGCACAACATGCACAAGGAGGGAGCTCGGTCGACCGCCCGGTCGACCGATTGAAGTGACCCAACTCTCTGTTGGGCGCCTGGTCGACTACCCAGTCGACCGGCGCATAGGGTCGGTCGACCGCCCGGTCGACCGACAGTCGGGTGCGGGTTGATTTGCTGATTTAGAAACCTATTGTATATAAACGGGATTTCTAGGGTTTTGTTGCATGTTGAAAAATCTGGAGCTCTCTTGAGATCAGAGGTGCTGTATGTTTGTAATCGATTTTCCAAATCAATTAAATCTCTCTTTCATTACCCCGAGGAAGTAGGCATTGAGGCTGAACCTCGTTAAATCGTTGTTTGCGTGTTCTTTCTCTGGTAGTTGATATTTGTGCTATTTGAGAATTGTTCTTTGTGCTTGGGAGATTCAGGGATTACTCTTCTGGTTGTTGTCGTAGCACAACAAGTGGTATCAGAGCTTCCCAGGTTTTGCTTGGGATTTTTCTGGAGATTCGGAGGGCTTCAAGATCTGATTCGGTGGAGATCGTGTGTCGATCTCAGATCAGAGGTAGTCGTGTTCGTGGGATCGTGTGTCGATCTCAGAAGGACGCAAGGAGTGCTCAAGGAATCTTTGATGGAGTAGATCCGGTGAGAAACTCAATCTAGGATTTCGAGAAGAAGATAAAAATCCGATTTTTATCGAAGTTGTGATCTATTTCCAGTTGATTTTTTTTCGCATAGATAGAGGATCAAGTAATCTAGATGGCAGAAGAAACTACTTCAGTTAAGACCATGCATCCTCATCCGAGGATTGACGTGGTGAAGTTTAATGGCACAAATAATTTCGGGATGTGGAGATGTAAGGTTGGATGCCCTGAATACATCGAACCTCGAGGATACTCTCCTTCTGGAGAAGAAGAGAAGCACGACCACTGATGAAGAGTGGGAGAAGATGAACAGGTCTGCGTGTGGGTTGATTCGTTCATGTTTAATGAAAGACATAAAATATCTTGCGCAACATGAGACGTCGGCGAAGCATCTGTAGGAAACCCTTGAGAAGAAATATCTGACCAAGAGTGTCGAGTCAAGATTGCAGCTTTAGAGTAAGCTGTACCAGTTTCAGATAAAGAAGGGGAGCACAGTGAATGAGCACATCAACCGCTACACGAAGCTTCTTACAGATTTGGTAAACGTGGATGTCAAGATAGATGAGAAAGACAAGGCGATCATTCTCCTGAATTCACTCCCGGCGGAGGAATATGAGACATTTACTCTGACCTTTATCAATGGTAAGCAGAGTCTGGACTACCATGAGGTGTCGTCTGTACTGGCAAGTTATGAGACGAGGAGAAAGGAGAGATATCCTTCTCAGTCAAGCTCATCAGCGGAGGCACTAGCAGTAAGAGGCAGGGGTTCATCTAGGAAGGGCAGTGAAGAAAGAGGAAGATCAAAGTCCAGGTCGGGCTATAGGGATCTGAGGAAGAACCAGTGTGCCTTCTGCAGAGAAATAGGGCACTGGAAGGTGGACTGTCTGTAACGCCCCGATCCCAAGGATACGGAGATGTTATGGCGACGTACATACGCAGGGCGGAAAACCCTCACGTACGTACGCTAAGCCTCAGTACCTGAGTTACCTGGCATATGTTATCCGATATCATGTTACCTGTATACTTGTTACTTTACCTGGCATATATTATACTGTCTGTGATGGCATATGACGCATGTTCTGCATTGCATGGCATACGACGCATGTTCTGCATTGCATATATTATGCTTTCTGTATAGCAGACATCACTACTGTATATACACCACACCGTATAGTGATTACACTGTATAGGCCCATCTGCCTATACACGTCTATCACGTCACCACTAGACGACTATAGACATGACCCGATGATAACCGGTTTAATGACGATATTAAAAGATGACAAATGTATAAATATATTTCTACTGCTTACATGTTTATCTATTTCTACTGCTTATGACATTCTTCATATATATCCTTATTATATGATATCACCAGTACAATATGATGTATTACCTATTATTATCATGCTTGTATTACTATTGTATATATTACTGCCTCCTTCATTTTACCACTCACTAGGTCGCTCTCTGACGACCCTGGGTTTGCATGCCCAGGTTGGAGATCCGAGTTACCGTAGCTTCAGAGAGTGCCTTGGAGTCACATGGGAGATTCCTCATCGGACTATTCATAGGTATTTTAGTGATTTATTTCTGTTATCTTATTTGTCCCTCTTTTTCATATCTATTATGATCGCTAACCTCTTCTGCAAGTATTCTTGTACTTATTTCATACTGGAACTCAGGTACTGAGGCTTAGCGTACGTACGTGAGGGTTTCCGCCCTGCGTATGTACGTCGCCATAACGTCTCCGTATCCTTGGGATCGGGGCGTTACACTGTCCGAAGTTCAAAGGGAAGAAGGAGTCGAAGGCTGAAGCAAATCTTGCAAAGGTGACGAATACTCAGAGAAGTAGTTCATAGGCAGATGGATCAGATTCGGACTCGTCAGGTTTCTCGTTTTCAGTCATTACTCCCATCGTTGGTCACTCACGGGAAGATGAGTGGATTTTGGATACAGGTACAACATACCTGCGTGCCCTAATCGGGGTTGATTTTCTACCTTTGAGAAGCTGGAGGGGTGTTCGGTCGTTATGGGCGATGATCACCCATGTAGCATGGAGAGTGTAGGTACAATCCAAATCAGGATGTTTGATGGGATGGTAAGGGAGCTGAAGGGAGTGAGGTATATACCTCAGTTGAAGAGAAATCTCATCTCCATTGGAGCTTTGGAAGCATCGGGCATGGTGATATCTGTTCGAGATGGCGATCTCAGGATGATCAAGGGCTCGATGGTGGTGATGAAGGGCGTCCGCCGAGACAATCTCTACTACTTGAAGGGTAGTACGGTGACAGGTCAGGTGGAGACTTCCAGTTCCTCAGATGATGGTGGCCCGGAGGTCTGGCAGGGAAAGGTCGGACAGGAAGAAGAAAAGTCTTTGCAAGCTCCTGCAAAGAAGGAATTGCTGGAAGGTGCTGCTACCTGCACGTTTGAAGGTGAACATAGCGTTCTGGACAAGAAGAAGGTGAAATTCAGCACCAGTACTCACCGAAATGAAGGTCTTCTTGATTGTGTTCACGTGTGCATTTGGGGACCTGCTAAGACGGCATCGCTTGGAGGTCACAGGTACTTTGTCTCTTTTGTTAATAGTGTATCTAGGCATTGTTGGATATATCCAATGAGACAAAGTAGTGAAGCCCTAGATATATTGGTGAAGTGGAAAGGAAGAATGGAGAGGCAGATAGGTAGGAAGATAAAGGAGCTGAAGATTGGTAATGTTGGAAAGGACATGAACCAATTCCTACGATTTGGCCAGAACACCAGAATTGTTACTCACTTCACAACAGGTACAGATGGGATGGCTAAGGATGTAATCCGTTCCTTGCTGGAGGAGGTTCGGAGGTTGTTGTCTAATGCAGGATTGGACAGGTCGTTTTGGGCTGAGGCGACTGAGTATGCTAGTCATCTCATGAATAGATCGACTGCGATAGGAGGTAAAGCTCCATTGAAAATTTGGTCTGGGAAAGCTGCTCAAGATCATGATGTGCTTGCGGAAGTTTGGAAGTCCGACCTACTTCAGTGCCAAGAATGGCAAGGTGAATCCACGAGCAAAGAGGTTTGTGTATTTGGGTGTCAAGAGAAACAGCTACAGATTGTGGGACCCCGAAGACAAGAAGATCGTGATGAGCAAACATGTCACATTTGGAGAGACTTCAGTGTTGAAGTCCACCGTCTCTCAGCAGGTGGAGAGGACGGAGACCAAGGAAGTATCGCAGCGGGTGGAGGTTGATGCTACTCCATTATCTCCAGTTGGTTCGGCATCAGTGAAGACTTCATCGGATGTGACACCGGGTGGAGATCATGAAATCAAGGGTGATGCTGAATAGGTCGAAGACATTGTTGAGGATGTCAAGGTGCTTGCAGCTATTGGAACCAAGGTGAAACCACGCTTGTGGGGAAAGAAGCATGAATCTCAAGCTTGTGAACGCGACAAGCTCAAGTTGAAGGCCGTTGTTATCCATGATGGTCGGGAAGAGGTTCATATGACTCAGTCGACAGGTTCGCTGCTGCAAATATAGTTACCAGTGCTTGCGCTTGATGAAGCTCATTTAAATGAACTACAGTTGGCTTGATCCTTTTGGGCAAAGGTACGTAGGCAGTCGTAAAGGCGCAGCCATTTGGTGATGCAACTCTTATGAAGTTATTTGGGTTCTCGAGAAGCTGTTATGGATCTTCACGTAGAGGTGAAGAGTTGTGGCAGATGGAACTTTACGTAGAGGTGGAGAGGCTTCACGTAGAGGTGAAGTGTCGTGGCCAGTTGGATCTTCACGTAGTGGTGAGGCGTTGTGATCTCGATGAACAGGTTGATCTTCCGGTGAGAAGATGATGAGCTTGCATAAGAAGTGTGCATCCAGTTGAAGCCGATGATGGCGTTTGGTGTACTCTACGCAGACTTAGTTGGACCGTCAGTGGAAGACATGTAGACTAGATATAGCTAGTCAGTTGGAGAGTCAGTGTTGGCTCGTGAGGAAGTCTTCATGAGGTCGTGAAGTTGCGGAGTAGAAGCCATGTTGGTGATCGGCATGTATGAAAGTTCTCCTAAGGTGAAGTGTAGGAAAGGCATGTATGGTGCTTTCCTGTGGATGGCTGAGCTAAAGATTCCAAGCCGAGATCGTGTGTCGATTTCGCTGAGATCGTGCCGGTGCGCGCAAGCCGAGATCGTGTGTCGATTTCGTCTGGTGCGCGCAAGCCGAGATCGTGTGTCGATTTCGCCGAGATCGTGTCGATTTCGCCAGGTGATAGACTGGGCTACGTTGGAGATCGGCTCAGATTTTGAAAGAATCTTCACTGAGGTGGAGAATTATTGGAAAGAGAGAGGATATTGTCGAGGAAGTCGATAAGGATCGTCGAGGGATCGTCAAGGAAGTCGTCGACGAAAGACGAAAGAAGCAGCAGCAGCAAAACAGGTTATCAGCAGCAGCAAGTGTTCGGTCGATCGGCCCGGTCGACCGCCGCAGTAGCAGGAGATCGGTCGACCGGCCCGGTCGACCGACGTGCACAATATGCACAAGGAGGGAGTCGGTCGACCGCCCGGTCGACCGACTGAAGTGACCCAACTCTCTGTTGGGCGCCCGATCGACTGCCCGGTCGACCGGCGCATAGGGTCGGTCGACCGACAGTCGGGTGCAGGTTGGTTTTTGCTGATTTAGAAACCTGTTGTATATAAACGGGATTTCTAGGATTTTGTTGCATGTTGGGAAATCTGGAGCTCTCTTGAGATCAGAGGTGTTGTAAGTTTGTAATCGATTTTTCAAATCAATTAAATCTCTCTTTCATTGCCCCGAGGAAGTAGGCATTGAGGCCGAACCTCGTTAAATCGTTGTTTGCGTGTTCTTTCTCTGGTGGTTGATATTTGTGCTGTTTTGGGAATTGTTCTTCGTGCTTGGGAGATTCAGAGATTCCTCTTCTGGTTGTTGTCATAGCACAACAACTACCTCAACCCGATGAAGAGAAATTATGTCTCCTGCTGGCCTAACACATGGCAGGCTTTCCTCATTCTTAGCAAAAAAGTTTACAGCGAGACTTGGAGCTCGAGAAGAGAAGTCGATGATCCTCAATATGACAACATAATCTATGAAGAAGTATCCAACTAATTGATAGAAACGAAATCATTATGGTGAATAACTATCCACGTAAACACTGATCATACTAGAATAATGGTACTGCATGATTTAAAATGTATTGAGCTTCTCAATAACTGGTTCAGATCCAATGCATGGGTTGGTTAACTATTACAGGAAAACATAGTATCATCATTCTAATCAATAACTGGTTCAGATCCAATGCATGGGTTGGTTGACTATTACAGGACATAGTATGATCATCCTAAGTAAAAAATTAAAAATAAAAATAAATAAATAAAAATTTATTTAAGGAGAAAAGAGAAAGAAGGGGGGAAAAGCAAATATAATGTGGCAAACATTCAAGTGAGCTGAAATGGTTAACATGTGGAAATGTTTCTTACATTCAACAACAAAAGGAAACCTCAATTCAGTTATAAATAACTTACATTTAGACATTTATTCATAAGACAACACAAAAAAGAGTAGAGACCAAAACACTCGTTTTTGCTATCACATCAAAAAGGTCAAATTTTTGTAACAACCCAAAACACAACAAAATCTACAGACAACCTTTATGCCCTAATTCAGCTAAAGAACCAATCTTTCCCCTATCGGTATTCAAAATTCTGTTATTCTGACCAACATTCAACTCAAGAACTAGAGTTTGAGCCCTAACTCAACCATCCCATCAGAAAGATCAGAACTTTGAGGCAACCAAAACCCCCAATTCTTAAATTCCCCCAAAAAAATGATGGGGTTTTGAGAAAGGAGAGAACGAACCAGTTCATTTGCTTCTTTGTGAGAGTCCAACCTCTGAGATCTTGGCGAAAAGATTGACCGTCCTGTTCACCAACTTCTTTGCGTCGGGGATGGGAGTGAAGAGAGAGGAGAAGGTCGAATTTCCGGCCATTTTTTTTAGTGCGGGATGCGATCGATCGCAGAGTTTTAGGCTTTGCCCTCTTGTGAGAGTTGAGAAAGATGGTGAGCGGGAAGGCCCAGATGAAAAGACTATAGATGTCCACGTGGACTTTATAGACTATAGCATTTTTACATTTTTCTTTATTTGTTTTCTTTTTTCTTTTTCTTTTAATTCTTGCAGACCATGTCTTTTTATTTCTTTGTTTTTTTTATTATTTCGCTACAATGACGCTTCATAATTAAAAAAAAAAAATTAAGCGTCATATTTGACTCGCTACAGTCACATCCATGTTAGAAAATACAGATTCCGCCAAACCACCACTTGTTTATATATTTTTATTTCTTATTTTACCTTTCCTCATTGCACCTGATGTTACTCACCCCTCAAACCCTTAAATTTTAACCCCGACGCAGAGAAATTCGCGGGTCGACCTGCGTGACTAGGTCGTCGTAGGGGTTGAAAAGGGGTAGGAACGGAGCCCGTGAATTTTTTTTTTGAGATCGACTTTTTTGCACACTCGTTTTATTCGTGCTCGTAAAGAGTTCTACGAGAACTAACTTAGAAATACTGCGATTATGATCGCAGATCTTAAAAATAAGATATTTTTGTGAGAACTGCGTTTATTTCTTTGTTTTTTTTTATTATTTCGCTACAATGACGCATCATAAGTAGAAAAAAAATTAAGAGTCTTGAATCGCTACAGGCTCATCCATATTAGCAAATACAGATTCCGTCAAACCGCCACTTGTTTATATATTTTTATTCTTTATGTATTTTTATTTCTTATTTTACCATTCCTCGTTGCACCTGATGTTTCTCACTCCTCAATTTTAACTCCGACGCAGAGTAATTCGCGGGTCGACTTGCGCGGCCAGGTCGCCGTAGGGTTGAAAGGGGGGTGGGGACGGAGCCCGTGAATTTTTTTTTTTAGATCGACTTTGTTATACATCTCGTTTTATTCGTGCTCCTAATGAGTTCTACGAGAACTGACTCAGAAATACTGCGATTATGATCGCAGTTCTTAAAAATAAGATATTTTTGTGAGAATTATGATCATATATTGCAGTCCTCTATACTATGATCTTTTTGTGTGAGGGCTACGATGATAGGTATTTCTGAAGCGGTCTTCTTTTTTTGAAGTGATTACTTAGGAGTATTTTCGTCTTTCACCGTTGATGAGCGTTTCAGCGTTTGCACGTGGGCGCACATCCTTACTTTAAATAAAGAGGTGACTGAAACAAACAAAATTATGAAGTTGAATTTTTTTTCTTCTAATTACGATTCAATATAGGAGGGTGCAGCAAAATGCCGCTTTTATAATTCCGCAATCCAATTTATTTATTGGTATAAAAAAGAAATGTGACATATAATATTTTTTTTTTTGGCTTTTAATTTATACCAATAAAGGATAAAAAAAAACTTAAAATGCGCATCCAGGGAATCGAACCCTGGTCAGTACCGTGGGAGGGTACTATGATACCACTACACCAGATGCGCTGTTGGGAGGTTGCAAATCACTATTTTTATTATATGCAAAGCATTTAAATCATACCTTAACACTTAATGTTGTTGCTCAAAAGCTTGGTTATTTGAGCACACGAAGGATGCTAAAGTGCATCAAGTGACTAATTACTCAGAAAAATAGATTAAATGGTACATAAGAAATCGAACGGTTAAGGTTTGAGGTTTCACAGTGTACAACTCAATAAACGTGATGGACGAGAGAAAAATGGAAAGATTTGAGAACAATGTTACAGGATACCCCATCACAATTTCATCTATTGTCAGTCTATCTACAGAGATATAAGAGTTCTACTGATCAAACAACGGATGGCAACCCTCATATCATATATCTACAAAGTGAAAGCGAATTGATCAGTGAAGCAAGAATGATTAATAGCATCAAATATGGAATTTAAACTTTCCTTCTAAACTTTAGCCTTAAGTAGAACTTACCATTGCATTTGAAAGTGTTACAATAATTAAGAAAGGAAAAAATTGAAATTCTTGTTACTGATGATGAGCGCAATGCCCATATATATAGAGATTACAATTACACAGTGATAAAAAAAACTCTACTCTTAATACAATTCTAATACAGTACGTACTTTAATCCTGATACTACTCTTAACACATCACCTCAAACTCGGAATGGGGCAAACAGCTAGGGATGTGAAACAGGACGGGCCGGGTCAGGCCTGTCCCAGGCCCGACGAGTCGAAGACCGGGCCGGGCCAAGTCTGGACCGGTCCCTAAAATCCGGGAGGCCCGGTTTGGCATAATGGGGACTCAAGCACGGCCCGAAGACCCGACCGGGCTGGCACGAGTTTTTAAAACCCTTTAAAAAAATTAAATTAAAATTCAAAAAATAAAAAATTTCTAAAATTTCTAAAAACTTGAGCACTTGAGGAGAGGTAGAGAGAGCTTGAGCACTTTAGAAACTTGAGAGAGTTTGAGAACTTGAGAGAGCTTGATCACTTGAGAGCTTGATCACTTGAGAATTTAAGATATTTTTTAAAGAATTTTAGAGAATTTCTTGATGATGGAATGAAGTAAGGAAGAGTGGGTGTTTATAGAGGGGAAGAGGTGAAAAATGTAATTTTTTTGAAAAAATTCTGGCCAATATTCTCGTTGAGGGGGTTTGTAATTACATTTTTCGAAAAAATTCTGGCCAATATTCTCGTTGAGGGGGTTTGTAAAAATTACAAACCCCCCCCAACCAGCGGCTATATTATGGACCAATAATCTCGTTGGAGGGTTTGCAAAAAACATTACCCCCCACCAAAAAAAAAAGGACCCAAAAGCTAGAATTCTAGTCGTTGGGCACCCGATGAGGGTGCGGCCCGGCCTGACAGTGAGTCATGATTTCTAAACCCGAGCACGTCCCGGGTTTGAGGGCTGGCCCAGGCTGTGCCCATGCGGGTCGCCCGAGCTGGCCTGGCCCGTTCGAAACCCTACAAACAACAGGAGATTGCCAATATATATATATATATATATATATATATATATATATATATATATATATATATATATATATATATATATATATATATATATATATAACAAAAATCTAATTCTAATACTTCTCTAATACTACCAACCCCCCTCCAAAATCCATGGTATACTACACCAAAAAAAAAGAAACAATTTTATAAGCTAATAAAAATATATCATGGACAAGCGTTCTGCTTAAGCGTATCCTGCCTGCTGTTGTTTTCATTATAATTCTTGTTGCTTGCTGTTAAGTCTTGTTAAAATTATTCTGGAAAGAAACTGAGAATTCTGCTCCTATAAACACCCCCTCCTGATAATTATAGGTTCATCACTTACCGCGAACTTGTTCACAAAAAGTTTCAGCAACACAAACTACAAAAGGGGAGCTTTGGCTCGTGTACAAAGGATGTTTAGATTATGGGTTGCTTGTTGCGAGAAAGTTCTTGAATTTGGAAGTTGATGGAGCTTCGAGGAGTTTCGATGTTGAATATCATGCTTTGAGCATGGTTCGTCACAGAAATCTTATTAAAATCATCAGTTCTTGTTCCAACTTGGACTTCAAGGCACTTGTTCTCGAATTCCTTCCTAATGGAAGCCTTGAAACGTGGATGTACCTCAAAAACTACCACTTGAACCTCTCCAAAGGATTAACATAGTTTTGGACGTGGCATCAGCTCTTGAGTAGCTCCATCACCACCATCCTCATGCCATAGTGCACTGTGATCTGAAGCCGAGCAATGTTTTGCCTGATGAACACATGACTGCACATGTCTGTGACTTTGGTATAGCAAAACTGCTGCTTGGTGATAGCATGACTGGGGCATCAATAAGTCCTCCAAGGACAATTCGCTATATGGCTCCAGATAATTAGACTTATGAGCATTTTACCTTGATTCCAGTAAAATTATCATTATCATTTATGTTATTCCTTTTGCTTGTCGAATAGAGTGTGTGCCAATAAAGGGGGATGTTTATACCTTTGGCATGTCGTTGCTAGAGATCTTTACACGGAAGAAGACCGCTGATCCTATGTTCATTGGGGCACCGCGCCTACGATGGTGGGTATGTGAGGCACATCTTACTGCTTCATGGGAAATTGTGGACTGCAACCTTTTTTGAAAGATGGGTCTGGAAATGTAAGGCCGACGAACAATCTAATTTCTATCCATGCGTGTCTTTCTTCTATCATGGAATTGGGTACACTCTGCTCAAAGGACTCACCTAAAGAAAGGCATGTAATGAAAGAAATTGTCTCAACACTGCACAAGATTAAAATGGACTGCTTGTCCAAGTTTCCTAACGCTTGAAGCATGGTGAATGTTGATTTGTCCAATATGAAAAATCTAAATTAGGCTCTCTAGAAAAATATTATAATTGTAGTGGTGTATGCATATTAATTTACTCGATATTTAGTCTAAATTCCTAGACGGTTATGAGAAGCTTTTTATGCCATAATCTCCATCATATAGATTCTGTTGGTAACTTGAGATTCCTTTCATTTTTCTTCCTGTTTACTATGGCTAGGCACCTAAAGTGTGCATAATGACTAAGAATTTGTACATCGTACAGTGTTTTAAATACCGGATATTGGTGATATATCGGTCGGCAAAATTATATACCAGATATCGTGTGATATATCGTGATATGGTACTAAATACTGGACGTCATTTCGGACATTATACCGGATGAAAAATATACATGTGATTGCCTATATGAATCATATAAAACTACTTAAAGCAAGTTTAAGATCATAAACTCATAATGAATACTTAGTTTTTATAAAAACTCCTCAAATGTGTTTGTAAGAGTTCTTCAAATGCGTCACATGACGATATGCCGGATATATCGACATATCGGCCACGTGACGATATATCGGCTCATATCAGTTCAAAAAGATATCCGATAAAATTTTGAACTGATCGTATCGTTTTAGATAAAATACCGGTATCTTGGCCAATATACTGGTATATCGGTCGAGATTTAAACAGTGTTAGTTGCATAAATGACAAATTGCAAATAATAAGAAGTACTTGTTCTTGCATTACAAATGTCTGTTTCTGTAAATAATAACAGTTTTAGCATGGTTAAATCCTGGACCTCTGAAAAACAAGGATTAGAGGATGAGGAATTTAATTTTGTAAAAATCAAGTTTTAAAACCCAAAATAGCATTAATTCATCCGATTCCTTGAAAAAAGAAAAAGAAATTGTTCTTCAGTCCTCATTTTACAGTAACAAAGAAGGATATGAGGTTTCACAGACAAAGATCTTGGGCGTTCAGAAGCGATTTGATGATCCCAGCATTAAGATTTAGTTCAACACTAGAATTTAGCTTTCAAAAGTTAATAATACGGTAACCTAATGCGAAGGGGTCTCATTCAAATTCTGCTATTAGTTGATAAAACTCTATAGGTTTATAAAAAAAATCAGAGCTGTACAGAAATCTTGTGCGAATCAACTTGAGATATACAAACCTGGAGCACATCTTCAGAGAGATACACTGGGAACTAAAGGTAAGGACTACATCTTTGAAGGATCTCCTAGTTAATGACCATATCCTTTAAGATTTCCATATTTTGGCCCTCTATTTAAACCTCATTTTGGGGGGAGAAGTACATCCAGTAAGTTGAAGGAGGAGGAGGAGAAGAGAACAATGGCAAAGGGATCATTTGGCTTCACCCTCACCATAGCTTTGGCTGCTGTCCTGTGTTTAGCTCTGCATGCAGGTATATGGTAATCCTTGCATTAGTAATTTCATATGGTATTTTTGGGCCAGATGTACCTCTGAAATACATCAAATAACTGGTTCGATGTTTAAATTACTCACAATTGATTCTCCAACTTTTATCTCATTATTTTTCATGTTTTTCTCTGTTTTTAGTTTTATAGACAATCAATTGAGTTTACAGTTCACTGTTTTGCAGAATCTAGAGTGATTGGAGAACATAATGGAGCTGTAAGTATTTCATTCTTATATCTAGTGCCGGGTGTTTGATCACCGAACTTAGTCCTGTCTAATTCTTTGTTAAGCAGTTATTTCAAATCAATTATACAAGCAATGTCTTCTATATATACTTGTACATGCTCAAATTGCTCGAGTTAAATTCTGTGTGTATTCCCTCCATGTATTACATTGATCAATTCAAATCAGCACTTGCTAATTAATCATGATTTCTCAATTACTTGGCAAGCATGAGCTTGCATGCAATTTTGTTTCCTCACAGCGACTAGAATGGTTTCTTGCAGGAAAAGAAGAATTGGTGCGTTGCAAATCCTTTGCACATGCCGCTGCATTTCAGGATGACATCGACATCATATGCAAGCAACTGAATTGCAGCGTTATTGAAGCAGGCGGTGACTGTTACGAGCCAAACACCTTGTATAATCATGCTTCGGTGGTTCTCAATCTCTATTACAGACAACATCAGTCTCAACGCTCTGCTTGTGACTTCCATCACAGTGGACTGATATCCGTAACCGATCCATGTAAGTTTCTTGTCCCTTTGCCTGCTCCCTTCGCTATGCATTGCATGAAACTATTATGGGTCAACACACACACATCCTCACACCATCTGAGAATTATACGTCGCAGCTATCAATAATTGCAAGGACTATAGGTATCGTAGACTCATCAATTTTTGGCAATCTATATATATACTAAGCACATTTTTACTCCAAACATATAGCACCGCACATGCCAAAACCACAGACAACCTGGATTTATATACTAAGCACATCCTCAGTAATGTGTGAAAAATACAAATTTGTCAGTAAAATAATTTACTATTTTATTTGTTTTTATGTAATTGCTCTATTTCTAGCCAGTCATATGTTCTACATACCTAGGACTTTCCATATATTAAGTCAGTCACATATATTTATTTTTAGTTACTTTAACAATATGGATCAACATCAACGGAGTGGATCTTGTATTTGAATGTTATGGGATTGAGCTTGAGTGGGAAGGATTCGGACTCAAATCTTTCCGCATGTACCCAAGTCTACATAAAAGTCAATCAAATGTATACATATCTAAGACTTTCCACATACCAGGTCAATCATGTTTATATTCTGTCATGTATAAGAAAAGAAACCCACTCAGATTTCATTCATAAAGAAAAGAAAAAAAAGAAAAGAAAAGAAACCCACTCAGATTTCATTCATAAAGAGGGAAACACTGAACGTCTTCAAGTTGGATTGAGCGGCCATCCTTGCATTCATGGCACTTGGGGGTCTTTCTCTTGGTTTGGAGTTGAACTATCAAGAAACATGAACAGCTTGTTCAATCCAACTCTACTTGTTTCAAGTGGTAAAAGATCAAGAGGAAGTCCTCCCAAGAACCATGAATCAAATATGGTGCGGAGCAGAAGAGTCTACCAAAGCAGAAGAAACAAGAAGGTATTCATCATTTTAATAGCTCAAATTCGAGTTCCTTTAGGTGTCTAGCCTGGGAAACAAATGGAAACAAGGAAACTGATATCGACTTTGGGATCAAGTTGTCATGAACTGCAGCATTGCTTTTCTTGACAAGAACAAAAGGATAATAAAGTGTAAGCTGCGGTACGTCAAGTGCTCAGTCATGGGTCCTTGGAGTTCTTACTCTTGGTTTTTTCCAGAACTAAAGTCAGTTGGTGTTGAGCAATCAAGACAGATGAAACAAGCTATTCATTGTCTTTCTCCTAGCCTATCTTCTTTGTAATGTTTTGCTGAACAATGAGCCGGCAATTGTTGTTACTCTAAATTTGATTGATTACATTCGAGATTTGTTATGTCTTGACTTATTTTTCTTGCTGCGGTATACATAAAACCTAATCATTAGTTCGATGCTTGAACTTTTCTTAACCACTTTACTATTGACTCGTACTTTTGCAGCCTCCGGAAAGTGCAATTATCCTTGAAACTTCTGGTGTGAGGCGAACAAACGAGGCTTCTTCACAATAAGCGATGTATGCTTCACGCTTGTATCTTCTCGTACTTTTCATCAATAAATAAATAAAATTGTGTGCCATGTGCTTGTTTTCTCCTCTTTCTGCTCTATGAGAATGTACAAATTCTCTGCTTATTATCAATAAATAAGTGGCATCTCTTGCTTTTGAATCCTTTAACTCTGTTCTTTCTACATATATCACATGTAACTGTCAGTTTTCTTCGTTTTTTCTAATGATTAGGTGCAAAACCAACATCACAAATATTGTGCTGCAAATGCGAACTAGAAAACATCGTATCACTATCACATATATAGCTCAAAGGAGAAACAAACAAAGCCCAAAAAAAATTGCAACTAATTTGATCATTAACAGCATCCGCAACATGTTTACTGTAACCTGCAATATAACTTGCAGGTTGCAGCGTGTAAACCCAGTTACATCAATACTATTTTGTTCTTAAGTAGTCTTCTTCCTTCAAGTTCATCACAAGAGCCAACGGAAAATTTTCAGATAATGAAAAGTATCTGTTAGCAATCAAATTGTTATTTCTTAATTAGATAGCTTTTTATCTAATTATAAGGGTTTTGCACCCACTGAATTCTGTCATTGTTGTGTACCAACTAATTTAAAGTTTAGGGGTCATATAGATTTGTCGTTTGAATTATAATATGCATGAACTATTGTTGGAAGAGTACTTGTAGAGAACCTATCAGTAAATAATCATTCCTTGAACATGCCATTGCAACAACCAACGTTAGATGCTTATCAAAATAGCTAGGTAGCATCAAGTGGAGTTTATGATTATAATTTAGATGAATGATTCTGTATTTATTTTGTTAAATAATTTTTAATGGGGGCATTAACAGTTGGTGATGCATTTCAAATTCAATAATTATAATTTCAGTTAGCATGTTCTTGTCAAGTTGAGTAGGTATGAACCATTAGGATACATGGACTAGTGTTAATTAATACATATGGAATTGATTGTATTAGCTTAACTAGGACAAACTTCAATTTGTCACATGGATTATTAATCCACTTGTTGACAAACTTAATTTGATGTTCGGAGAGTCATAGATTGTGGTTTGCATTATACTATGCATGAACTGTTATTTTTAGAGCAACAGGCATTGAACCTCTTAATTAATAATCAATCCTTAACATGCTATTGCACCAACCAATGTTATAGGCTAATTAAGGTTGTTGGGAATCTTACTTTAATAAGAAGTGGTGCTCATAGTTATAGGTTAGTTGTTATAATAACTAGTCCGTATGTATTTCGTTAAAGACTTTTTAATGAAACGCAGGATGTGCATGCCTTCATGATTTACTCTCAAAAGGGAATATAGAATGGTTTTAGGTGTATCTAGCTTTACCTATCATCGTAAAAATATGTATTTGTGTTGTTTTTTCTGATAAGTTTCTGAGGGTGAATCATAGTAATATAATTGTCGAGACTCAAAACTTCAGCCTCTCAAGGGAAAATTGCTAGATCAACCTATCATCGTAAAAATATGGCTTTTAACCTATGTTACCTAGATACTTCTATGAAGGAAACATACCCCTACTGAATACTTATCTGATACTTGGTTGCTATTATACTTGATGGACATGTGTCAGATACTCCTTTGAGGTAACCTACAAATTTGCAACATATCCTAGTTTTGACGAGGACAAATTGGAAACATGTTTTGAGACTAGGAAGATTAAAAAAAAAAACAAAAAAACAACAAAAAAAAAACAAATGGATGATGGGCTCACAGTTCTGTGTAATTTGTAAATTCATTGCATTTATATAATTTGTTCAATTTCTTAGTAAGTGTATGATTGTCCATGTAACTATTGACTTGTATAACTTGAAAATATTTCATAATATCCAAGATATGTACTCTATAACCAATCTATGCTTATAAATTCACGATACATATAATGAACATTAACAAACATATAGATGTATAATTTAGTATTCCCATGTTCACAATGTACCGGTATGCTAAACTTTTAGGATTTACCGTATCATGTACCCGAACTATGATATACACATTTACAGTATCCATATCGGTTCATAGTATCTTTAATGAAAATAATCATCATGCTAGCTAATTTGCATTTACTAGTAGATCTCAAGAATCAAGAATCTAATACAGATTGATGGTGTTAGCAAGTAAACATGGGTCATTTAGGTCAACTTGCTTTCTGTCCCATAGCCTCCTTGGAATGCTAATCACCCAAAGTCTGTTTGGAGGGCTAATCAGCAAGTATAAATTTAATTGTATCTTTTCAGAAACCATAAGCTGATTTATACCATAGAAACTATAAATTGATTTCTATTATCTGCAACTACAAGTCCAAATGTGTCCTCTGGAATTGTAAATCTGAAATTCGTGGCCAAGTTCTTCTAGGCATCTCTGTTTGCAACAGAACAACCAGAGAATACATACCAAAGCTTTTTCATGTGATCAACTATAAATTAACATTTATCCTCAGAAACCATAAGCCAATTTATATCATAGAAACTATAAGTTGATTTCTATCCTATGAACTACGAGCCCAAATGTGTTATCTGTAACTGTAAACCTAAAAGTTACGGTCAAGTTTCTTCGACGCATCTCCGGCTGCAATAAAAAAAATCAGAGAATACATCCCACAGCTATTCCATATAATCAACTATCTCATGAAGGGTAAACTGTTGCAACAACCACAATCACTGAACGATGATCGCCCCTCGTATGCCAAAAAGTATGATTGTGTGAATTTTAATCACCTAGTTGTAGGGCTAATCACCTGAGCCTCCCTAGACCCAGCAATGGCAATAGCATCATGTACTAGGTTTAATATAATAGAAAATACAATCTCTATGTGGAATCTCTGCACAAAGATCTCATAGACACAAAAGAATGTGAATTATAGACACGCAAATACTATAAGATACCAACGATTACACACAATGTATCTTTTCTTTTCTACCCCTACTAAACTAAGGATAAGGACAAGACAAGTCCAACAAATTTATTGTTCAAATATTGTAAGGTTAATTTTGACAAAATTCTTAACTTCTTCCTCTTACATCATTTTATTATAAATGTAGATGCACAAAGGTCGAAATAAAAATTAAAATATAACAGAAATTTTGCAATGGAATGTGGAAGCAAACCTCTTGGTCTGCAATGAACTCAATCAAGGTTGCAAACGGAACATTCTCGTTGTCTATATCTGAAAAATATTTAAACGGTCATGGATTGTTAATATTGCAAATGCATAGATCTTGAAAAAAAAAAAGATATTTAAATTTTAAATAATCATTTCAAAATATATTCGAGAGAAAAAAGAAATATGTCTGATTTTCATAATTGTATTCATACAGCCAAGTAACTTGATAAAATTTGATTAACTGTTGCAAAAAATCAAAATAATGTTAAAAGGAAAGCGACAAAAAACAACTAAGAAATAGATTAATTGAGAAGCTAAACCTGTTATGTAAGATGATTGAAGATAACTCATCAAAGACATTGCTCCTATGTTCACCGCTAGGCATTCATTGTAAATCCTACATGACAACAGTATACATTGAGTTAATTTTAATATTGACTAATAAAATATTATTATATACTCAAATGAAAAAAAAAATCTACCTTTTACGATATTTTACATGATCATCTTCATCAGATAAAGTAAAAGTCCTGCTCAACAATTTCATCACGCCAATCAAGATGTTTGATTGTAATTGACAAGAGATATTGTACATTACCGTGGCCAGTACCGTGGGAGGGTACTATGATACCACTACACCAGATGCGCTCTTAAGAAGCTGCAAATCACTATTATTATTATATGCAAAGTTTTTTAAATCATACCTTAATACTTAATGTTGTTGCTCAAAAACTTGGTTATTTGAGCACACGAGAGGATGCTAAAGTGCATCAAGTGACTAATTACTTAGAAAAATAGATTAAATGGTGCATAAGAAATCGAACGGTTAACATTTGAGGTTTTACAGTGTACAACTCAATAAACGTGATGGACGAGAGAAAAATGGAAAGATTTGACAACAATGTTACAGGACACCCATCACAATTTCATCTATTGTCAATCTATCTACAGAGATATAAGAGTTCTGCTGATCAAACAACGGATGGCAACCCTCGTATCATATATCTACAAAGAGAAAGCGAATTGATCAGTGAAGCAAGAATGATTAATAGCGTCAAATATGAAATTTAAAGTTTCCTTCTAAACTTAGCCTTAAGTAGAACTTACCATTGCATTCGAAAGTGTTACAATAATTAAGAAAGGAAAAAATTGAAATTCTTGTTACTGATGATGAGCGCAATGCCCATATATATAGAGATTACAATTGCACAGTGATAAAGAAACTCTACTCCTAATACAATTCTAATACAGTACGTACTTTAATCCTGATACTACTCTTAACACATCACCTCAAACTCGTGATGGGGCAAACAGCTAGGGATGTGAAACAGGACGGGCCGGGTCTGTTTGGTGGGAGAAAGATCCCCGTAAAATTTTCTTAAATCAAATGAAAGATTACAACAGATTAATACTCCGACTATAAGGGAGGGAAGATATTCACAATAGATGTATAATTTTGTATTTCCATGTTCACAATGTACCGGTATGCTAAACTTTTAGGATTTACCGTATCACATACCCGAACTATGATATACACATTTACTGTATCCATATCGGTTCATAGTATCTTTAATGAAAATAATCATCATGCTAGCTAACTTGTATTTACTAGTAGATCTCAAAAATCAAGAATCTAATACAGATTGATGGTGTTAGCAAGTAAACGTGGGTCATTTAGGTCAACTTGCTTTCTATCCCATAGCCTCCTTGGAATGCTAATCACCCCAAGTCTGTTTGGAGGGGTAATCAGCAAGTATAAATTTAATTATGTCTTTTCAGAAACCATAAGCTGATTTATACATAGAAACTATAAATTGATTTCTGTTATATGCAACTACAAGTCCAAATGTGTCCTCTGGAATTGTAAATCTGAAATTCGTGGCCAAGTTCTTCTAGGCATCTCTGTTTGCAACAGAACAACCAGAGAATACATCTCAAAGCTTTTTCATGTGATCAACTATAAATTAACATGTATCCTCAGAAACCATATGCCAATTTATATCATAGAAACTATAAGTTGATTTCTGTCCTATGAACTACAAGCCCAAATGTGTTATCTGTAACTGTAAACTAAAAGTTACGGTCAATATTCTTCTACGCATCTCCGGCTGTAACAAAAAAATCAGAGAATACATCCCACAGCTATTCCATATAATCAACTATCTCATGAAGGGTAAACTGTTGCAACAACCACAATCACTGAACGATGATCGCCCCTTGTATGTCAAAAAGTATAATTGTGTGAATTTTAATCACCTAGTTGTAGGGCTAATCACCTGAGCCTCCCTAGACCCAGCAATGGCAATAGCATCATGTACTAGGTTTAATATAATAGAAAATATAATCTCTATGTGGAATATCTGCACAAAGATCTCATAGACACGAAAGAATGTGAATTATAGACACGCAAATACTATAAGATACCAACGATTACACACAATGTATCTTTTCTTTTCTACCCCTACTAAACTAAGGATAAGGACAAGACAAGTCCAACAAATTTATTGTTCAAATATTGTAAGGTTAATTTTGACAAAATTCTTAACTTCTTCCTCTTACATCATTTTATTATAAATGTAGATGCACAAAGGTCAAAATAAAAATTAAAATATAATAGAAATTTTGCAATGGAATGTGGAAGCAAACCTCTTGGTCTGCAATGAACTCAATCAAGGTTGCAAACGGAACATTCTCGTTGTCTATATCTGAAAATATTTAAACGATCATGGATTGTTAATATTGCAAATGCATAGATCTTGAAAAAAAAAGATATTTAAATTTTAAATAATCATTTCAAAATATATTCGAGAGAAAAAAGAAATATGTCTGATTCTCATAATTGTATTCATACAGCAAAGTAACTTGATAAAATTTGATTAACTGTTGCAAAAAATCAAAATAATGTTAAAAGGAAAGCGACAAAAAACAACTAAGAAATAGATTAATTGAGAAGCTAAACCTGTTATGCAAGATGATTGAAGATAACTCATCAAAGGCATTGCTCCTATGTTCACCGCTAGGCGTTCATTGTAAATCCTACATGACAACAGTATACATTGAGTTAATTTTAATATTGACTAATAAAATATTATTATCTACTCAAATGAAAAAAAATCTACCTTTTACGATATTTTAGTTGATCATCTTCATCAGATAAAGTAAAAGTTCTGCTCCACAATTTCATCACGCCAATCAAGATGGTTGATTGTAATTGACAAGAGATATTGTACATTACCGTGGTCAGTACCGTGGGAGGGTACTATGATACCACTACACCAGATGCGCTCTTGAGAAGCTGCAAATCACTATTATTATATGCAAACTTTTTTAAATCATACCTTAACACTTAATGTTGTTGCTCAAAAACTTGGTTATTTGAGCACACGAGAGGATGCTAAAGTGCATCAAGTGACTAATTACTTAGAAAAATAGATTAAATGGTACATAAGAAATCGAACGGTTAATATTTGAGGTTTTACAGTGTACAACTCAATAAACGTGATGGACGAGAGAAAAATGGAAAGATTTGAGAACAATGTTACAGGACACCCATCACAATTTCATCTATTGTCAATCTATCTACAGAGATATAAGAGTTCTGCTGATCAAACAACGGATGGCAACCCTCGTATCATATATCTACAAAGAGAAAGCGAATTGATCAGTGAAGCAAGAATGATTAATAGCGTCAAATATGAAATTTAAAGTTTCCTTCTAAACTTAGCCTTAAGTAGAACTTACCATTGCATTTGTAAGTGTTACAATAATAAGAAAGGAAAAAATTGAAATTCTTGTTACTGATGATGAGCGCAATGCCCATATATAGAGAGATTACAATTGCACAGTGATAAAGAAACTCTACTCCTAATACAATTCTAATACAGTACATACTTTAATTCTGATACTACTCTTAACACATCACCTCAAACTCGTGATGGGGCAAACAGCTAGGGATGTGAAACAGGACGGGCCGGGTCTGTTTGGTGGGAGAAAGATCCCCGTAAAATTTTCTAAAATCAAATGAAAGATTACAATGGATTAATACTCTGACTACAAGGGAGGGAAGATATTCACAATTGAATCTCCCCTTTATCTAATTCTGGGTTCTTAATGTGATGGTGGAAAGTGAATCTTGTTTTTCGTTGACCGGGGTGAACGTCAGGACCTCTTGGGAATCCTCTCTTTGGATAGCAGACGGAGTAACACAGCTCCTGTCGATCAGGAATTTAAAAGAGATTGTAGGCAAAAATTAACTTGTACGCAGCAAGTTATTCGAAGAGTTAAACTCTCTCTTTCTTTTCAGTGAAAGTCTTGGTGCTTATACAACTCACAAGCGAAATTCTTTTCAAAGAATTATCTGCTTGACCGACCCCTTCTCTTTAGCAAACGGGACTATTTATAGAGATTTCAGGGGTGAACGTGCCCCTAAAAACGCTCCATAATGGGGGGTTAACTTCCTCATTACGTGGGCAGTAATTGACTCAATAACGAGGGCAGTTATAACCGAGACGCAGGTTTCGACCCTCGAGTCTTGGTGCCGCAGTGATGCTGAGACGCGGGTTTCGATCCTCGCGTCTAGGTGCTGCAGTGATGCTGAGACGCGGGTTTCGACCCTCGCGTCTAGGTGCTGCAGTGATGGCTATGATTAGCTCTGTGTCTGGAGTTTGGACTCTGCTTTTTGATGACTTATCCTTAGTGATTTTTAGACAGCCTACAGAACCCCCTCCAAAGTTTTCGATATTCCGCAGTTGACTGGGACGGATTTCGAAATACTTTGGACTCTGGTTGAATTCATACTTCTCATGATTGGACTGACAATCATTCGAGATGTTCTGAGCTTGATCCTGTCTGGAATATGGTCTCCGTGAGTGTACTGTGAAACTCTTTGAAGCCGTCAGAAATGTGAAAATCACCTAGAGGGGGGGTGAATAGGTGATAATGCTAATCAAAGGGCAATTTAAAAATTTAAAGCTACAACAATCACCAATCAAAAAACACAAGATGAATGCAAGCAATTAAGTATGACAATGAATATGATGAGCAATTAATAAGTGCAAGCAAAGTAGAGTAAGGATTGCAAGAATGTAAACCAATAGCAAACACAAGGATATGTTATCGAGGTTCGAGCACCCAGCTCTACTCCCGCCTTCCCCAGAAGGATTCCGACCACTTCCACTATCACAAAGATCTCAAATACAATGGAGTATCCAACTCCTACAATCTCAAGAACAAGTAATTTCCTTGGTAGTCAAAAGACCACAAACTCTCTCTTTCAAATATCTCTTCCCTTACAAAGGTCCTTGGAGAATATTGAGTAGGAATGAAGCTCTTGTTGTAAGTGAAGAAAGAAAATTAAATCAGAGAGTATTTGAAAACCCTTCAGAAAATCAGTGAGAAATTCAGCACAAAAACCAAGAAACAAGTCTCTTTGAAAGCCTTAAACTTTTGAATTTTCTAGCAAAAAATTGTTGTAACAAATCTCTCCCCAAACACCCCTATTTATAGGAGAGGGCTAGGGTTTAGGGATAAAACATAATTACTGATGTTTAGGAGGTAATTAGATCAAAATATATCCTTAAACGAATTTTTAAACACAAAAGACAAAAATAAACAGCTCACTTAAAATCTGCCCGTTACTGTTCAACGGACACATCGGTCGACTGGGCCGGTCGACCGGTAGATCAAAAATTTGACCGTTATAGGCTAGCGGTCGACCGACCCGGTCGACTGAGAAAACCTGTGAGCAAAAACAATATCTCGGTCGACCGCCCCGGTCGACTGGCAGACATGCATACTGATACGTGCCTCTGCCAGAACTGCGGTCGACTGGTCCGGTCGACCGGACCAGACTGACACAGACTCGGTCGACTGTCCCGGTCGACCGGATCAGGTCAAAAATCATTTTTGAAAAAGAAAATAAAGAGGATTTTGATTTTAACAAAAATACTTTTGAACAGGGAATATAATTAAACATAAAGATGTATTTGTAGGCAAAACTTGTATGCAAAATATTTTTGTATAATTTATAAGAAATTATTTTGGAATGAGCATGTACGCAAAAACGTGTGTGATAGAGCTTCAAACCTATCCACTATTCTTTAACATACTATAAACTGAAAAACAAATTACATGAAGACTTCTTGAGCTATCTTCAAGTCTTTGAGCCATCCAATGCCTTGCTAGTGCCTTCTCTTCTATGATCCTTCCTTGATGTGCAATATGCCTTCCTTGCTTTGTGGAACTTAGAAGTTCTTGCAATAGCTAAGCGAATGGTCTCTAAACATGGTACAAACCTGAAACTTATCTTAACAAACTTATTAGTACCAAATAGCTCTAATTTGGTTTGTCATCATCAAAACACAAAACAATTGGAGAGTGTAACCTCTTGGGCCAACAATCTCCCCCTTTTTGATGATGACAAAACAAATAGGCTATTAACAAAAATATAGGGAGGAGAAAACTCCCCCTCAAATTATGCTATACATAAAACACAAGAATATGCTCTAGATACCAATAATTGAAATGATGCACCAATTATTGAAACTAATTAAAACAAATATATAAAACACAAAAATTGCTCTTGATACCAAAAATACCAAACAACTAAAACACAAGAATTCATAAAATCAAAACATATAAATTCAAAACAACTAAAACACAAGAATTCATAAAACCAAAACACACAAGAATTCATAAAACCAAAACATATAAATTCATAAAACTTATTTTTGTCCATGTAAACTTATTCTCCCCTTTTTGTCATACATCAAAAAGGGTTATGAAAAAAAAAACATGTCTATTCAATAATACAAACATTAAGTTCTCCACAAATAAACGAAAATCTAGCAAAATCAAGAGGTTTAGTGAAAATATCGGCTAGTTGTAAATCCGTGGAAACATAATCAATATCTATATCACCTTTCTCAAAATGATCTCTAAGAAAGTGATATCGAATCTCAATGTGCTTGGTCTTACTATGTTGATTTGCATTTTTGGTCATGTGTATAGTACTAGTATTATCACAAAATATTTTTATATGATCAAAGTGCAAATCAAAATCAAGGAGAGTATGTTTCATCCAAAGGACTTGTGCACAACAAGCCCCCGCGGCAATATACTCCGCCTCGGCGGTTGAGAGAGCTACGGAATTTTGCTTCCTAGAGGACCATGAAACAAGACAATTACCAAGAAATTGACATGTCCCACTAGTACTCTTTCTATCTACTCTACAACCCGCATAGTCGGCATCCGAATAACTAGTCATTGAAAAATCTCTAGTTTTCGGATACCAAAGACCTATTCCAATTGTGCCCTTAATATAACGAATAATGCGTTTTACCGCAATAAGATGAGACTCTTTAGGACACGATTGAAATCTAGCACAAAGACACACACTAAACATGATATCCGGCCTACTTGCCGTCAAATATAAAAGACTTCCTATCATACTTCTATATAATTTAATATCAACATTTTTACCTTGTTCGTCCTTATCAAGCTTGGTTGTAGTTGCCATTGGAGTGTTGCAAGCCTTTGATCCTTCAAGCCCAAACTTCTTTACTAGCTCCTTTGCATACTTGGCTTGGTTAATGAAGGTTCCGTCTTGCAATTGCTTGATTTGGAGTCCAAGGAAGAAATTGAGCTCACCCATTGAAGACATTTCAAATTCAAGTTGCATGACCTTCTCAAAATTCTTGCATAAAAGCTCATTAGTAGATCCAAAAATTATATCATCAACATAAATTTGCACAATTAAAATATCATTATCAACATGCTTAGTAAAAAAGAGTTGTGTCTACTTTGCCTTTAATAAAATCATTTGAAATGAGAAAACTAGAAAGCCTTTCAAACCAAGCTCTTGGAGCTTGTTTCAATCTATACAAAGCTTTATCAAGTTTAAAAACAAAATCGGGATGAACATGATCAACAAAACGGGAGGTTGAGAAACATAAACTTCTTCATTAATAAAACCATTCAAAAATGCACTTTTCACATCCATTTGAAAAAGTTTAAAATTTTAAAACATGCAAAAGCTAGTGTCATCCGTATGGCTTCAAGCCGTGCTACGGGTGCAAAGGTCTCCTCAAAGTCAATTCCCTCAACTTGAGTGTAACCTTGGGCCACTAACCTAGCTTTATTCCTAATGACATTTCCGGACTCATCCATCTTGTTTCTAAAGATCCACTTAGTACCAATTATTGGTCTATCGTGGGGCTTAGGAACAAGGTGCCAAACTTTGTTGCGCTCAAATTGATTGAGTTCCTCTTGCATGGCAAGCAACCAATATGGGTCCGTCTCGGCTTCGAGAATGCCTTTTGGTTCAAAATGAGAAATGAAAGCAAAGTTACCACATAGGTCATGGAGTTTGGAGCGCGTTGTGACTCCTTTAGATGCATCACCCAAGATGAGCTCCTTAGGATGATTTGTAGCGTATCTCCAAGCTTTAGGAAGCGGTTGAGTGCTTTCCTCCTTATCCTCTTGAATTTCACCTATAGATTCTTGCTTACCTTCTTGCGCGGGTGAGTCCTTCAAGGATAGTTTCTCCATGTTTTCACCTAATGGTTCAAACTCTACAACATTCTCAACAAACACATTAGATTCTTCAAACTTAACATGCATGGATTCTTCAATGGTTAGAGAAGATCTAATGAAAACTCTATATGCTTTGCTAGTAGAGGAATATCCAACAAAGATAGCCTCATAAGGCTTAGCATCAAATTTACCCAAATTATCCTTAGTATTCAAAACAAAACACTTGCATCCAAAAACTTTAAAATATGCAACATTTGGTTTTCTAGAATGATACATTTCAAAAGAAGTTTTTGAAGAATTTTTGCATAAATAAATACGATTCGATATATAGCATGCGGTGTTTACAGCCTCGGCCCATAAATATTGAGGGAGGTCATACTCACTTATCATTGTCCTAACCATCTCTTGAAGTGTTCTATTTTTCCTTTCTACAACTCCATTTTGTTGTGGAGTTCTAGGACAAGACATTTCATGCTTAATTCCCTTTTCATCACAATAAGTCATGAAGAGTTGGTTAACAAACTCACCACCTCTATCACTCCTTATTCTCAAAATCGGAAAACCCTTTTCTTTTTCAACTCTTTTTCGAAAAATCTTAAAATGAGAAAAAGTTTGATCTTTATGTTGCAAAAAGAAAACCCAAGTAAAACGGGAGAAATCATCAACCAAAACAAATGCAAATCTACTTCCATTTAAACTCTTAGTTTTAGTTGGTCCAAAAAGATCCATATGAATTAATTCTAAAGGCCTAGTTGACATGATATCCTTGATTGGTTTAAAGGAAGACTTAGTTTGTTTCCCAAGTTGGCACGCACCACAAATGCGGTCTTTCTCAAAATTCAAGCAAGGTATACCCTTCACCAATTCCTTTGAATTAATCCTAGAAATATGGTCAAAAGATGCATGTCCTAATCTATGCCAAAGCCAAGAATTTTCATCAAAAGCATTCAAGCATTTAGTAGAACAATCTAAGTTAAGCATGTCAATAATATAAACATTATTATCACGAAAACCGGTAAGAATACAATCATTAGATTTAACATCAAAAATCTTGCAAGAAGTATCATCAAAAACAACTTTAAGTCCACGGTCACAAAGTTGACTAATGCTAAGCAAATTATGTTTCAAACCATCAACTAAAACAACATTCTCAATAATAGGAGATGCACCAATTTGAATGTTACCTATACCGATGATAGTTCCTTTGGAGTCATCCCCGAAGGTGACGGTGCCACCTTCCATGTAGCTTGATAGGGTTGTGAAGTTGTTGATGTCCCATGTCATGTGTCTTGAACAACCACTATCAAGGTACCACCGCTCCCTACGTCTTGGAGCTTTGGTGTGTACCTACATCAAACAATTTAAGACTTGATTTTGGTACCCACATTTTCTTGGGTCCTCTAGGGTTAGTGTCATGAACCCAAACAAGATTATTTGTTCTATTTAGTTGATCATAGCAAAACTTAGCTAAATGTCCATTTTTACCACAATATGTGCATCTATATACGCTACCATATTTAAAAGCATAATGGGTGTGTGATTTGTGAGCATGAGCATTGTGAGCATGAGCATGAGAGGTGTTAGCATGAGAATTTTTATCTTGTGAAATTTTAGCATGTGAAGTATGCTTTTTAGGAAACATGTTCTCAAGTTTCTTAGTATTGAAAGCACAATCATTTAAAACTTTTTCGAAATCAATCATTTTGGATTTAAAAGAAGAAATTTCTTTTTCATCAATAATAGGAGATTTTGCCTTACAAGTACTCTTGTAGGCACAAAATTCTTTTTGCATGGAAATGAAATTAGAAGAAACATCATCTTTTTCTTTAGAAACAATGGCAAGTTGATTCTTAAGAAAAGCAACTTCTTTTTGTAATTTTATGCATTCAAGTTTCTTGTTATCATAAGTTTCAGAAAGTTCTACAAAAGCATGCACTAGAACTTCCTTACTTACATCATCATCTTCATCATCAAGGGATTGAGGGGTTACCTTGGGTGTGTTTGCCATGAAACACATATTAGCTTGATCCACCTCCTCTTCGGACTCGCTTTCCGAATCCCACGTAGCTTTGTAAGCTTTCTTTTCCTCGGCTTCTTTGGCTTGAAGGAGGAAGTCATCTTCTTCTTGAACTCCGGACAATCCGTCATGATATGTCCGGGTTTGCGACAATTATAGCAAATGATCCTCCGCTCCTCTTTGCCTTCAAATTTTCTCCGGAAGTTGAGCTTGTTCTTCCGGTACATCCTCTTGACGTTGCGAACAAGTAGAGTAAGCTCCTCATCTTCTTCTTCGTCATCTTCATCGTCATCATTGGTGGATGAAGTCTTGAAGGCTATGGATTTCTTCTTTGAAGTAGTGGCCTCTTCTCTTGCCTTCTTCTCCATCTCATGGGTCTTTAGGTTCCCAATGAGACTAATGAGGTCCATCTCGTCCTTGTCGTTCAACTCCTTCAAGGTGGTGGCCTTGATCTCCCATGATGAAGGAAGAGCCCGAATTACTTTCCGCACCTTTTGATCGTTGGAGATGTCATCACCTAAGGAAGAAAGACCATTAGTGATTTTAGTAAACCTTGTAGCCATACTATCAATAGACTCATCATCAAGCATTTTAAATGACTCATATTGGGACCTCAAGAGATCTATCTTAGCTCTCTTGACTTGTGAAGTCCCCTCGTGTGTGACCAATAAGTGTTGCCAAATCTCATAGGCGGATTGGCAATGAATTACCCGTGTAAGGTCATCCTCATTCAAGGCGGTCAATAGGGAGTTTTGGGCCTTAGAGTTAGCCTCATATAATTTAAAGTCAAGGTCGGTCCAAGTGCTCTCATCACCATCGGGTGCTTCATAGGGTTTGGTCAAGGACTTGGCTACTAAGCTACCCAAAGATTGCAAAAATATAGTCATCCTAACCTTCCAAATTGGGAAATTGAGGCCATCAAATTTAGGTGGGGATTTAATGTTGTCGGCCATGTTTACTAGTGATGAATGAATGAAATGAAAATATTGATTAGCAAGTTTTAAGGATCTCTCTATGGATGTTAAGCCAAACCTAGAGTCCAAGCTCTGATACCAATTGAAAATCACCTAGAGGGGGAGGTGAATAGGTGATAATGCTAATCAAAGGGCAATTTAAAAATTTAAAGCTACAACAATCACCAATCAAAAAAACACAAGATGAATGCAAGCAATTAAGTATGACAATGAATATGATGAGCAATTAATAAGTGCAAGCAAAGTAGAGTAAGGATTGCAAGAATGTAAACCAATCGCAAACACAAGGATATGTTATCAAGGTTCGAGCACCCAGCTCTACTCCCCGCCTTCCCCAGAAGGATTCCGACCACTTCCACTATCACAAAGATCTCAAATACAATGGAGTATCCAACTCCTACAATCTCAAGAACAAGTAATTTCCTTGGTAGTCAAAAGACCACAAACTCTCTCTTTCAAATATCTCTTCCCTTACAAAGGTCCTTAGAGAATATTGAGTAGGAATGAAGCTCTTGTTATAAGTGAAGAAAGAAAATTAAATCAGAGAGTATTTGAAAACCTTTAGAAAATCAGTGAGAAATTCAGCACAAAAACCAAGAACAAGTCTCTTTTGAAAGCCTTATAATTTTGAATTTTCTAGCAAAAAATTGTTGTAACAAATCTCTCCCCAAACACCCCTATTTATAGGAGAGGGCTAGGGTTTAGGGATAAAACATAATTACTGATGTTTAGGAGGTAATTAGATCAAAATATATCCTTAAACGAATTTTAAACACAAAAGACAAAAATAAACAGCTCACTTAAAATCTGCCCATTACTGTTCAACGGACACATCGGTCGACTGGGCCGGTCGACGGTAGATCAAAAATTTGACCGTTATAGGCTAGCGGTCGACCGACCCGGTCGACTGAGAAAACCTGTGAGCAAAAACAATATCTCGGTCGACCGCCCCGGTCGACTGGCAAACATGCACACTGATACGTGCCTCTGCCAGACCTACGGTCGACTGGTCCGGTCGACCGGACCAGACTGACACAGACTCGGTCGACTGTCCCGGTCGACCGGATCAGGTCAAAAATCATTTTTGAAAAAGAAAATAAAGAGGATTTTGATTTTAACAAAAATACTTTTGAACAGGGAATAGAATTAAACATAAAGATGTATTTGTAGGCAAAAACTTGTATGCAAAATATTTTTGTATAATTTATAAGAAATTATTTTGGAATGAGCATGTGCGCAAAAACGTGTGTGATAGAGCTTCAAACCTATCCACTATTCTTTAACATACTATAAACTGAAAAACAAATTATATGAAGACTTCTTGAGCTATCTTCAAGTCTTTGAGCCATCCAATGCCTTGCTAGTGCCTTCTCTTCTATGATCCTTCCTTGATGTGCAATATGCCTTCATTGCTTTGTGGAACTTAGAAGTTCTTGCAATAGTTAAGCGAATGGTCTCTAAACATGGTACAAACCTGAAACTTATCTTAACAAACTTATTAGTACAAATAGCTCTAATTTGGTTTGTCATCATCAAAACACAAAACAATTGGAGAGTGTAACCTCTTGGGCCAACAAAATGATCGTAGCGAGTATCTAGATACGAAGTCTAGACCTCCCCAGTGCTCTGAGTTTGTTGTTAGTGTATTTTGAACCAGGGGTGAACAGTCATCTGCTTGTGCCAGCGTACTGTTGAACTGAATTGCAGAAGTAAGAACTGAATGCCAGTCCTGTAGACGCAGGGGTCATGTTGCTTTAAAGACACGACTCTTGTAGGGACGCGTCCTTTGAGATAAAGACGCAGCTCTCACTCTGTGAACTAGGCGCGACTTTGGCCTTGCTGAAGAGACACAACTTTTGAACTAACGCGGTTTTTCGTTGAACACGAATCCGTATTGTGGGCGCGTTGTCACATGTCAGGCAGAATTGAAGGGACATCTTTCCTTTGGCGCACGAATTTTGCGCTGCATTTAATATGCACGCCACGCGTCGAACGGGGATTAGGCCTCGAGCCAAGCGCCGCGTATCTCTGGGGATTTCTATGCCTATAAAAGACAACAGTCTTTCAAAAATTATCATTAGACTCGTCTTCTTCGCCGAGTTCTTTTAGGGTTAAGAAAAAGCTCAAAACTTTTTTCCATTTGCACCACCTTCAACAGTGATTTCACGGTCGAAATTGCACCCAAGACAAAATCGCTTCTTTGTCTTCGAGCGTCGTCGCTCCGGAAATTCAAATGGGTGGTTCTCCATGCAGGAGGCCCCTATTTCAGGTAGTAAAACCATCTGATTTGGTTTCCGCCATTGAAGGGGCTTATAGAGTTCTTTCAACTCTTAAGTCCCTTTTAAATGTGAACCGTCAACGCGAGCTCATGCCCGTGTTTGATGTTCAGGCGCGGTTCTTGAGTTGATAGACAAGACGCATGTTTAACGACCTCTGCATCCTTCCTTTATCAACTTGAGTCCATATCTGCTTGTTGAACGCAGGTCCTCTTTGAGCCTTGCATTTCAGACTCAATGCTTAGAATGTTTCTAAGTGTGGGGAGTTCAGACGCAGACTTTTTACAATTCTTGCATCTTGTAAGATCAGACGCTAGTCTTAATGAATCTCGCGTCTGAACCCGATACTTAAAATTTTTTCTAAGTTCTGGATTTTGAAACGCGGGCTTCATGAAAGCCTCGCGTTCTTTGAGTCTGGACGCAGATTTTGATGATCTTCGCGTCTGGATTCATTTCTACATTTGAGTTTCAAACACTTAGTCATTTTCTTTCAGATTTCTGACCAAGTGTTGTTCTCTTTGCAGTACGATACTCCTCCAACTCTTTGTCCAAAAAGTGTCACTTTGGGCACGTAGGCGGCACTGATCGTAATCTAACCTTCGTGCTTCAGAGAACTGCTCCTCTAACTACTGGTAAGTCGAAGGAGCGAAAGGAGAGGATCTCCAAGGCCAGTATGGTGACCCTCCGGGAGATTATCTCTGATGGACTGTTTGAGACAGATTCTCGCACTCCATTATGGAAGCATGTCTTCTTCTTTGGTGACGACATTGACGAGGATGAAAGGATTTTGCACGACGGAGATTATAAGTGACTCCGTCAGATAGGGGATAGGAAGTTCTTTCTTTCCAATATGGAGAGGATGTATCCCTTTTCTTATCTTCAGCACATGTCTGTTCACCGTGCGATGGATTGGGATCTTTCCCGATTTGTCTCCGGTGTCTCACTTGGCAGACTAGGTGCCAAAAAAATACACTCTGCCGGCCATGGGATAGAGGTCTTTGGTTTATTCCCCGGATTGGTCAGGTCTGAATATCCGAGAGGGGAAACCCCTAAGCTTGGCACCACCTTCATCAACCAGTTCATGAAAGTGAGGGGTCATTTTCCCGTCGACTTCCGTCCGCTTGGGTGGGTTCATTCTTCCAACAGATCCTGGTGGGGTAGGATGGTTGGATTTGTCCTTGTCGAACTTGGAGCTCTGCTGCAACAGGTGGGGTTGTACCACTCGGTCAGGGCTATGCAGTATGGCCTCCCGCAAAGTTCCCATAATTTTTATGGCATCCTGGAGCACTATAATCCTTTGACAGGCACATTTTTTACTCCAGTCGGAGAGATGGGGCTCGCACTTCATAAGCTATATGAAGTCTCGGGGCTTGTTATGGGTGATTCCCCTTATTAAGAATACGTTCCGACTTCTGAAGAACTTCATCTCTTGAAGAAGGAGAACCCTCAAGTATACGAGACATACTGGGAAGTGTTATGTCACTTTCGCATCTGCAGCCAAATAACCTCCTGGAGGAACAGGGGTGTCAAGCAGATATCCTGAGCGAGCTATCTATTCAATGGTATAAATGAGAAGGATAGCCCAGTGACCAGTCTGGCTCCTTGCACTGACGAAGAAATTGCTGAGAGGATCAACGCCTCTGCGAGCTCTTACACCATGGAGTCAATTGTGGATACTTTCAAACTTGATATGGTCTTTGAAAGTTTTCATCATCAGCCCGAGTTCCCATTTCTAACTGCTGGGCGCTATTGGCGGGCTTTCTTATCTATGGTTGAAGCGTTGTGTGGTGCCAACACTGCCACATGATGTAATTGTCGCCGGTGTGGTGTACCCGGCGGTTTTGCTGGCCTACGAAAAGTCTATCGCCCTTCTTCCAGCAATGGTGGCTGGAATTCAAAGCGGATTACGGGCTCTGGTTAAAAGCCTGTGCCAAGTGAAGGCTATTGTCGACTCCAAGGGTAGACCAGAGGTTGACTCGGAGGAAGGCCGAGGGTAAAGACCCCTAACCCCAGGATCAAGCTTCCATATATATACTTGATGGCTTGGTACGTTATGCACTGCCCTTCACTGATGACGGCGGTGCCTCTGTCTGCGGGGTTTGTCCCTTTTGTGCAGAAGCTGGAGAATTCGAGTTGGTCCAACTACTATATGGTTCTATGTTCGGAAATACATTCTAAACGCCTCGAACTATCAGCTTGACCGTTGTTTCCCTGAGATTGCTGATGCATCTTATGGGGATAAATTTTCTGACCTTACGGGACCAGATGATTTCACAAGGCTATCATCGGGAGTCTTCTGGTGGCTGATTAATATTCGGCTTGGGTATCTACTCTTTCGGCAAGGGAACTCGTGTACGATCGAGCCTTATATGCCGAGTCGTTTTGCTCGACAGTTCGACTATGATCAATTATATATTGACAACCCCAATGCTAATCTCTTCTTCAGTGGGAATTTATTTGAGGGTGCTCGGACATGGTACTACAGCGTGGCTGGAGGGACAAAAGCTGTTTTCAGCTTGCCTCACAAGACGCCCAATTGTTATACTAGCCTCAGCATCTGTACTTGGTACTCCCCGGCTAGCAAGATGCCTGGTTTTGGAATAAAACCTCGTGCATTAAGAGCATCAAAGCGTCTTATAAGGACAAATTGGAGTCTAACAAATGCGTGCGAGGTATGGACGAATATCAGGCAGCCGAGAAAGAAACAGGAGAGAAAACAGGGGGCAGCAGCACCCAAGGAACAGCCCATTAAAAAGAGTCGGCAGGCTGTGTCCAAACGTTCCCACGGCTCTGCTTCCAAAGGTGAGCCTATCCCGAAGA
>JAVJIF010003561.1:0-86062 GCA_038442645.1 Agave tequilana
AAGAATATCAAGATTCTAAAATCCGATAGAGGCAGAGAATATGAATCAAATGATTTTAGTGAGTTATGTGCTAAATTTGGTATAATCCATCAAATAACAGCACCATATACTTCTCAGCAAAATAGAATTGCTGAATAGAAGAATAGAACTTTGAAGGAGATGATCAATTCTATGCTCGTAAGTTCTGGAGCTCCGCAGAACTTATGGGGGGAAGCTCTATTAACTGCAAATTATATTCTAAACAGAGTACCCCACAAGAAACTTGGTCTTATACCATTTGAGTTATGGCATGGAAGGACACTTTCCTACCATTACCTCAAAATGTGGGGGTGCCTTGCAAAGGTAGCAGCACAATTACCTAAAAAGACTAAGTTGGGAGAAAAAACTATGGACTGCATATTCATAAGCTATGCCTTGAATAGTAGTGCCTACAGATTTCTGCTTCATAAATCAGAGATACCAGATATTCATGTAAACATGATTATCGAATCTAGAGATGCTGTGTTCTTTGAAGATATTTTTCCATATAAATAGGAAACAGATAAGACTTCTGGGAAAAGAACACATGAGATGGCTTTCAGGACGAAAGCCCCGAGGAACCGATTGTTAATGCGAAAATTGAACCAAGAAGAAGTCAGAGATCTAGAATCTCAAAATCTTTTGGTCCAGATTTTATAGCATACGCTATTGAAAGCGAACCTCAAACATTTAAAGAGGCTATGTCAACCCCAGAAGCACAAATGTGGAAAGAAGATATAAATAGCGAAATAGAATCCATACCAAGTAATCATACTTGGGAATTGGCAAACTTGCCTCCTGACAGTAAACCAATTGGGTGTAAGTAGATTTTCAAATGAAAATTAAAACCCTGGATCTATCGATAAGTACAAGGCTAGATTAGTAGCCAAGGGTTATCGACAAAAAGAAGGACTTGACTACTTCGATACTTATTCACCAGTAATAAGAATAACATCCATTCGGATGTTGATTACAATTGCAGTATTGCATAACTTAGATATCCATCAAATGAATGTCAAGACTGCATTCTTAAATGGTGAATTAAATGAAGAAATATATAGAGCAACCTGAAGGATTTATAGTCAAGGGCCAAGAACACAAAGTGTGTAAATTGGTAAAATCCTTATACGGTCTAAAGCAGGCTCCAAAACAATGGAATGAGAAATTTGATAGTGTCATGATCAAATATGGATTCACTATCAATGAATGCGATAAGTGTGTTTACACTAAAACAGTTGAAAATGCATGTATCATTGTTTGTCTTTATGCAGACGACATGTTGATACTTGGGACTAATATTGAAATTATTAAGTCCACTAAAAGAATGTTATCCAATAGTTTTGACATGAAGGATCTGGGGGTTGCTGATGTAATTTTAGGAATTAAAATCAGCAGAACATCAGATGGAATCAGTCTATCTCAATCTCACTACGTGGATAAGATGATAGAAAGATTCAAGGATCATGGGATAAAAGAGAATACAAATCATTTTCTCTCACACGTCCACCTTCATAAGAATACAGAAACTGAAATACACCAGTTGGAGTATTATTAGATTATCAGAAGTCTAATGTATTTGATGAATTGCACTAGACCCGATATTGCTTACGCTGTAAGCAAGTTAAGCATATACACTAGTAATCCTAGTGATCAACATTGAACTGCTCTACTACGAGTATTGGGTTACGTATCACATACCAAGGAATATGCCTTGAGATATGGATAGTATCCACCTGTACTTGAAGGATACAGTGATGCTAATTGGATTGCAGATTCTGAGGAATCAAAATCAACTAGCGGATATGTATTTACTCTAGGAGGAGCAGCGGTATCTTGAAAATCTTCTAAGCAAACATGTATTGCCCGTTCCACTATGGAATTGAAATTCATAGTCTTAGATAAGGCCGGAGAAGAAGCAGAATGGCTTCGACAATTTTTGGAAGATATACCATTATGGTAAAAGCCAGTACCCGCTATATGTATACACTGCGATAATCAAGCAACTATATCTAGAGCACAAAATGTTATATACAACGGTAAGTCTAGACATATTCGTCGTAGACATAATACTGTTAAGCAGTTGCTCTCAAATGGAATTATCTCTATTGACTTTATATCGTCAAAAGATAATTTAGCGGATCTGCTTACTAGGTTTAAGTGGAGAGCGTATAAACTGCGCATCGAGGGGAATGGGTCTAAAAGCCTAACCTTATCGAGTCAGCTTAATGGAAACCTCACTTAGCGACTGGAGATCCCACGGACTAAGTTCAAGAGGAAAACTAGTTATGATTGACTCAGTAAATAAGCACTTGGGAGCTTGACTCCAATCCATTCCTAAGGTGAACATAAATGCTTTTCTACAAGTGGATTAAGGATAAGCTTAATGCTTTTAATGATGCCTATATCTTGTTACTAAACAAGTGGAGTAGAGTAGACTACTCTTAATAGGACGATCACCTATGTGAGTATAGAGTTGGGTCGGCTCTTTGGGAATTTCTATGGAGGCTGTTATTCCCTAAAGATACTCTCTGAAACCAAGAATGTCCAGGGCCAAAACGGACACAACTGAGAACCAAAGTTGATTTGGAAAGTCACTGTGTGAAGCTTGTTGACTTGACTTACACTACGGCTAACAGTTCAAAACCTAGTTCACTGATTAGCCAGTAAGTCCGATAAAGCTTTCGCTATTGAAGGTTCAAGACCTAGTTCACCTATCCTGATGCAGTTTCTTTTTTAAAGTACCTTTCACAATAGAGTCAGTCTCTTTGTGTGTCAATTCCTTGAATCTCCATTCATTGTGGGGATTGTTGGAATATGAAGAATATATATATGTGAATCTTTGAATTGAATTACGGCGAGATCCGTTGATCAATCAATTGGATGATGGTTGGAGTGTGTTCTCCTTCCATTGGGATGAACGTGGTATATTCATATGTTCAATTCTGACTTCGAATGAATGAGATATTCAAGTCTAAAGATTGTTCAAAGCCAAAATGGGACTAAAGGTAGCTAAAAGCATTTAGTCCCACATTGGCCATGGGATGGAAGTTTGTAGTGTTTAAATAGAGAAAATTAAGAACAAAGGGCGTACCCTTTGGGTACTTGGAGTTTTCGCGCGCGATTGGGAGGAAACCATGCCCGCACATGCGAGCGCGCCGCCGCTGGCGGTGCCGGTGCCGGGCCGGGCTCGGGCTCGGGCTCGGGTGCGGGTTCGGTTTCAGGTTCGGGTTCGGGTTCCCTACCCGGCCTGGTTCTTTTTGAACTGGGTCTCACGGGTATGGGTTACGCGAAGCATACCCGCTCCGCTATCCGAACCGCCCTGCCAACGGACCCGCTCCGCTATCCGGATCCGAACCGCCCCGCCAACGGACCCGCTCCGCTATCCGGGTCCAAACCGCTCCGCCAAATGCTGTCGCGGCAGTTGGACGGCCAACAGTTGCGGTGGTTGGGTCGAATCGTTGCAACGGTTCAGACCGAACCGTTGCAACTATTCGTTAGGTTCGGACCAGTTGGCCCCTCTCGGAGCGCTATATAGCGCTCTGAATTCTCAATTGAAACAACACAACACACCAACAGCAAGAAATCTGAAGGAGATCCTCTCTCTCTCTCAGTCTTGAAGTGACTTCCAAACAGGAAGTGGGAAATCAGTAATTCAGTTTCCGAAGCGGCTTCCAAAAGAGATTCTGTAAAAAATTTGTTCTGAAAGAGGGCTCAGAAAATTCAACAGATTTTTTAATAGAATTGTTGTCTGAATCTGGGACTTCTGAAGAAGAATATTCTTCAACTTCCTTCTTCCTTTACAGTGGGTGCTCCTCTAAAGTAAAGGCAAATATTCTCCCGAAATTTGTCTTTGTCCCGCTGCTTCAATAATCCTGTGAAGGTACTGGTTAACTACGGTTCGACCATACGGTGATTTGGTAGTGCTATCCAAATATCGTGAAGGAGTGTTGTATCTTGAGAGACCAGCGTCCAGTAACCCATTAGCACCAGTGCGGGGACGTAATTGTCTTAAGGAGATTCGCTTTAAGCGTACCTCACTCCAAGTACTGTATAAGTGAATTAATTTCTTTATACAGGGGATATACTGATATTCAGTATATTGAGACTGATTTATATCAGTCTAATTGGTGTTTAACCAAGGAAGAAATTGAAAGGTGGTTCTTAAACTAAGGAACGTTCTATTGAACGGAAACTTCCCACCTAATATTTACCGACCAGCCAATTGATTGTTGATATTTCAGTGATATTGATTAGTTGTCAGATTGATCCCAGAAACCAACACTTTAAACTCCTCCAACAGCTCTATACAATTTAATTTCCTTAAAAATCTCACTTTGGTTAGTAAGCTGCTTAAAAATCTCCTTGCAAATATATCTTATCACAAGTTGTAATACCCCGTTCCCGGAATACGTACTTAGTTGCGTATTCAGTTTTTCGATCGTATTTTTCAATTTACTTCCTATATTTGACCGATTTCAGTTTTAAAAATCATTTTCCAATATTATATATTTTCTATGATTTTCTGGAATTTTCCTGAATTTAATTAAATATTTTCAAAACCGGTGTCGACCAGTGCCGCTGATCGATTCTCGGATTTTTAATTCACAAACAGTTAGGAATTTCTAGAAGGTCCTTTAGACTTTATTTCTTAGAATCATATTTTCTATCTAAATACTTTTTCTGAGAATTTTATGAATTTATGAAAATTCCAACGGAGTCGGTAGATACTGATTCCGGGATTTTTAGTTTTAAAACTATAAATTATTTCTTCAAACGAATTTCACCATGAGTCTTAAAATATTATTCTTGATTTTTGGTAAAATTTTCGGGTCGTTCCGAGATACTTGAATTTCGGACGATTTCGGTATTTTCCGAAATGTTTTCCGCATCTTCGACTTAAACCTGGAAAATTGTCTTTTCAACATTTTTAAATTTTAAGCCAAAGAAAATATCTTTCCTTTTTATAATTCTTTTCCTTTTCTCTTTTTCTTGATTTTCCTTTACTTCCTTCACAAGCCTCAAAATTTTCCAATTTTTCAATAATTCCACTTTCTCCAAAATTCCACCAACTCCCACCTACTTCCTCATTTAATGCATCTCTTACTCTCTCTCTCCCATGGCCAGCCAAGTGGCCAAGTGAGGGACACCTCACCCTCTCCTATTTGCAATAAACCCCCCTCTCAATTACATTATTTGCAACTCCTTTACAAAATCTAAAACCTATATAAACATTTCCTTTACATTTCTTTTCCTTTTTCTTCATTTCACCAAAGTATTAGCCTTCACCATTTCCCTCTCCATCTCAACTTCAACCACCTACTTCCAAAACAACACCACAAGATCATCATCTCCACCTCAAGCAACCATTTTGGAACTTGGATCGTAGCTTTCTTCGCCGCCAAAGATCACCTTGGTGCTATTCGTCGACAACGACCCTTTCGATCGCATAAAACGTCGATTGATCACTCCTAGTGAGTAATTTTACTCACCAAGACTTGTAAACTTCCTAGTATACTTGTATTTCCACATCTTGTACACTTGTGCCTTCAAAATCATATTTTTGACCTTCAAATTCGACCAGCAAATTCTGTTCTGTACGCTATTTTCAGGCCACGATTAGTCGACTGGACCTAGGGATTAGTCGACTAATCCATCTAGTTGAACCATAACCTTTTTCTGAAACTCAGTTTTAGTCGACTTACCCTGGTTATTAGTCGACTAACCTTTTCTGGAAATAAACCTCAACTCTCTGGAAATCACTGTTAGTCGACTACCCCTTTTACCCTAGTCGACTAACTTTTCCTGAACCAGAAACTCAACTCTCTGTATCTCAGATTTAGTCGACTTACGTATCTGTTAGTCGACTTGAGTTCACTGTTAGTCGACTACCCTTTTACCCTATCGACTAACTTTCCCTGAAACAGAATCTCAACTCTCTGGAACCCAATTTTAGTCGACTAATTCAGACTGTTAGTCGACTAGAGACCACTATTAGTCGACTAACCCTTCCACCTAGTCGACTAATTTAGGCTGTTTATTATAGTTGATTTCTTTTCTGAAATTAGATCTTACCCTTGATACATGTGTGATATATTATTCTTGTTTATGCTTCATGACTGATACTTCATGACATGTTACTTGATGGACATTACTTCTTGTTACTTCATGACTTATTATTGTGTAGTCTCATTCCATAACTTGTTAATAAATGGATATCACCACTTATCATGCCATCACTTGAACCAAGCATGATACACTTGACTTTTGTATAAAATGGACCAACTTATATTGGGTCGGGGGAAAACATGCGGATATCGATATGTGTTCGTGTTTACAGTGGTTTTAGGAATGTTGTGCAACTCATGTTCCGGTCTGACCTGTGGGCCACCAGGGGACCGAGGGGAGTGCTTGCTCCCTTCTTACTGGTACTATCATGATAAGGGCATACATAAGTCCCTCCTGTTAGCCTAGCGGCTGGTTTCCGTCATCAAGCAACGGAACAATCCTGGACCGTTGTCCCGGGCATGTACGGGACCCACTGTAAACATAGTTCGTTGATAATCCCGCTGGTTTCCAATAACAACCTTGCTTTACTAGGATATGGATCTATGTGCCCTGGGACGCTGGGTCACATAGCTAGATATCACAGTAAGACAAGTAATAATAATAAAGGACGTTAACTGTGGATCTATTGTATTCGGACTTTTACTCTTTATGCTTCCATCACTTGTTGATTTGTATTTATTATACTGTTCTAACTCTCATATTCTTGTCTCTTAGCCATTTGGCTGTAGCCTGATTATTGTTATGAGATCTTGACTCCCTTGGATTTGCATATTCAGGTTCTGAAGCTTGGATCGAAGTGGAGCCATCCACAGAGGATCAAGCTTTCTTTAGTGAGCAGGCAGATTAGTTCCTGTTCTTCGTGCCAGACCTATCCATTTTGACTCACGGGATCTTCATCCAACTCGTGAGCTTTTTTTGTGTTTATATTGTAATCTTACTTTTGGACTTGGTTGTGATGTAATACACATGTATGTGTAATACTTTATCATATCCTGTGATAGACTTGTACTTGTACTTTTTAAGTTGGCATATGTATGAATACCACGCTTAGTCGTGTACTCTGATTCTTGTTGTACTTATTGCTTAGCGTATATGCGTGGGGGCATTTTCTGACCTACGTATATACGTCGCAGTGACGTCTTCGTATCCGTCAGGATCGGGGCGTTACAGGTTGGTATCAGAGCCTAGGCTCTCACACCTATAGTACAATCAAGTAGCAAATTAATGAAATTTGCTATTGCCAACTACAATGTACAAAGTTATCTAGTCCTTCTTGACCCCTTCTTGATTCCTTCCCTTGTGTCCTAAACTCCTTCCATTTTTTCAATTCCAGTTATCTTATCCCAATTCGGTATGGAGAGAAGGACGGGTCGTAGCAACTCTGGACAAACATCAAATGGACCCAACGGAGAGAATGTCGATATTCTGAGGGTCATCCAGATAATGATGGAGAATCAGCAACAACAGACGGAACTTCTTCGGCAAGAGTTAGCAGCTCCAAAGGAACAGAGGCCGGGGAATATTTCAGACTTCAGACGGCTGCAACCAGCCATATTCACGGGTGAAGAGAAACCCCTGGATGCTGAGCAATGGCTGACGGATACCTCAGACTTGTTGAATGCAGCTCGAGTTCCTAAGGAGAATCAGGTGGAGGTTGCTAAGATTCAATTGAAGGATATAGCCAGAACATGGTGGCTAGCTGAGGAGGCAAGATTGGAGAAGCCTGTCACCTGGGACACATTCTCCAAGAGTTTCTATAACAGATTCTTCCCTGCCACTGCTCAGAAGGACATGGAAGAGCATTTCATCAGACTTCAGCAAGGGAATAGATCCGTGGATGAGTATGCCGCGGAATTTCTCAGACTTAGCCGCTTTGCTCCGTACATGGTAACTGATGAGGAGAAGCGGGCTAGTACGTTTCAGCAGGGCTTGCAGATGGACATCCAAGTTTTCCTAATGCTTCAGCAGCTGAAGACTTATTCAGAAGTTCTCACCATAGCTCGAGAGGTGGAGCGTGGGCTAGAGAAGAAGCAAGTGAACCAGATGAGGAACCAGGCCATGAAGAGGCCATTTCCACCTATGGGAAGAGGAGGCCCATACAGAGCAGCGAAGGTTCAGGCTATGAGGCAACCATTCCGACCAGCTCCTTACCAGGCGGCTCAACCACTTTCTTTCTGCAGTTATTGTCAGAAGCCAGGCCACATTCGACAGACTTGCCGTAGGGCAAATGGATTATGCTTGGTGTGTGGTTCCCGAGACCATTCCATAGAAGCCTGTCCACACAGGAGAATGGGGATAGCCGGCCAAGCTTTGCCAGCACTGCAGGGACCGAATGGACAGAGAGCACTTCCAGGGCCACCGGGACAGAGGAATCAAGGACCGATGATCAGGAGAGTTCCTCCCCCTCCTCCACAGCAAGCTATTCGCCCAGTCCAGAGAGGAGCTAGGACTGCTGCAGGGCGTGGAAGGGGTCAAGCCTTCAATTTGACAGAAGTAGAGGCTGAGACTTCTGAGGAGGTGATAACAGGTAATATCAGGGTGCATTCTAAACCTGTTTTAGCCCTCTTCGATTCAGGTGCTTCACATTGTTTTATCTCAGATCATTTTGTGGCATTGCATTCCATACCTGTTAGATCTTTAGACCACAAATGGGAGATTAGTACAGGGAATGGAGTAGTCATATCTTCTAGAGTTTGTGCTGATTGTCCAGTAGAACTTTGTGATAAGACCTTGGCCATAGATATGATCGTACTAGACACCAAAGGGTACGACGTAATCTTAGGCATGACCTGGCTCAGTCAGTACTATGCAGTGATTGACTGTAGGGAGAAGAAGATCAATTTCAGAATCCCTCTTCAACCGGAGTTCCAATTTAATGGAGAAGTGAAGTCTACCAAGAGAAGACTCGGATGACTACTTCGGAGATTCAGAAGAAGGGAATACCGGTATGGGATGAATTCCCAGAGGTGTTTGCTGAGATCTCAGGACTTCCGCCTGACAGGATGATTGAGTTCTCTATTGATACTGTGCCTAGAACAGCTCCTATATCCAAGGCTCCGTACAGGATGGCACCGACGGAGTTGGAGATTCTAAAGAAGCAGCTGCAGGAATACTCTGATAAGGGATTGATTCGGCCAAGCACTTCACCATGGGGAGCTCCAGTATTATTGGCAAACAAGAAGGATGGTGGTAAAAGACTGTGTATTGATTATAGAGAATTGAACAAAGTTACCATCAAGAACAAGTATCCCTTACCAAGGATTGATGATCTGTTTGATCAGCTTCATGGAGCCCGAGTATTCTCTAAATTAGATTTACAATCGGGTTACCATCAGCTTAGGGTGAGGAAAGAGGATATTCCGAAGACGGCATTCAGGACCCGTTATGGCCACTATGAGTTTCTAGTTATGCCTTTCGGAGTCACCAATGCCCCTTCAGTTTTCATGGATTTGATGAACAGAGTGTTCTCGCCCTACTTGGATCAGTTCGTTGTTGTTTTTATAGATGACATCTTGATCTATTCAAAGAGCAACAGGGAGCATGCAGAACACTTGAGGATTGTATTGCAGACTCTCCAGCAGGAGCAGCTTCATGCTAAGAGGAGCAAGTGTGACTTTTGGTTGGACAGTATGGCCTTCCTTGGACACATAGTTTCAGCGGAAGGAATTTCAGTTGACCCAGCAAAGTCCAGGCGGTGAGAGATTGGCCAATTCCGAGGACGGTGACTGAGATTAAGAGTTTTTCTGGGACTAGCCGGATATTACCGACGCTTTGTCCAAGATTTCTCTAGGATTGCAGCTCCGTTAACCCAGCTCACTCGGAAGGAGAAAGGTACATATGGACAGAAGAATGTACTATAGCTTTTGAGCAATTGAAGCAGAGGCTCATTTCAGCTCCAATCTTGAGGACTCCCTCAGGAAGAGGAGGGATGGTCATATTCAGTGATGCATCAGAAAAAGGCCTGGGGTGTGTACTTATGCAACATGATCATGTCATAGCTTATGCATCCAGGCAACTGAAGACTCATGAGCGGAATTACCCAACTCATGACTTGGAGCTAGCAGCTGTTATATTTGCCTTAAAGGTCTGGAGGCATTATCTTCTGGGGGACAAAGTGTTGATATACACGGATCACAAGAGCCTCAAGTATATTTTCTCACAGAAGGAGTTGAACATGAGGCAGAGGAGGTGGCTTGAATTGATGGCGGACTATGATATTGACTTGCGGTATCATCCGAGCAAGGTCAATACAGTACCAGATGCACTGAGCAGGAAGCCAGAGAATAGAGTGCTTGTCCAACTCACTCAGCAGAAGGAGTTGATAAGGCAGGACAGTTCATGACCTTGCAGATTCAGTCAACATTGATAGATGAGATCAAGGAAGCTCAAAAGGAAGATCCCAGATTGCAGTTATTTCGAGCCCAGGTAGAGGCTGGATTGAGGACTGATATCTGTATTCATCCAGATGGTGCATTATATTTTGCAGCAGGATTTGTGTTCCCCTAGGAGAAGTTCGACAGAAGATTCTAGCGGAAGCACACAGTTCAGCATATTCCATGCACCCAGGGGGAAACAAGATGTATCAAGACATAAAGAAGCAGTTTTGGTGGAATGCTATGAAAAGGGAGATAGCTCAGTATGTAGCCAAGTGCTTAGTCTGTCAACAGATAAAGATAGAGCATCAGAGATCAGCTGGACTTCTACAACCTTTACCGATACCTGAGTGGAAGTGGGAGCACATCACCATGGATTTTGTCACGGCATTGCCTCGCAGTCCTAAAGGTAATAATGCTGTGTGGGTAATCATTGATCGCCTCACCAAATCAGCTCACTTCATACCATTTAGGGTAGGTCAGACAACAGAGGTTCTGGCAGACAAGTACATGAAGGAGATAGTTCGTCTGCATGGAGTTCCAGTTAGTATTGTATCAGACAGAGACACCAGATTCAGATCTCATTTCTGGGAAAGCCTCCAAGAAAGTCTAGGGACTCGTCTGAAATTCAGTACTTCATATCATCCTCAGACAGACGGACAATCTGAAAGGACTATCCAGATTCTTGAAGATATGTTGCGGGCCTGCATGATTGAATTCCAGGGATCATGGGAAGATCATCTTCACTTGGCTGAATTTTCTTATAATAACAGCTATCAGGCAAGTATCAAGATGGCACCTTTTGAAGCATTGTATGGAAGGAAGTGTAGGTCACCGATTTGTTGGGACGAAGTCGGTGAGAGGAGACTTTTGGGGCCAGAGATCCTGATTCAGACAACAGATAAAGTCAGAATCATTAGAGACCACCTCAGGGCAGCTCAGAGTCGGCAGAAAAGTTGGGCTGACACACAGAGAAGGCCATTAGAATTCCAGACTGGAGATCATGTGTTTTTGAAGATATCACCTACAAAAGGAGTAATCCGGTTCGGTACTCGTGGAAAGCTTAGTCCGAGATATATCGGCCCATTCGAGATTTTGGACCGTGTGGGAGATGTGTCTTATCGATTGGCATTACCGCCATCGTTGGACGGAGTTCACAATGTATTCCACGTATCACAGTTGAGGAAGTATGTCAAGGATGATAGTCATATCCTGGATCACTCCGAACTGGAACTACAACCGGATTTGTCTTATCAAGAGCAACCGATGGCCATTTTGGACAGAAGTGTCAAGACATTGAAGAATAAGGCTATACCATTAGTGTTGGTGTCTTGGAACAGACATGCACCAGGAGAGGCCACGTGGGAACGAGAGGATGTTATCCGTGAGCGTTACCCTCAACTCTTCACTTCTTGATTGGTAAAACTCTTTCCTTCTATCCTTCTCTACGGTTATCCTTCTTTGCTGTTACCTTTCACTTTATGAAATTTCGAGGACGAAATTTTTGTAAGGTGGATGGATTGTAATACCCCGTTCCCGGAATACGTACTTAGTTGCGTATTCAGTTTTTCGATCGTATTTTTCGATTTACTTCCTGTATTTAACTGATTTCAGTTTTAAAAATCATTTTCCAATATTATATATTTTCTATGATTTTCTGGAATTTTCCTGAATTTAATTAAATATTTTCAAAACCGGTGTCGACCAGTGCCGCTGATCGATTCTCGGATTTTTAATTCACAAACAGTTAGGAATTTCTAGAAGGTCCTTTAGACTTTATTTCTTAGAATCATATTTTCTATCTAAATACTTTTTCTGAGAATTTTATGAATTTATGAAAATTCCAACGGAGTCGGTGGATAATTGATTCCGGGATTTTTAGTTTTAAAACTATAAATTATTTCTTCAAACGAATTTCACCATGAGTCTTAAAATATTATTCTTGATTTTTGGTAAAATTTTCGGGTCGTTCCGAGATACTTGAATTTCGGACGATTTCGGTATTTTCCGAAATGTTTTCCGCATCTTCGACTTAAACCTGAAAAATTGTCTTTTCAACATTTTTAAATTTTAAGCCAAAGAAAATATCTTTCCTTTTTATAATTCTTTTCCTTTTCCCTTTTTCTTGATTTTCCTTTACTTCCTTCACAAGCCTCAAAATTTTCCAATTTTTCAATAATTCCACTTTCTCCAAAATTCCACCAACTCCCACCTACTTCCTCATTTAATGCATCTCTTACTCTCTCTCTCCCATGGCCAGCCAAGTGGCCAAGTGAGGGACACCTCACCCTCTCCTATTTGCAATAAACCCCCCTCTCAATTACATTATTTGCAACTCCTTTACAAAATCTAAAACCTATATAAACATTTCCTTTACATTTCTTTTCCTTTTTCTTCATTTCACCAAAGTATTAGCCTTCACCATTTCCCTCTCCATCTCAACTTCAACCACCTACTTCCAAAACAACACCACAAGATCATCATCTCCACCTCAAGCAACCATTTTGGAACTTGGATCGTAGCTTTCTTCGCCGCCAAAGATCACCTTGGTGCTATTCGTCGACAACGACCCTTTCGATCGCATAAAACGTCGATTGATCACTCCTAGTGAGTATTTTTACTCACCAAGACTTGTAAACTTCCTAGTATACTTGTATTTCCACATCTTGTACACTTGTGCCTTCAAAATCATATTTTTGACCTTCAAATTCGACCAGCAAATTCTGTTCTGTACGCTATTTTCAGGCCACGATTAGTCGACTGGACCTAGGGATTAGTCGACTAATCCATCTAGTTGAACCATAACCTTTTTCTGAAACTCAGTTTTAGTCGACTTACCCTGGTTATTAGTCGACTAACCTTTTCTGGAAATAAACCTCAACTCTCTGGAAATCACTGTTAGTCGACTACCCCTTTTACCCTAGTCGACTAACTTTTCCTGAACCAGAAACTCAACTCTCTGTATCTCAGATTTAGTCGACTTACGTATCTGTTAGTCGACTTGAGTTCACTGTTAGTCGACTACCCTTTTACCCTAGTCGACTAACTTTCCCTGAAACAGAATCTCAACTCTCTGGAACCCAGTTTTAGTCGACTAATTCAGACTGTTAGTCGACTAGAGACCACTATTAGTCGACTAACCCTTCCACCTAGTCGACTAATTTAGGCTGTTTATTATAGTTGATTTCTTTTCTGAAATTAGATCTTACCCTTGATACATGTGTGATATATTATTCTTGTTTATGCTTCATGACTGATACTTCATGACATGTTACTTGATGGACATTACTTCTTGTTACTTCATGACTTATTATTGTGTAGTCTCATTCCATAACTTGTTAATAAATGGATATCACCACTTATCATGCCATCACTTGAACCAAGCATGATACACTTGACTTTTGTATAAAATGGACCAACTTATATTGGGTCGGGGAAAACATGCGGATATCGATATGTGTTCGTGTTTACAGTGGTTTTAGGAATGTTGTGCAACTCATGTTCCGGTCTGACCTGTGGGCCACCAGGGGACCGAGGGGAGTGCTTGCTCCCTTCTTACTGGTACTATCATGATAAGGGCATACATAAGTCCCTCCTGTTAGCCTAGCGGCTGGTTTCCGTCATCAAGCAACGGAACAATCCTGGACCGTTGTCCGGGCATGTACGGGACCCACTGTAAACATAGTTCGTTGATAATCCCGCTGGTTTCCAATAACAACCTTGCTTTACTAGGATATGGATCTATGTGCCCTGGGACGCTGGGTCACATAGCTAGATATCACAGTAAGACAAGTAATAATAATAAAGGACGTTAACTGTGGATCTATTGTATTCGGACTTTTACTCTTTATGCTTCCATCACTTGTTGATTTGTATTTATTATACTGTTCTAACTCTCATATTCTTGTCTCTTAGCCATTTGGCTGTAGCCTGATTATTGTTATGAGATCTTGACTCCCTTGGATTTGCATATTCAGGTTCTGAAGCTTGGATCGAAGTGGAGCCATCCACAGAGGATCAAGCTTTCTTTAGTGAGCAGGCAGATTAGTTCCTGTTCTTCGTGCCAGACCTATCCATTTTGACTCACGGGATCTTCATCCAACTCGTGAGCTTTTTTTGTGTTTATATTGTAAATCTTACTTTTGGACTTGGTTGTGATGTAATACACATGTAATGTGTAATACTTTATCATATCCTGTGATAGACTTGTACTTGTACTTTTTAAGTTGGCATATGTATGAATACCACGCTTAGTCGTGTACTCTGATTCTTGTTGTACTTATTGCTTAGCGTATATGCGTGGGGGCATTTTCTGACCTACGTATATACGTCGCAGTGACGTCTCCGTATCCGTCAGGATCGGGTGTGTTACACAAGTAAAGCTATTGAAATATTAAATTTAGCTGAAATCTTTTGGCTACAACAAGAAGGTGGTCACAATAATTTCTTGAGGACAATCAAAAGATGAATGATGAATTCAAAACATAAAAAATGGTGGCCTTGTGCAAACTAGCATCTTAAAATATTTTTTGGTTCTTGAACATTACATGTAATATATTTTGTACTTTTATGAAGTTATTAATTTATGCATTATTAATTTATGCGACAGTCAGGATCAAAATTTTACACTAGATTTCAAATTTTTTTTATTAATTATTATGATAGAGGGGTTTATTAATCTTTTACACTGATCCGAGTCGGGACCAGGATTTTTTATTAATTTAGAGAGATTATTAATTTGGAAGAGATTAATTTAAAAGGGTTAAAGTGATCCATGGGGGCAAGAAAGTAATTCCCGACTACGTTATCGTAGAAGTCCGATCTGACTGTGAGCCCTTGGGCGTTCGGACCAGTCTATTAACTATTAAAGGAAAAAAAATTATGAGTGCTGTGCTTCTGTTTATCTCCCTGAAAATTTGTGGCAAGGCAACAAAGGATTCCCACAGTGATTCTTTGCTCTTCTTTTTTTTATAAATTATTTTCATAGTAATCCCTAAAATGCGAGAAACTGAAATTTTGGTGGAATTCTTTGTTATATTTTATTTTCTTCTTTATTAAAATTTTTTTTACTACAAATTACAAAAATTCTCTCTATGGTCGACTCTAGTGGGTTCCTCCGATGGCACCCTCCTCCTCTCCTTTACGTTGCCCTCAATGACCCACTTCTTCGTCCTCTCCAACTGGAACTACGACAACGGGACTCCGTGCCCGTGGTATGGTGTCATCTGTACGAGGCTTCTGAGCTAGGACAATAATTTCACCACCATTTCTCGAGTCATCAACCTCATCCTCCCAAACTCCTAGCTTCTTGGCTCCATCCCCATCAACCTCAGCCTCATCCCCCACCTCTGCCACCTCGACCTCTCTAGCAACTGCCTCTCTGGCACCCTCCCTTCCTCCCTTTTCGACTCCTCCTCCGAGCTCAAGATCATTTCCCTCTCCAACAATGAGATCTCTAGCAACCTCCTTGCCCCGTCGTCACCGCCCTCTAGGTCCTCAACCTCTCCGAAATGCCCTGTTGTTTCCCTCTTGTGCATCCTCACCCTCCTCCCCAACCTCACCATCGTCAGACTTCGCAGCAACTACATCTCCGACAGCGGCTTTCCCAACCTGAGAGTTCTCAATCTGAGCTCCAACCTCGTCAACGACATGCTCCTCACCGATCTCGGGTCGCAGGATCCAGTACCTAAACCTTGTCAGTGAAGTTTGTTGAGTTGTGGAGCCTAATTATTGTCTTGAAGATTTGTCACCCTATGCAGAGTCATTATACGGATCGACTTCCCAGAGAGACTGAGAAGCACTCCAGTAAATAGGTTTTGGGCGAGTTTGGAGTTTCAGGTTGAGGATAAGGTTGGAGTCTCGCTCCGGAGTAGCAGCTTGGTATCACTCCTAAGGAGCACTCCGAAGTATCTATCCAGAGGATCACTCTGAAGCGAGAGTGAAGAGTAGAGCCTCAGAGATGTTGTAACGCCTCGATCCCGTGGGTACGAAGACGTTACTGCGATATACATACGTAGATCGAAAATATCTTGACATATATACGCTAAGCATCAGTATATACAAGAATCAGAGTTCAAAAATATGTGTTGAATTATACATTCCAACATATGAGTACAATTACAAGTTTATCACAGGATGTGACACAATATTACAAGAATATTACATCACAGATAGGCGCAAATGCGAGAATACAATAGATATACAAGTATGAACAATACAAATAGCGTTCACGAGTTTCTATAAGAAAACTCGAGAGATGAGCAGGGGGCTGGAAGGATAGGGCCCTGGACGGTCCGCCGATGATCCACGCTTCCGCTACGCATCTCTGATTAGCAACTGGGAGAATTCACAAGTTTCAAGCTCCAGGATCTGGACAGGAGGATCCAGGAGAGTCAGAACTCCCCAACGAGTGGTGTTGCGAATGCCAAGTGGCTTACAAAGATAAGCACACGTGTATCGATAAATCCGAATCATAAACATGCATTAAAAATTGTGTCGTGAATACAGACATGCAGGAGCAGGTAAGGAGGCGGAAAGTAAAGCAGATAAGAAAACACTAGCTTTCTCCTAAACACCAGCTTTCTCCTAAACTAATATAAAACTGATAAAACTGAATAAAACTGATTACAAGTAAAATCAATCGTACAAGCTTAGGTCACGGCTTCATGAGACTAATATGTCAAAGGAATAATCCAAATAAGAAACCCTCATCTATATACCTTTATCCCATGTTACCGTATATAACCCGAGTTACAAAATCACACAAATGAATTGTATATTAATATCTTATTATAATTAGGGTTATCTAAGTTATAAATTTAGTATGGGTCATATTCCACATACTTCCACTTGCAACTTATAGAGCCAGTTATTTGAAAACTGGTGGAGTTTAATGAACCATGCTTAGTATAGGTCCCGTACTTGCCCGGGACAACGACCATGGAGTATCCGGTACTGAGCCGGAACATACCGCTAGGCACCGGGAACTTAACGCCCGAATGGAATAGGGTATCGCAGATCCTATAGAAATAGGCCTAGGGCTTGTGCATACCCGGGAGGAGTAATAGGAGGAGTGGGAGTGCAAGTACACCCCACAGAATCCCTGGTGCCCGCCAAGTGATCCCAAAAGAATATGGCCACACGTGACTCGATATAACTACCATAAACATAACTATTCAGGACCCAGCAATTTTTCTTAAACCCGGTGCAAGTTGTCTTATTATAATTTATTAAGTATAATTATCAGATTACGAGAATGAGCAAGATATAACAGATCATAACAGGATTACATAACAAGAGATCAGGTATAACATTTACGTAATGTGATAATCATGAGCCAAGAGTTAAGTATGACAGGTAACAGATGTTAATGTGATATCATAAAAGGGAGCAGGTGATAGCATGCAGATGTCAGGTGTCAAGATGTAGATGTCAAGTGATAGCATGGTAAGTGTTAACATATCAAGCATGCACATAGCAAGTGATATATAGAGATAGTTGAGTATAATCAAGGGAGCCGAGCAAGCTGGAGGCATGAACAGCGAACAATGTTTAGTCACTAAAGCGCTTGGCAGGGATACCAAGACAACTCAGCTTAAAATGCGAGTAGAAAATCTAGCAGCATCTCGTATAGGTGAATCTAGTGAATAAAGCGTTGGGCGCTAAATATGCCTATCAGGCGGAGCATGAGAGACCTGACGTCTAAGCACACTCCTTTTTCGAGGAAGTGGGCGAGAGCCCGAAGGCTAAAGTACGCTCGGGGTCTAGGCGCACTCTCGGCAGCAACCACGAAACCCATTAAAGTGCAGGCCTAAATCTAATTGGATAGCTAGCTCGGGAGTGGGCAAAAACCCAGAGTCGGTACAAGGGTACCTGCACGAGATGTTAGTACCACACCAGCATACATATAAATATGAGTATCTATGCTACCGAGGAGTGGTGAAACCCGGAGGCTGAGTGAGACAGGAATAAGATCAGCGAGCAGACAAGCGAACAATCAAGCAGAGCTAGACAAGCTGGAACGAGGCTAACGCACAACGCTAAATGCTGTCACGCCCGTGTAGTTACCGCTCGCGACGAAGCCATGATAACGTACAGCACGTAACTATATTCGGACGGATCCTACTAATATCCCCAGTGGATTGGAACTCCACCTAGCATTCTCCTCTATAGAATTGCGAGCCCACTCAAATTGTTGTTACATTAGCAACTCATTAACCCTTGTCAAGTTAATATCAAACCTCTGACAAGTCACTCTGGTGAATCCCCAAGCGGGAAATTGTCACGATCACTTTGGGCAAAATCCCTTTTTGAAATCTCAACAAGGAATTTGCATCCTATCTCCCTCGGCTTGACTGTCACGTTAATATTAAACCTCTGACAATTCTTTAAAGCATAGGATCCTTAGCAAGTTTTTAATGGATACCCCTCAGAATCTTTTTAGTCCCCACTGGACTCTTTGGTTGTCACGTTAATATTTATCTCTGACAATTCTTTAAAGTATTTTCCCGTGGATCTGCAGAAATGCTAATCCTTTTTAGTCCCCTGCGAGTTTTTAATAGATTACCCTCGAAGTCTTTTCAGTCCCTAGTGGACTCTTTGGTTGTCAAGTTAACATTATACCTCTGACGATTTTTTCCAAAACTCCTCCAAGGAAATGCTAAATTCCCGACAGATTATCAAATCACATACCCCAGTAGAATAACTCCCTTTGCCGTCATGTTCAGTCCATCACCTCTAAACGACAATACTCTAACTTGGTGGCTTCTCAATCGGTCATGTCCGTGTTACCTCTGAACAGACAGATAACCAAGTCTCATCCTCTAGTCCGGTGAGGACTACCCCTCTTATCGTTATGTCCAGTTTGCCACCTCTGAACGACAGGGTTCTAAGTCTGATGGTTCTTAGTCGGTTATGTCCAGTTTATCACATCTGAACTGACGAATGCTCATATCTTTTTTCCTTTATGATACTCAAACTGTTATGTCTGGTTCGCCACCTCTGAACAGACGAGTTCATAACCTTGTTTTCTTTTTTCCCGTCAAGGCCGGGAGTTCTTGTTGTCAAGTTAATTTGACTACCTTTGAATAGCAAATTGCGAGTCTAGTGTCTCTTATTCAGTCATGTCCAGTCCGTCATCTCTGAATCGACAAGTGTCCAGATTCAATTCACCCTTGGAGGCCCTAGTGGGATAGCTGCTAAGTTAATACGACTACCTCTGGCAGCAGATTCGAAATTTAATAGTGTCTTAGTCTATCACATACAGTTTATCACCTCTGAGTAGATGGGTCTCTAAAATCGGGTTCACCTTTGCTTTGTCATCACGTCCAGTTCATCACCTCTGAACGACAATTTTCAAGCTTGGTGGCTTCTCAATTGTTTGTGTCCAGTTTATCACCTTTGAACCAATAGATATCCAAGTCTCATCTTTCTTTTTGCCATCATGTCCAGTTTTTCACCTCTGAATGGTAGAACTCTAAATACGGGTGTTTCTCAATTGGTTATGTCTAGCCCATCACCTCTGAACCGATCAATGTCTGAATTTTATCTTCTGTCCCTCGTAGACTTCCCTTTGTTGTCATGTCCAGTCCATCATCTCTGAACAACAAAATACTCTGAGTTTGATAATTCTCAGCCGGTCATGTCTAGTCCATCACTTCTGAACAGATGAATATCCAATCTCACTTTTTTTATCATTACGTCCAATTTATCACCTCTGAATGACAAAATTTTGGGTCTGATAACTCCTAACCTATCACGTCCAGTTGGTCACTTCTGAACAGATGGACTATTAGACCTTCTTTTATCCCTAGTCAATTCTTGCTCCTAGACTAATTTCTATCATATTCAAGATGAGTCTTGGTTTTGGTTTTAATTCCTAAAGGAATTTTGCTTGGTGAACGTTCACCTTTCTTTAAATTTCTTTCTGAAGAACTTCTTTCTGAAGAACTTACATGTTAAAGTTTTTCTCATATTAAGAACTTAAAAGCAAACATGTTAAAGTTTTTCTCATATGAAAGACTTAAAAAGGCAAAGAGCAAAGAGTAAAAAGCAAAGAGAAAGAAGAAAAAGGAAACCATACAAGTCATTGATCAAAAAGGGAATTTTATTGATTAATACAAGAGTATTACATCAAGATTGTCTTTCATACAATTCAGTCTTTACTTCAAAAAGTAGGCGACTCGTTGCTCTATGTCTAAAACAGTAGATCCACTTCTATTTCTTTTTGAACAATGACATTTCTCGAGGTTGAAATGCAGTGAGACATCCTCATTCCACCGAACCAACTGGACACGAAAGGTCGCCCCTGCACAAGGCTGTAATCCTTCGCTTAATGAAAGATTTTGCCACCAGAAAGTCATCCAATGAGCATGGATTCTTCGTCGCCATCACTTTTTTGAACAGGATTGGTGAATGAAGGATCTGAGACCTTACTGATGACATCCCCTTTCCTGTGGCCTTCAAGTATCCTATGCAGAAACCTAGCAAAGGCGAGATATAGGTAGAAGTAATGACGCAGTTCCCCGTACACATGGAGCTCAATAACATAAGTCTGTAATTAAGTAACTGACAGTTGACACGTGGTGTGGCAATTCTGAATATAAGATTCGGCTTTCTAAACACGATCCTGTCGTCGTCTCTGAACATGATCGTGGAAATGATGCTGCAAAATGTACATTGATCTCTGTTGACACTCTAAAAAAGATAAGATTCCTGACTGGCCTGAACAAATGCCTAGATTGTTGACATCTACAAAAGATAAGTGGCAGTCAAGCTGACGACCAGTTTTTCACCCATCTCAAAAGGGACGAATCAGCAACTTGGACTCTACTGATCTGGCGAAGCAGACAATAAACCAAGAAAAGCTCGTGAGAAGGCCCAAGCAGGTCCGGGGACACTAAGTTAGCTCAACACTTAGCCCCGCATGAGCCCACAAGATGAGTCTCACATGAGAAGCTGAAATTGCTTAGCATCACAGAGAGTCCCCTCGCGAACTTCGCTGCAAGAGGTGCTCAGTTAACTCTGCAGGCGGTTCACTTCGCCCAAAATCCTATGCAGCCACGCAGAAGGCTAATGGGTAGCTTCGCCACAAAAGTATCCAGCTCCGCTGAAGAGCTGGTGCTCAGTTAACTCCGCAGGCGATTCACTTCGCCCAAAATCCTATGCAGCCGCGCAGAAGGCTAATGGGTAGCTTCGCCACAAAAGTATCCAGCTCCGCTAAAGAGCTTTCTTTCTAACTTCGCCAGACGCTTCCCCCAGCTCCACTAGATTTGATCTCATTTGGAGATTCAATTGGTCAAGGTGACCATAAAAGACCCGCTGCGAGCTTGACGAAGTAGCCCCACTGCGGGTCTTTTATGGTCACCTTTGACTAATTGAATCTCCAAATGAGATCAAATCTATTCAAGATCAAATCTAATCGAGATCAAATTTAGCAGTTGTTTACCATAATCTCTTGACTCTCCTAAAACAAGTAAGAAGATCAGGGGAGATCTTTCAGTTATTTGGAAAGAATCAAAGCGGATCAGGAGATCAACATTACCTGCTATCCCTAGCTTCGCAAAAGCTGATTCTAGCCTCGCGGCGAGGCTAATTTTCAGATTTAAACAGATTGACTCAATCTGTTTTCAGACTTTCAAGGGACAATTATACACCTGCTCTCCCTATAAATAGCCCACCAGGAGCATACGAAGACACACACAGATGAAAAAGAGGAAAGACGGCTAAAAACAGAGACCTCGATTAGATTTGATCTTGAATAGATTTGATCTCATCTGGAGATTCAATTGGTCAAAAGTGACCATAAAAGACCCGCAGCGGGGCTACTTCGTCGAGCTCCCAGCTGAGCTGGGGGAAGCGTCTTGTGAAGTTAGAAAGAAAGCTCTTCAGCGGAGCTGGATACTTTCGTGGCGAAGCTACCTATTAGCCTTCTGCGCGACTGCTTAGGATTTTAGGCGAAGTAAACCGCCTGCGGAGTTAACTGAGCACCTCTTGCAGCAAAGTTCGCGAGGGGACTCTCTGTGATGCTAAGCAATTTCAGCTTCTCATGCGAGACTCATCTTGTGGGCTCATGTGGGGCTAAGTGTTGAGCTAACTTAGTGTCCCCAGACCGGGCGAAGTGAACCGCCTGCGGAGTTAACTGAGCACCTCTTGCAGCGAAGTTCGCGAGGGGACTCTCTGCGATGCTAAGCAATTTTAGCTTCTCATGCGAGACTCATCTTGTGGGCTCATGCTTGGCTAAGTGTTGAGCAACTTAGTGTCCCCGGACCTGCTTGGGCCTTCTCACGAGCTTTTCTTGGTTTATTGTCTGCTTCACCGGATCAGTAGAGTCCAAGTTGCTGATTCGTCCCTTTTGAGATGGGTGAAGAACGGTCGAGGAGCTAAATTACAAGTAATTTTTTGAAGTAAAAAAATTACAGGTAGATCTCCTCTGAGATTTCTGGGAAAGTGTGCCGGTAGGAATCTGATCAGCGTGCGATCACTTTATCCCTTTGATGATGCGATCGATCAGACAATCAGACTGCTGCCTGATGGATTCCCTTCTCGCCTGGTTCGGGGAATCGGAGAACAGAAGGTTGGTAGAACCCTCTTGTTACTTCTCAAACTGCCTCCGCTTGGAAATTTCTTCTCATCTGGTTCCGGAGATTACTTGAAAGGGAGGAAGATCTTAGGGTATTAGCACCGGAGAGCAGGGGTATAATTGTCCCTTGAAAGTCTGAAAACAGATTGAGTATTATGCCCCCATAGGGTTATGTAACATTTGAGGATCCCCACCCACTAACTAAGCGCCACTCATATAACCATTTATTGCTTCAACGCAAATGGTACGCGCCCGATGGGAAAAATCAAACTCAGACATCAAATTAAGGACCTAAGATCCGAGGTGACAAGTTATGTCATTGACGCCGATACCTCATACAACTTGCTGCTGGGACAACCTTGGATTCGCCGCAATTCTATCATCCCATCCACTCTTCATCAAGTGATGAATATGTTGATGAAAATGAAAAAGTGAGAACGTTGATTGCTAATAGGCATCCGTTCAAGGGGTCGAGAATTACTTCGTCGATTCCCTCCTCTATCAAATTTTATTAAGGCTGATGAGAATTCGCACCCAGAAGAGCCCGACTCTGGCAACGAAGCTGATATGGAGCCAGAAGAAGAGTGTCTCTGGGAAATAAATTTTCTTGTAATGAGCATTGATAAGCTCGATTTCAATACCACCGCTAATGTTGAAGGCGAGTGGTTTATCAATGAAAATCTAGATTTGGCTTACTTTTCTGCATTTGCTTCTGATTTTCTGCCATAAAAAACTAATACTAACGTATTCAGTAACCCTTGGTCGGCAATGGATGTCTGACATCATTGCATGCACCAATAAGTCATCCCTTATGGTACGCAAAAGATCGGCGACACACGTAAAGCTCTCTTTGAAGTACCAGCCAAGCGAAAGGGTCAACAGCTAATTCTATTTGAAAGAATCGAGTCTGAGCCCATAGCTTGTGAAAGCTCAAGGGTGGTCTGAATCTCCACAATTCTTCCATTATGGACAAAAGTTATATCACGTGATGGAAAGAATGGGGTATGATCTTACCAAAGGATCAGACCTTAATTTCGGCAAAAGAAAGCAAGTATTACTCCATTCATTTGTACCGAAAGGCAAAGATCCCAACTACTATCACAAGACCTGAAGAGGACTCGGTTATGTATCTATGTCAATCTCGACAGATTCTGAATCTGAAGAAGAAGTATATCATGACAGCTCATCAGCAACACCGTCGTTGGCCTCAGATGTTAGCGTCAGTGTTATCTTCAAAAGTCTCTCAGTGAATATGGTATCAGCTAGCCATTTAGAAGATGATGGAGAAGATATTATTGAATCTGAAGGTTTGATCCAGTTAGACTCTGATTCATGGATTACTCTTTGGGATATATGCTTTGAACAACGCGAACCACCCACAGAAGATAAAGTGACTTAGATAAATCTTGGAGATAAGGCTAATCCCAAACTTATTTTCATAAGCGAGAGTTTGTCACTTTCTGAGAAAAAAGACTTAATACATCTCATACATGAGTATAAAGATGTTTTCGCTTGGAATTATGAGGATATGCTTGGGTTAAATCCCCAGGTTGCTGTGCATCGCCTCAACATCAACCCGGACACCAAGCTAGTCAAGCAATAACAAAGATGGTTCTATCCTGAGATTATGGAAGCAATTGATGTAACGCCGCGATCCTGCAAATACGGAGATGCTGCGGCAACGTACATACAATGGGCGAATATACCCTCACATATGTATGCTAAGCCTCATTACATGGAATAAACATAGTATACACAATACTTCCAGCATAAATAAGTACAAGAATACATATAAAAGGGGTCAGTACTTATAATAGATATGAAAATAAGAATAATAAGGAAATATATACAGGATAATAAAATATTCACGAATAGTACAAGTCTCTTATGTGTATCCCGTAAAATATCTGGTATTACAATATCTCAATCTCCAACCTGGGCACGCAAACCCAGGGTCATCAGAATAATATATAATACATGTCAAGCTAATAATGATACAATATAAATATTCTAGCAATCAGTATATCAATATTACAAGTATTCAACATGTTATAACAGTGTTACCTTTTAATACTATATAATACATGTATATAAACCATAATGATGTCAATAGGGAAAAGTTCTATATATATCAAGTAATTTTATATGATTATGCCATTAACATGTTATTATTATGAATATAAGTAATAATGTTTAGTATTTAGTTATACACTGATATTAGCATGTATCAAACTTAGTTATTTACATATAATGTTTAAGCTAACAATAATAGTAACATGACGGTATCAGTGAGAAACAGTAATAATCTTGCTATCATGTCTTGAGTGTACAGGAATAGTGTGTCTACTAAGAATATATGGAATAGAGAATACATGGAACGCAGATTATACTTGTATGAATCGTGTATCTCCACATGAAGTGCAAGATATACATGTGACATGGTGATGGATAAATATCAGGCAGTGTAATAAGTATAAATGAGCAATAATAAACATATATCGAGCATGTCATATAATTTATACAATAATAACAATCAGTACTTCTTGGTATTTTAATCAATCTCTTCCAGTGTCCCATACCACAGGCAGTTCATACAGAGCCCGTACTCTAGCCGAACTCATCCGGACATGGCATGCGAGTACCATGATCCGAACGAAAGAGTGACCAAATAACAAGCGTTCCTATCATCATCATTGTTTATACTGTTTCACTGTGTTAATTAGAAACCCAATGGTCAAGGAGCTCTAATCGAGTGAGTGTATCCCGTGCAAACCCGGGAACACAGCCTTAAACAGACCCCTAGCTTCTGAGACCAGTGCCAGCCCGCTAGGGCTGTAACAAGTAATGGGAAACGAAAGCTTAATGAGTTATAACATACGGTAGCCAGCACTACCTCGTCTCCTGCAATGGGACAATAATGGATTCAGACATCCACTCAATAAAATCTAATCAACCGTCAAGTCTCTCCCATCTCCATGTTATATTTACTATATTTAAACTACACGTGTATCAGGAACAATAATAATGCATGATATATGTAACACGATAAGTGGACATGAGCTATATTGATATCATTAAAAAGGATATCGGGAAACAAGAGACAAGAGATGTGGGATTTAAGAGGTCGCCCTCCCAACATCAGATATCAATAGCTAACATGTCCAGTAACAGTATATATCAATATCAATAACAGAAAATAATCATGTAACGGGAATACAAGAATATTGATCGGGGTAAAACCGCACACAAAAAGTGTATGTTTTGAAATCAAGATTTAAAGTGAGTGCTTTGGCTTCCTCGATACTACCGTTATAGCATAGAGACTAAACGAGTCGAATTCACAAGGACGGGAGGCGATAGAAGCTTACACGGTATGTTCATGTGTATGTTAACGGTTCTTCAAAGTTTTAAAGAATGAAAAGAAAATAAAATAAAGAATGAAAGAAGAAGTACGGTGAAATACGAAGAAGTGGGAAACATAGAAAAGAATGGTATTTGTGGTTTTTGAAATTTCTAAAACAAAGTGAAAAACAAATAAAACCCATGGCTACTAACTACTAATGACACCACCAACATGCTAACCTCTTAGTGATAGTTGCCTTACATGTATCATTGGCCATCACTAGTCCTTGGTTCAAGAGCTACTCAAAGCATGACCCATATGTAACTCATCACAACCCAACTCAACAAACAAGTGCAAGCTACACTTAAACCATCAAAACTAAAAGTAAGCATGGAGTAAAGTAATGTTAGCTTGTTAGTAGTTAGGAAGTTAAAGTTAGATCCATCATCATGAGCTATCAATGGCTCTTGCAAGAGCAAGGCCAAAATGAGGCTATTAGATTCATGTGGATTATCAAATAAGAAGTTAGACTAGTTGGTGGTTAGTAGTTAGTTTCCATGAGAGAAAAGATTAGCTAAACATGTAAAAGGAGTTAGATAGAAAATGAAGAGAGGTAAAGAGAGCACCTTTCATAGCTTGTCACTTTCTATTACAAACACTCTTGCATTCCACTATGTATCACTCTCTCTCCTATTACAAAATCAAAAACATGAATAATACAAGGGAGGAAGAAGAAGAACACTAACCTAAACTACCCTAAACTACAAAATGAAAATGAAAACTATCCTAAAACTCTGTATATCTCCCTTCTGAAAACCCCAGGGGGGTATTTATAGGCACCAGGGAAGAAGGGGGCCAGGGGACAAACCCTGGCCCAAAACGCGGCCGCGGCCGCGACCATACAGTGGCTGCGCGTGCGGCGCTTCGAGCCGCGTGCTGCCCAGTTTGTCTCCTGTCAGATTCTGCTCCTAGTTTCTGGTTTTTGATCTCTAGTTTTGACAGAATCAGCCTCCTAGGTCAATGACTATCTTAATAGGCCTTTAATCACCAATTAAATGGTGATTTAGGGTCTTCTTCTTCATTGCACACCATGGACCTAGAAACATGCAAGAGAGGTATTATTAGCAGAATTTAATATTAAATGAATGTGAAGATGTGGTATGAAATATGCAGTTTAAGAGACTAATCACACCCCCACACTTATCTTTTGCTCGTCCTGAGCAAAACAAACAAAAAAACTAAGAAAATTATTACACCACTTTCGCAGGTGACGCGATTGCACTGAGCATGTGCAACAAGCCATTAACATCTAAGTTTCCCCTAGAGGAGGAGTTTTATCTCCTGAGGGTTTTCAGCGGAATACACCCACAAAATCCATAAAGAAAGAAATCAAATGTTAGTATTTTGAAAATGCATTTTTGTAATAGAGAAAAGTGTTAAAGTATTTTTGTGAAAATATAAGTGATCCAAGGTCATAGGTTAACCAGAAATTAATCTTCCTTAAACTAAGTCAAAATCAAAAAATCTTGTTATAAATTAAATGTAAGAATTTAAAATTGAATTGACTCTTTGATCTTTCATCAAATTCTTAGAAAAAATATGCACTTTGTGGACTGTGAAGATTTTTGGGATATCGACTCTAACTTTTATGCCATTTATTTATATTATTATATATATATATTTTTTTCTTTTTTTTGCTTTCCTTAGTTTTGTTAGGCTTTCTTATTTACCTGGATAGTGAGCCTTTAACCCGTGACTCCCAAACCAGATGGTCTTAGGGCACCAGATGAGAAAACATCCCTCGGACTTAAGGACTCGAGTAAATAAGGCCACAAAACTAAAAGAGATTATTTTATTTTTATCCACCATTTAGATGTGAATAATCATGCTTCCTGAGACATAATTACCCAACTTCAATAAGTGGTTTTATTATCATAATAATATTTTTTTGTTCTTTTCTGTATATTTTTATGGCATTTTCAGTCTTTGTTTCAATCCCAAAAATTGTGTAAGTGTGAAGTGCATAAATCTAAGGCAAAAAAATTCAAGATCAAATTATCTTTTCAATCTTACTTTCTTATCCTAAAATTTAGACAAGATCTATTATTTTGACTTGGTTTAAAATTTCATAATTTTAGGTCTTCCTAATTCCTAAGATAATCTTAATTTTCTTAAAAATGGATCAAACTATTTCTCTTGTTTCAAAAAATTTTGTAAAAAGAAAAGAAAAGTTTTTATATAAAAGATTTTTTTTAAATTAAAAAGAAGTGCAAAAGAAAGAAAATATAAACTAACCATGTTAGTAAACCCTCCCCCACACTTATCTCATGCATTATCCTCAATGCATTGTGAATGTGTATATACATGAAACAAATGGAGAGGGAAGGAAAATTACCTCATGGTGGTGGTTTCGGTGGTGATCTGATTGGGCCAAGCGTTGCTACCCAATCAAGATATTGTGAATTTTGAAGGAACCCACTAATGACTTCTCTAATATGACCCAATAAAATGTTGATTGAATGAATGATCTTATTTAAAAAATTATCCCCATCTAATTTACAATTTTTAAAAATAATTACTGAGTCATTTTCTTCAACATCCTTGTCCAACAATGAAGTGTGATTTTGAAAGATGAGGGATTTGGACTCAAATGGATCAGGAACAAAAACCGACACCGACTCAGAAAGTTGACTCAGATCAAGTCGAGAGTTAATAATGAGAATCAAAATTGGTTCAAAAATATGGTCCAAACTAAAGAATTGATATTCACACACTTTCCCCATGAATGAAGTGTGATCATTAGAGATTGGTGATTCTATTTCACGGTGTACCGGTACAGGATTCAATGTTGACTCCGGAATAGAGAAAAAAATTTGATAAAGATACTGGAGTCATTATTGAATCAAAAAGTGAAATGGAATTATTAATATGAGGTTCAGGATCACATTTAGGTTCGATTTCAATTTCAGGAAAGGAAAACTTGCCAGAATGTCCAGGCGACTTTCATAACTTAGAGTGTGGTCAAGTTCAAATGTATATTCTGAAATTGAATCTGGATTCCCAAAATGACATGATTCATGGGTCCAATCAGTAGAGTTAGGGAATAAGGATCGGTCAAAGGTTAACAAGAAAGACTTTCCTCACTTTCATTGATCAATTCACTTATAAGTGAGTCTAACCTACTGATAGGCCATGTAACAGAATTTGGATTTGGAATCATGTCTTCCATACTTTTTGCAATTGGTTCTTATTGAAAAGGTGAGTATGGTTGATTTTGAAAATTGTGGTGAAATTGTAAGTCTGTCAGATGTTGTTCGGACTCACACAAGGGTTCCATACTCAAGTCCAGTATTGATGGTTGTTCATTTTGAAGTGGTGAGGTTGGAAAAGATGAATAGGACTCTTGAAAAATTGGTTGAGATGATGAGTCTAACATGTTTTGCATTCTTTCACAAAAGACTTCCAAACGCCTTTCTAGCTCAAATTCTTCTTCAATTGGTTGCTCTAGAAAAGGGGTATATGGAGTTTGATGTGGGAAGGATTGTGAATTGAGCAAATTTTATATTTGTTATAGGGACTCTTCCATACTCCTTTCCAAATCAGATTTTTCTTCGGGTGGTGGAACAGGAAAAGGAGTATATGAACCAAAATCGGGGAATGAAAATTATGAAAATTGTGAACAAGGGGGTTGAAATTTGACTCGGGGGAGGTGAATCCCCATGGACTCTGTGAAGAAATGAAATTATTTTGAAAATTATGGTCAAAGGATTGGGGGTACGGGTCATATTGAGTCGGATAATCCCAACCCGGCATATATGGTTGGTTCATGTTGTACATAGCCGGGTCAAAGTTATCTGAGTCAAATGAGGTCAGAGTGAAATATGGATTTATATTATGATTGAAAGAATTATTGTTGTTAAAATTCATTTCACAATATACAAAAAAGAAAACAAACAAACAAACAAACAAAGAAAAAGAAAAAGAAAACAAGCCTATACCTAAACGACTCCTAACTGGTTAGACTGTCCATGGGGGGTATATTGTCGGAAGCTAATCACGAGTTAATCGGCCAGGTAGGGGCAAAATCAGTGGGAGGTATCCGTGCCGGAACAACGGGCCTAATTATGCCAAACCACTGTTTTTTGAGGTTTCGCCTCTCAATCCCCAACCTTAGATACCGATTTGACAAGAGTCAACTTCTAACAACTTTCCCCTTAGGTTAATCTCTTAAATGAGTCCGAGATGTCCCTAGGGGCCAACGTCTAGTAAATTTTATTTAGGCTTGGGTGTGTGAGTGGGGAGGTAATTTTTGGGCTAAGGGAGGGTAATGACTTCCCCACCTTATGTTTGTTTTTGGGTTTGCCCTTAAGTTAAATTTGTGCAAGTATGCAATTTAGATAAGAATGAACAAAAAAAAGTGAGTAAATCACTGAAGTGTTTGTCCTATGCTATATGCAATGCCATATATACACCTCTTATTAATATCACAACAATAAAAGAACAAAATACAGTATATTGGAATGAAAATTGACACGTGCCTAGATGCAAATATCTAAACCATTTTAAAGCATCCAATTTTTGTATTTTTGTTCTTAAAATTATTTACAGTGTACATGTAATAAAAAAAATTAGTAACAGAATATAAAAATATACAAGAATTTACCCAACCGCACTTAAGCAAGTGTAGACTTCTGCAATGCTAAAACTTTAACCTGTGCACCAAAAAAATAAAGAAGAAAAGTTAACAAAATGTGAAATCAAACCGTTCCCATCCCCGGCAACGGCGCCAAAATTTGATCGGGGTAAAATCGCGCACAAAAAGTGTATGTTTTGAAATTAAGATTTAAAGTGAGTGCTTTGGCTTCCTTGATACTACCGTTATAGCATAGAGGCTAAAACGAGTCGAATCCACAAGGACGGGAGGCGATAGAAGCTTACACGGTATGTTCACGTGTATGTTAATGGTTCTTCAAAGTTTTAAAGAATGAAAAGAAAAGAAAATAAAGAATGAAAGAAGAAGTACAGTGAAATATAAAGAAGTGGGAAATATAGAAAAGAATGGTATTTGTGATTTTTGATATTTGTAAAACAAGTGAAAAATAAAGAAAACCCATGGCTACTAACTACTAATGACTCCACCAACATGCTAACCTCTTAGTGATAGTTGCCTCATATGTATCATTGGCCATCACTAGTTCTTAGTTCAAGAGCTATTTAAAGCATGACCCATATATAACTCATCACAACCCAACTCAACAAACAAGTGCAAGCTACACTTAAACCATTAAAACTAAAAGTAAGCATGGAGTAAAATAATGTTAGCTTGTTAGTAGTTAGGAAGTTAGAGTTAGATCCATCATCATGAGCCATCAATGGCTCTTGCAAGAGCAAGGCCAAGATGAGGCTATTAGATTCATGTGGATTATCAAATAAGAAGTTAGACTAGTTGGTGGTTAGTAGTTAGTTTTCATGAGAGAAAAGATTAGTTAAACATGTAAAATGAGTTAGATAGAAAATGAAGAGAGGTAAGAGAGCACCCTTCATAGCTTGTCACCTTCTATTACAAGCACTCTTGCATTCCACTCATGTATCACTCTCTCTCCTATTACAAAATCTAAAACATGAAAAATACAAAGGAGGAAGAAGAAGAACACTAACCTAAACTACCCTAAACTACAAAATGGAAATGAAACTATCCTAAAACTCTGCATATCTCCCTTCTGAAAACCACAGGGGGGTATTTATAGGCACCAGGGAAAAGGGGGACCAGGGGACAAACCCTGGCCCAAAACGCGGCCGCGGCCGCGGCCGTACAGTAGCGGAAATGCGCTTCGAGCCGCGTGCTGCCCAGTTTGTCTCCTGTCAGATTCTGCTCCTGGTTTCTGGTTTTGGATCTCTGGTTTTGACAGAATCAGCCTCCTAGGTCAATGGCTATCTTAATAGGCCTTTAATCACTAATTAAATGGTGATTTAGGGTCTTCTTCTTCATTGCACACCATGGACCTAGAAACATGCAAGAGAGGTATTATTAGCAGAATTTAATATTAAATGAATGTGAAGATGTAGTATGAAATATGCAGTTTAAGAGACTAATCAAATATCCATGTAACAATAATCCATATAACAGAAGCAATATTCCATGCAATAGTAATACAGGAACAATCAAAGCACATATACATATAAATCTACGTAACAGTGATATACAAATGAAATAATAATATCCGATGCAACACAGGATCCGTGGAACAATTATATAACTACATGAAATTACAATGTTTAGTGTAACAAGTGTCTGTGTAACTGGGATATTAATAATATGTGACAACAGTGATCGTGTAATAATGATACAGTACATGAAATAACAGTGTCTGATGGGATAGTATATCCATATCATGGTGCTCCAAGTATATGAATACTAATATTTAGTATAATAGAGTCTCTGTGTATATGAATATGCAATTAAATGTAATTCTTGTAAAGTGATATCACAATATATGAATAACAATGTCTAATGTGAGTCAAGTAACGGTGACTATACCATATAATTGAGTGTCAGATATCCCTATTTGTAATAATGATTACAATATTATTAATATGATAAATATCATAAAATTATTATATATAATTATCTATTTTAATTATCAATTTATTAGTTAATTTACTTATTAAATTATTAACTTAGTAATCCCAATATTTAGACAATTCATCTATATATTATAATAAATCAAGAAACAAAATAAATTATTATTATGTTATCGGTTATGTTTAAAGAATAATCATGTTTATTCTAATTACAATGATTTTCTGATAATTATAATTTATTAATAATATTTACATTGATTTACTGATAATCACAAATTATTAAGTAAAGCAATCAATTTATTTAATTAACACAATAAAATATAACTTACAAAATAAAAACACGCACTTAAGTACTACAGGGATGTCACTTGTTTTCCTACGACCGTAATGTCTTCAGAATCGTCCAATTTGGAGTTCATATGCTCAAGATATCACCCGGACACTAAAATCATATAAATGGGTTAGGTATGTAATAAAAAAGTTTAAAATGCAATTATTATAAATTGCCAGGGGTTTTATGTAAAATAATCTTTATAAGTTTTAGATGCGGGTTAGGTAGGCTAACGGGTCGGGTTTAGATCTGAAACCCAAACCTAAAGTTAAGTGATGGGTTATTGGGTTAATAGGTTTGGGTATAGTTATTGTGTTAGTGGGTTATAGGGTTTGGTGTTAATGGGCTTAGGTTATTGGGTTTTACTCATTAAGGGATAGAAAGAGAGAGATAGAGATAGACAAAGAGAGAGAGAGAAGAAATAGAACGTGAGGGGGAGAAGAGTGAAAAAGAGAGGGGAGAATTAAAGAGACAGAGAGATGAAAGGAACCAGAGAAAGAAAAGAAATGAAAGAGAAGAAAAGGGGAAGAAGAGGGAAGAAGAAGAGTGGGGGCTTGGCCGGCGGCCTTGTCGGCCAGCGGTGGAATGACGGCGGTCATGGGGAGCCGGAGACATGGCCTAGAGCTGAGGTGGAGGAGGAAGGGAGAGGGTGATGGTGGAGATGGTGTTGATGATGATGATGTTATTAATGGGTGGTGATGAGATGTTGGTGGTGATGGGTGAGGTGGTGATTGGTGGTGGAGAAAATAAAGGTAGTAGATTAGGTAGTGGTGGTGGTGGTGTGAGAAGGAAGATGGTGGAATTGGTGGCGTCAGTGGTAATGGTTGTGGAGGGGATGATGTTGATGAAGATGATAATGTTGATGATGAAAAGGAGATGATCGAGGGTGGTGGGAAGGGATGTTCGACAGGGATTCTTACCGCCAGCATGGGCTCACTAGAGGTGGAGGCACCGGAGGAAGATTGCCAGAGGTGGATTGGCCGATTGAGAGAGATGAGTGGGAGAAGAGAAATTAGAGAGAGATTAGGGAAGTGAGTGTGAGGGATTAAGAGAGAGAGAGAGAGATTAATAAAAAGAAAGGGAGGAGGCTTGTTGGGGAAGGAAAGAGAAAGTCAGTGGAGGCTGGGTCGGTGGAGAAATAGGGTAGAAGATTAGGGAAAGAAAAAGGAAGAAGAAATTAAAAAAATAATTTATAATATTATTTAATTGAGTGAAAAATTGATTAATTTCGAACGGTTCTCAAAAATTTTGTAAAATAGCAAATATTAACCAAAAGACTAATGTGAAATCAGATTCAAGAAACTAAGTCTGGTTTGCAAATTAAAAATTCTAGAATGTATCACCGATAACAGTGGGCACCGTTCATCTGAATTTTATATTAATTCAGAAAAATCTCTAAAAATACGCTAAAGTAAAAAAATATGATTTTGACAAATAATATAAAAGCAGATTCCAGAAACTCAACTTTGTTTATGGATTAAAAATTGTAGAGCTGATTATCGGTATCGGTCGACGCAGATTTCAGACATCTTCTAAAATAATCTAGAAAATTTTTTGAAATTCTAAAAAATTTATAATATTAGAAAATAATATCTGAAACTGAAATCGGCTCATTTGACTACCAGAAAAGTCAAATTAAGTTTATACGTTATATCGAGTACTGATACTGTGATACGTACATCAAGGATCGGGAGTTTCAATCGAATCAGAAGTCAAGAAGCTCATAGAATCTGATTTCGTCAGGGAAGAGCAGCATCTTGATTGGGTAGCTAACATAGTTTCCATCCCCAAAAAGAATAGAAAGATCTGGATTTGCATCGACTTCTAAGATCTAAATGTCGCTTGTCCTAAAGACGAGTTTCCTCTTCCAATTACAGATGTCATAATTGATAACACATTTGGATTTGAAAGAATGTTATTTATGGATGGCTTCTCAGGATATAATCAAATTAAGATGTACCCTGAAGATGAAAAGCACACATTTTTCAGAATGCCTCTAAGAGTATACTGCAACACATTAATGCCTTTTGGCTTGAAAAACACATGTGCGACATATCAACGCGTCATGAATGAAATCTTCCATTAGCATATACGTAAGACCGTAGAATGCTATGTCGACGATATCGCTGTGAAAAGCCACATTAAAGGTTATTATCTCGCAGATCTAAAAAGAGTGTTCGACATCATGCGGGCTTACCAGTTGAATGTGAACCCAACTAGGTCCTTCCTGAGGGTAGCCAGTGGAAAATTCCTTAGATTTGTTGTTACATCCAAAAGAATTCACCTGGATTCAGAGAAAGTTCGCCCCATCCAAGAGATGCAACCTCTGAGAAATCTTAAGGAACTCAGAGGCTTACAGGGACGATTGGCTTATATCTGAAGATTTATATTGAATATTTGAGGACGCTGCCAACCCTTCACCAGACTGATGAAGAAGGGAGTCACATTCATTTGAGACAGTACTTGCCAATAAGCATTCGAAGAGATTAAGGAGTATCTCACATACCCGCTCGTTCTGGTAGCTTCAGTATCAGAAAAACTTTTTCTATTATATGTTCAAGCTACGGACCATTCCTTGGGAGATTTGCTAACTCAGAACAATGATCAAAATCATGAATATGCAATCTACTACTTGAGTAGAACAATAATTGGGGCAGAGCATCGTTACAACCCGATCGAGAAAGAATGCTTAGCCTTAGTCTTCGCCATCCAGAAGGTGCGACACTACCTTGCAGGGCAACACATTCATGTCATTTTTAAAGTTATCCCTTGCGATTACTCATGACAAAACCGTCTTTGTTGAATTACGGATTAGCAAAATAGGTCATATTGCTGTCACAATATGAGATGCAATTCATGCCACAAAAGGCGATCAAAGGTCAAGCTGTGGTAGATTTTCTGACCAATCATCAGTTCCAAGAAGTTTAAAACTTTATGACGATCTCCCAGATGAGATTGCAGAAGTTAATGTGACCCGCGTCTCCCTAGAAGAACAAGTGTGCAACTATAATTCGACGGAGCATCAAGAACAGGCCCTGAGGGAAATATCGTCACAGGTGTGGAGGTGGTACTTATTTTCCCACATAATTACGTGATCCCTCATGCATCCTCATTAATTAAGCCGTGTTCAAACAAATGCAACTTGCTGAAGGGATTGGAGTCAAAAATCTTGAAGCATGCGGTGATTCAAATCTCATCATCAACCAGGTTCGCAGGGAGTATGAAGTCCGACTTGAAGACTTGATGCCCTATTACAACGTAACCATTGACATGGTGGAGAAGTTTAAAAGCTTCTACCTTGATCATGTATAACGTCAGCAAAATGTGCATACAGATGCATTAGCGTTTCTCGCTGCTTCATTCGCCCTTCCAGCCGGAGTCATGGAGAAAGTACTCGTCTACAGCCACGATTTGTACTGCCTAAAATTCGCCCTTGAAGACAGTAAAACTCCAAGAAGAGACCTTCAAGTTAAGGAGGTTCTAGAGACTTTAACAAGTCTCGAACTCAGGGATTGGCGATTCTCTTACATTGACTACGTCTTGTACAACATCTTACCCGATGACCCCAAGGAGGCAGCCACCATTAGAAGAAAGGCTCCTCGATTCTATTACAAGACGATTACGCGAATATTGTATTGTTGGTCGTATGATGAAATCTTACTTCGATGCTTTTCACACAAAGAGGCACAGGAGGCGCTCAAAAAGCTTATGACGGTACATGTAGAGCTCACCAACCTGGACCTAAGCTCGGAGATCGACTTCGAAGACTTGGCTACTATTGGCCAAAGATGATCCTAGATGACATCGCCTATGCTAAGCGATGCCATGCCTGTCAGATTCACGGTGACTTCGTCCATCAAGTACCAGGACATTTCATCCAATGTCCTCTTCATGGCCATCTGAGATGTGGGGAATGGATATTATTGGACCCATCAGCCCTCCAACATCCAAATGACATCGCTTTATCTTGGCCATAACTGACTACTTCTCTAAGTTGACGGTAGCTGTTCCCCTGAAGGAAGTAAAGATATCAGACGTAATCAAATTCATCAAGCATCATGTACTCTATCGCTTTGGCGTATCCCGACGAATTGTCCATGACAATGGACCCCAATTCATCAGTCAAGCATTTTAGAGATTCTGTAATAAGTTCAGGATTTAAAGTGTGTCTTCAATAACATACTATCCAGCTGCCAACAATCTTGCATAAGCCTTTAACATGACCATTGGAAAGCTTATCAAGAAGTTTGTCTCAAAAGCCAACATGACTGGGATGACAAATTAAGCGAATGCCTCTGGGCCTACTGCACAACGGCGAGAACCCTGACAAAGGCTACGCCATTTTTCTTAGTGTACAGATGTGAAGCTGTACTTTCACTAAATATCTAAATCCCATCTCTGCGAGTTGCTTTGATAACCAGGATGACAAATAATGATAAGCACAGATTGTGCCTCCGAGAGTTGGAAGCTTTAGACGACAAACGCCTGCAAGCCCAATAACAAATCGACCTTTATCAAGCTTAGACTTTCAGATCCTTCAATAAGAAAGTCAGTGAACGAATTTTCAAGAAAGACGATCTTTTCTTAGCTATTAGAAGACCCATGGTTATGACACATAAGACGAAAGAAAATTTTCAACCCAAATGCGAAGGACCATTTGTTGTAAAGTCAGTCTATTCAAATGGAGCATACCACCTTATAACTCTAGATGGCGATACGTTCATGATGTTGATCAACAGCAATTCCTGAAGAAATACTATCCTTAAAGGGATACTTCTCATGATCAAGTTAACACTACACCTCTAATCAAGGCTTCACCCGATCAATCAGATGGATTAGGGTTTGAGATCCAAGATATTTGTAAAAGCACCAAAAAGCTTTCTCATTCGACGGACCACATCACGGTCGATCGATGTCCAGCCAACCAAAAATTGCTGACATTATGATGCATGATGTTAACATTGAATCAAGGAACAAAGTTAGAAACTTTGATTTTAGCTTTGTCACTCTTCTCATGATCAAGTTAATACAACATCTCTGATCAAGGCTTCACCCTGATCAATTAGATGGATTAGGATTTGAGATCCAAGATGTTTAGGAGAGTGCCAAAGAAAAGCTTTCTCATTTGATGGATCGCATCACGGTTGATTAATGTCGAGCCACCCGAACATTGCTGACATTATGGTGCATGATGTCAACATTGAAGTAAGGAACAAAATTAGAAACTTTAATTTTAGTTTTGTTACTCTTCTCATGAGCAACTTAACACTACAATCTAATCAAGGCTTCACCCTGATCAATTAGATGGATTAGGATTTGAGATCCAAGATGTTTGAGAGAGCGCCAAAAAAGCTTTCTCATTCGACGGATCACATCATGGTCGATCGATGTCGAGCCGACTGAACGTTGCTGATATTCTGATGTATGATGTCAACATTGAAGCAAGGAACAAAGTTAGAAACTTCAGTTTTAGCTTTATCACTCTTCTTATGATCAAGTTAATACTACACATCTAATCAAGGCTTCTCCCTGATCAATCGGATGAATTAGAGTTTGAGATCTAAGATATTTGGGAGAGTGCCAAAGAAAAGCTTATTCATCCGATGGATCATATCACGGTCGATCAACACCGAGCCAACCGAACATAGGTGACATTATGATGCATGATGTAAACATTAAGAAAAAAAAAAGGCAAAATGTCAAGGTTTTTTTTAGCCTTGTCACTCTTCTCTAGTATATAGACATGCACCCATCTTCAACTTAGAAGAATAGGTTATATTTTGAAGTCGAGCATGCCTAAGCAACAGTTTTAGGCACTCTTCTATCTGATCATTCCTCTCGATCCAGAAGGATGGCTGATCTAGCCTGATTTTCCCATATGTAATGGTGGCATGCCTCCATTCTCTTGTTCGATTGATTAAAGCTAGACCCAATGACAAGGCATCCAAATAGTCAGATGAGCTGATTGAGTGAGTTTATATAATGTCTTATCAAGCCAAACTCATTGAAGAAGGCTCAAGACGAATCTTTGCAGAACCTTTTCACTGTTTCCACATTAATATCAAGATGTGGTGATCGAATAAGGATCAAAAAAGACTCCACGAGGAAGGTTAATCTCCGGACAAAATCCCCCGCGAAATTCATATCCACCTCCTTGATCCCCAGCTCATCTGCAGAGTGAAAGCCCAGGAGATACATAACGTTGCTTAAAGTAACAAAATAATCCAACGTCTCTAATGGCTAAAGGATAGAGAAAACAGTTGGCCTTTAAGCCCAAAAAAAAATCCTTGACAACTCATCATACTGAGGGGAATAACATGGCTAGCCCAACTCAAATGATAGTTGGTAAAGGCACACCAAATTTGTTGATAGCTGAGAGTTTGCTAAAAATCCTTAGGGACCGGATCTCGCCTTCCCTTCCAAAAGCCCTTACCAATTTTCGTCTATGGAATGGTACGACCATAAAAAACTATAATTATTTTTCCCAGTGAAATAGTCGTAGATCATGTTAACATTACATCTCTGGCATAACCCACAGTTAAGTTAACATTATACCTCTAACAGTGATTTCCCTCAATTTTCACAGATAAAATTTCAACTGGTCAATTCTCTTCAATAGAATGACAAGTTCACCAAAATTACTCCTATCGCATTAAGGTCCTGGCCAAGTTAAAAACTATATCTCTGACCAAAATTGCTCATATCGCAATACAAATCCTTATTAAGGTAATATTATAATGACAATAATTCTCTTAACTTTCGAGACGTTCGATTCTAAGTTAAATATCACACTTCTAGCATCTATTTCATTGTTAAGTTAAATTCTACACCTATAACATCGAGGAGTGTCCTGTGTTTCAAGCTCAGTAACATATCCTGAACCGATGAATGCGGCCTTTTCAAGGCCGAACAATGATCCTTATGCACCAACGTACAATCCTGGCTGGAGAAATCACCCAAATTTCTCATGGAGCCAACACAACAATGACCACCCACGGTCAAACCATGCAAGCCACTTTCATTATTCTAATAATTCTTCCAATCATCAACCCAACTTTTCTAATAACCATCATAATTCTCCTAACCATCCGCCCAAATTTTCAAATTATCAACAAAATTTTTCCGACCAAGCTCCACAATCTTCCTTCTAGAATTCTTAACTTGAAAGGGGAATGACTGATTTTGAGAGAAATATGAAAAGGTACATGAAAAACTAAGTCTCTCTCATGCAAATAATACAGAGGCTAGAGGGTCAAATGAGCCAACTAGCCAATTCACAGAATGAGAGGTAAAAGGGTACCTTGCCCAGTCAGCCAATAATGAATCCTAAGAATTCTCAATAAGCTCATTTGGTTGAGGATCAATCATTGAATCAATGTAATGTTGTTCATACATTGAGGTCGGGAAAGAAAGTTGATAATCAAGTGTCAACACCATCCAATCCCATTCAGCACAATCACACTCAAGCATCCATCTCATCTAGTCCAAATCCTTCTAAAGCTGATGAATCTAAAACAGATAAGTCAACCAGTCAGGTGTACAAGCCTACAGTACCATGTCCTAATAGGCTGAAGAACAACAAGCATAATCCACACATGGATAAGATAATTGAGATCTTCAACCAAGTGAAGATAAATGTGCCACTTCTTGATGCTATCCAACAAGTCCCATCCTATGCAAAATTTTTTAAGGACATGTGCAGTAAGAAGAGAAAGACTAATGTACCCAAGAAAGTCTTCTTAGCCATTAACATTAGTGAGCTACTGTCAGGTCTGATTCCTGTCAAGTACAAGGATCCGGATTGTCCCACTACTGCCTGCACTATAGGACAAACCGAGATTAGTCATACACTTCTTGACTTAGGGGCAAGTATCAACCTGCTTCCATTCTTAGTTTATCAACAACTCGGGTTGGGTGATCTTAGTCTAACTCGAGTCACAATCTAACTGGCTGACCGTTCTATGAAAGTTCCAAAGGGAGAAATTAATGATGTCCTTATCTTGGTCGGGGAGTTTATCTACTCAGTTGTTTTCATAACTCTTGAGACACAAGCTATGTCCAATCCTAGGGCTCAAACTCCTATTATCCTAGGACGTTCATTCCTTTCTACTGCCAGTGCTATTATCAATTGTAGGAATGGGTCTATGAGATTAACCTTTGAGGACATGACTAGAGAAGTCAATATCTTCAACCTAGAAAAATAACCTCGTAAGATAAGAGAGTAAACGTTTGAGGTAAACTTTGTTGAAAACAATTGTGATGAAGAAAGTGAAGATATAGAAAATGAGTCTCTGTTTCTTGATGAATTATTTAATGATGCGATTATATTAATGAGAAGGCATATGTCTGAGATCCTAATTTTAAAGTACCCTTTAAAAAAAGGAAATTTGACTTGAATATTTTCACTTTTGATGAGCCAACCAATGATATATCACATGAGAATATAATTCAAGAATCTCCAATTGACCTACTCTTTGAAAACCTCTTCGAAGAAGAACTAATGTGTTTGGATGAACCAATTAGGGATTTTTGGTTAATTACACACCTCCAGGGGAAAGTGTTGACCTAAGTTTTGAGGAGATGTATGGAACTGAGTTAGAATTTCTAGACATTCATAGTAAGGAAGTTCTAACTGAGATGTGTGATGGTGATCAATTTTTGAATAATGCATGTAGAAATCTGAGGAGAAAAACTTAAGAAGGTGAGACTGGGGAGGAAGAGAGCTAAAATGACAAAAAAATGGCCTCCCCACTATGCCCTATAAAGAGAACCCATTGGAATGATGGGAAGAGAGCTAGAGAGATGAGACCGAAAAAGATCTAGGTATGGGAGAAACATGATGTTCTACATATTTTTTTATTATATATATATATATATATATATATATATATATATATATATATATATATATATATATATATATATATATATATATATTATGCACCTCTTTTACATTCCATTTCATGCATCTATACATTTCTTTCATACATTGGGGACAATGCATGAGATAAGTGTGGGGAAGGGCTCTAACATGACTAATATAACTAAAAAAAGAAATATATATATATATATATATAACTTTTTAAAAGAAAAGAAAAATATTTTGATTTATTTTTTGTAAGAAATTAAGAGAATTTTAAGGAATAGGAAAATCATAATTAGGATTTCTTATACTTGGTCAAAATAAGATGACTTGTTTGATTTTCAGAGTTAGGAAGAAAATTGACGAAAGTAATTTAGTCTTGATCTTTACCTTGAAGAAATATGGACACCTTATGCACTTGCATACTTAGGGTTCAAAAACAAATATTCATATGCCTTATAAAAAAAAGAAAAATATACATATATATGTATATCTATTAAAAAATAAATAAATCTAATTATTGATTAGCTTGGTGCTTTGCCCTAAGAAAGCCTTAGTATTTATGCAAAAGATAATTAGATAAGTTTGAAATATATATATATATATTTATATTTATATATATATAAAATTCTCTGATTAAGCTGGGTATTTGTGCCTCATGAAGCATAAGTATTCACGCCTAAAAGGGATACATTTTATAAATAAAAACTGTTGGTTTCATGGCCTTGTCTGCTTGAGTGTTTAAGTCCTTAGAGGTGTTTTCTCACCTGGTGCCCTAAGACTGTCCGGTTTGGGTGTCACCGACTAAAAGCTCGTTACATGGGCAGATTAAAAAGCCTAATAGAATTGAGGAATAAATACCACCAAAAATAAATATAAATAAGGCATAGGAGTTAATGTTAAAGAACCCTTAGTCAAACTTCATTGTCACGAAGGTGCATATGACTTAGGGTAAAGTAATAAACTAGATGGGAAATACAATTTGACCCCTTACTTTGATCGATGACATGTTTTTAAATAGAGACTAAGTTTAGGAATGAAAAGTTCGATATTCCTATAACTTATAGATTGCTTGATCTCTTACAAATATACTTCAAATATTTTCTCTCTTCTCAAAATGCTTTTCGAAAATACTAACATTTTTTCTCTTTCTTTATGAATTTTGTGGGTGCAATCCACTGAAAACTCTCACGAGATAAAACTCATCCTCTAGGGGTAACCTAGAGGTTTAACGGCTTGTTGCACATGCTCAATGCAATCGAGTGACCTGCAAAAGTTGTCTAATATTGATTAGGATTAGTTTTGATGTTTAGCTCGAGGACGAGCAAAAGATAAATGTGAGGGTGTGATCGGTCACATTTATTGCATATATATTGTCACATCACCATGTTTATTATCTATAAATCCTATTAATAAGTCTTATTTTTCTTTTATAAAGTGCAGGCCTATTGCTAAAGGAAGGGAAGAGAAATGAGCCCAAAAGCCCATCAAATTCTTATTTAATTCAGAATTAATTCGAAATCAGAAAATCAGGGTAGATTATGGCAAATCAGGGAGGTTAGAAATCGGCTAATTTGGTTTATCAGAATCCAAATCGTTAGTTTGATAATCACCGAAGATTACATCAGAATCAGAGACAAACAGCAAATCCAGCCAGACCAAAGGGGGCAAAACCACACGTCAACTGGATCCCCACCTAGATGTGGACATTTGGCCACATCCTGGCAGCGGATCAGCAGCCGTTTGGTGGCCTCACTCTCTCCCTCTGGGTTTTGCATATAAAAGCCAGGGTTTGCACTGAAAAAGAAAGCGAAGATTAGAATTAGAATTCTTGTTCATTTTTAGGATTTTAGGAGTATTGTTAAATAGTTCTGAGAAGTTGTATCTCATATTTACTTTTTAGTTTAAACTAACCAAGAGAGGAGTGGAACTGAGTGTGTAATTCATCATTGAAGTGACAATTAAGGAGATTCAACTTGCTTATCCAACTCGATTCAATTCGGTATGTCTATGTTTTATTTTCATTTGCTTGTTTGCTTTCTTTTATCATCAGTAACTAAACCATCTTCTGGGCTTACTAATCAATCTCTTCACCTCCTTTCTCTTGATTGAGTTTATGAAAGCAACTCTTTTGAATCAGAATAATGCCTAAGTTAAATTTTGTTCTTGAAAGCACATGAGGATGTTTTTTTAAAACTTGGACTTTCAAATCACAAATATTTTTAAACTGTTTTTATTCCATACTTGCGTCTTCACGCTTGATGGTTTAACATTCTCTTTTTAATGATGTGTTAAGAAAGGTCTTAAGATTTAAACAAAACCATCTTATTTGTTTTGCTTGAACATTAAAAGAAACTAAAAGTTTTTGCCTATGATAAAAGTGATGCACCAAAATGTTCTTGAGATAGGTAAGTAGTTGAGTAGAAGATTAGTGAGCCCGGATTCTTTCATAATTTAAATCACAACCAAATCACCCTCAAATCATTTTCTAAATGATCATCTTCTCCAAAGCCTTTTGTAAGTTTTAATTTTTCTTTTAATCATTCCCTTACTCTTCATTCTCTTTTTCAATATAAAAAAGGAAAGAAAACACCAACACCATTTTTTGTTATTTAACAATTCATCGAAAAACTTCTTTCGCATTCTTCCTCATGGACATGACCCGTTAGCCCAAAGCTAGACGGTAATTCTTATCACTTTCACTTTTCAACCAATTTTTGACGCCGTTGCCGGGGAGGGAACGGTGTAATTGTTTTCTAACAAGTTTGTTGTCTTGTTTCAGGGACGCCAAGATTTAGATTTAGCGCTCAAGCTTTGCAAGAGAAGACTTGCTATTCTGTGCCCCTATTCTTGAAAGTAGGAAACATAATTTTAAGAAATTGCAGCGCAAAATCTTGAAATTTTTGGACTACTAAAAACTCTTTTTGCAGGACATATTGCTTTACAAAAATACAGTTTTTATGTGTTATTTTTGTTGTATCTGATATTCACACTCCCTGTTTTTAATTCAACAGTAATCTGATAGATTGCTAATTGCTTAAAAGAAGTTTAGACTTGCATTCTAGGCATTTGTCTAATTACGTTTCTTTTATGATTATTGTTGAAGATAGCTGGAGACAAGGTACGTATACATAGCATATAGTTTAGGAATATTTTTGGGTGATATTTACTTGTGAATGTTACTTTTCTATATCTTGCACACGTTGAACAATAAATCTTAAGGGCAAAACTCAAATCAAGATAAGGTGGGGAAGTCATTACCCTTCCTTAACCCACAAACCATCTCCAAGAACGCACAACCTTATCCTAATTTAAAATTTGATAGACTTGGCCTTAGGGACACCTCTGATAGTAACTTTCACAAATTCTCTAACGAAATTACCGAACTTTGAGCTGTTATGTTAATCGTCACCTTTAGCAATCAAATTATCACTTTTATTATTCATATCAAAATTATAAAAGTGATACAAACACTCTCTTATTCAATAAGATAGAGTGTTACAAAAGAGAAAAAGGACAAAAAGTTATTCTCGCTCAGCGAGAGATTTTATTTGGTCCTTGAGGTATTGAATATTCCTTTAATGTGCCTCCTCAACCTCAGCTAAGGCTTGGACCCTCAGCTCCTCATCTGATTAAAGCTTTCTCGCAGCAAGTTATGCCTAAAGAGCTTTCAACTTCGAGGTGTGGACATCAAGCTCCTGTTGCACCCGACTTTTGACGGCCTCGAGCTCCTCCACCTTCTTCTTTTCGTTCGCAAGCTTTTGCTCATTGTCATGGATTAAGGCTTGCACCTTAGCAATCGCAGCTTGAGAACTTGCTATCACACCGTCCGCATTCTTGGTGATGATCTCAGATCGATGAAGGTCGTCTATCAGATTTTGATAGCTGGCTCTGGAATCATCAAGATAACGGGCCTCTTCAGCTATCTGCTCCTCGATCTCTTTTCATTCTTGTTCTTGAGTAGCGCAAAGGCTATTCAATACCTGTTGAGATTGACTGACTGGATTGACACTTTCTCGGTTCCTCAGATCCTTTGAGTATATTTTCAGTTGCTCCCCAACACTTGATGCGCTTTCGCTCGATCAGAACCCCCAGTCTGCCGGATATTTTTGACCTGGTTCTCGAGAGGTGTTCATGCAAACTCAAAGAAACTTCACCCGGTGAGTGCCAATTCAGCACAATACTTTATCGTGGTGAAGAATTGCTCGACCATCTTGATGGTCCGTTCTTCCAGGATGTCCATATCCGGTATCAGTGCCGGAGGAGCACTTTCTGATCTAGTCTCTGTGATTGTAACAGAAGTACTCTCAGAAGTCGACGGTGGTGCACTTGTCCTACTCAAAGTACAGTAGTAAGTTCGGTTAGAAGTTGCCTCATCTCCGAGTTCACCACAGGAGCTACAGGATCGAGAATTGTAATAGCTTCATGTGTAGCAACCCAAAGAACATGCTCCACAGTGAGGGCCTTCTCTGTTGAAGCCTCAACAGGAATGTCCTTTGCATCAGTATCTATGATAAGCTCTTCTGCTTGAGCCGGTGCAACACACTTACAGTCATTACGATAATGTCAGTGACCATGATAAGAGTAAGAATATCAAATTCTGGTTTCATACCAGGTTGAGGAGTCGGAGATGGCAAATCCTCCGGCAGGTCTCCTGGCTGAGAAGATTCCCTGGCCACATATATTGTGCTCACAGGGACCTCTTGGTAATTACCATCAAACATCTGAACTTTCCGGTTGGGTCAGTTCCTCAGACATCTCAGCGATATTTGAGGAGGTTTTGCCTTCATTAGTAGCGGCAGCCTCTGCAAAGTGTCATCTAAGCAGTTGTTAAAATAACATCTATTTGTTTTACAAGAAAGCCATATATGGAAAAGAAAAAATATCTCAGTGGTAGTGGTCTGCCTGAACGGCAGTTCCATCTTTGGAGCAGCTACTTGCATCTCCTCTTCCGTCATAAGAGAGAATTTGCTAGCATCATGAGGAGCAGGCTCATGGCCAAAATCATAGTCGTCTCCTTCGAACGACGAAGACAATACTTGAACTGAGGAAGCCTTGGTAATTAGAGCTTTGCCACCAATCGGCCCAGTAGTCAGGCTGCATTCAGGGATCTTCAGCGCCTCGCTTGGAGAGCCTGGTTGCATCTCTGCTCCTTCTTCTGAAGTCATCAAAGATGTTGATGCAACTTTCAGTTGAGGTTCCTCTGCAACTTTTATCCCTACTGGAATTACAAGGCCTCTACTACGCCGACTCTGAATGAGCGAAGGTGCCACCTCTTCCTCTTCCTCGGAATCTTCATTACATGAGATGATCTTCTCAAGGCCCAACCCTGACCGAGAAGCTCCCTGCGATGGAACTTCAGCTCTGGACCTTTTCGTGCCTTCTTCCGACTTGAGTCACCTTCAGAGAAGGATCATCGGGTACGCTTCGCTGCGACTTGGCAAGATTTTCTAGAAGAACGTTCCTCAGTGGTTTCTGCACCATAATTTGAGTCTTGGGCCACTTCATATCTACCAGCCACTTTCTCAGCCTCTAAATATCCATTCATTCCCCATATCCAGGAAGCACCGGGACCTCTCTGGGCATTGTACGCAGATTTGATAGCATTAATGCATGAGGTATTTATTTTGAAACCAGGCACCGTATTGGCAATGATATACCACGTACAAAAGTTGAGACTTATGTAAGAGTTGGAGTCTTTTGAGAGAGACTGAAGATGGCCTCTGTCCCTCCAGCTGAACTGTAGTACCACGCCTGGGCACCTTCAAATAGATTCCCGCTAAAGCGAAAACTCGCATTTGGATTTTTGTATACAATTGATCATATCCAAATTGCCTGGCAAGCCGATGGGCATATAGGTTCGATCGTGCATGCATTACCTTGTCAGAAGACCAGATACCTAGGTCGGATGCTAATTAACCGCCAGAAGATCCCAGAAGACAGGGTGATGAATCCGTCTGGACTTGCGAAGTCCAAGAATTTATCCCCATAAGCTACATCGGGGATATCGGGGAAACACCTGGCAAGCTGGTAGTTTGATCGACTCAGAATAGTTCTCCAGATAAAAAACATATATTAGTAGATCTAGCTCGAGTTCTCCAGCCTCTGCACGAAGGGAAAGAAACCTTCTGATGTTGGTATTGCTGTCATCAATGATGGGCAATGCATAACATACTAAAGCCATCAAATATATGTATGACAGCTCGACTCTAGGATTAGGAATTTTAAGTTGGGGCTTGCCATTTTAGTCCATGAGCGAGTTGCCCTCTTTATCCACAAGAGCCTCCACCTAACAACCTTCTCGTCAACACCTGCAGCCCACTTGAATGCAGCCCACCATTGCTGAGAGAAGGGCAATAGATCAGTTATGTGCCAACAAAATTGCTAATACACCACATCGGCAATAATTACTTCATGAGTGAGTATTGGCACCACACATTGCTTCAGCCATATCATCAGAAATCCCACCAACAAAGCTCTGTCAAAAATTGGGACCCTGGCCTGATGATGAAAACTTTCAAAAACTACATCAGGTTTGAAAGTGTTCTCATTTAACTCCGTGGTGTATGCTCCTGGTGGATGTGCTGATCCTTTCTTCGATCTCTTCATCCGTGCTGGGTGCCAAACGAGTTACTGAGCTGGTCTTGTCATTCAGACCAAAGAAAAGATAGCTCACCCACCTCATTCGCTTAATTCCCCGAGACCTCCATTTGGTTGTCTGTGCATAAATATCAGTGACACAGTACTTCTGTAACGCCCCGATCCCACGGTACGGGGACGTCACTGCGACGTATATACGCAGGTCAGAAATACCCACACGTATATACATTAAGCATTAGTACAAGCAAGAATCAGAGTACGCCAAACGTAGTATTCATTTATATGCCAACATGAGAAGTACAAGTTACAAAGTTATCACAGGGTGTGATATACTATTACATAATACATGTATCTTATCTCACAGCCAAGTCCAAAGTACTATTTACAATATGAACACAAGATGCTCACGAGCTGGAGGAAGATCCCGCGAGCTAGAAAGAAAGACTGATACCAAAGAAACTGAAACTAGTCGGCCTGTTCTACAAGGAAAGCTTGATCTTCTGTGGACGGCTCCACTTCAATCCAAGCTCCGGAACCTGAACATACAAATTCAAGGGAGTCAGGACCTCCCAACAAATGATCAGGTTACAGCCGAGTGGCATAAGAAATAAGAGTATGAGAGTTGGTACAGTATTATCAATAATCAGCCAACAGGTAAAAGAAACATAACGAGTTAAAGTTGGAAAGACATTGTACTAGCTTAGGTTACGTCCTCATGAGACTAGTACCTCGAGGGAATAATCCAAACAAGGAAACCCTCATCTATATACCTTTACCTCATGTCACCGTAACTCAAGCGCATACAACGGATCAATAGTTGGCGTATTTTATTATTATTACTTGTCTTACACTGATATCTAGCTATGTGGACTAGCGTCCCAGCACACATAGATCCATATCAGAGTAAAGCAAGGTTGTTATTAGAAACTAGCGGGGGTATCAATGAACTATGTTTACAGTGGGCCCCGTACATACCCGGGACCACGGCCCAGGATTGTTCCGTTGCTTGGTAACGGAACCAGCCGCAAGGCTAACAGGAGGGTCTTATGTATGCCCTTTATCATGATGGTATCAGGAGGAGGGAGCCAGCACTCCCCTCGGTCGCCTGGAGGCCCACAGGTCAGACCGGATATTTAGTTGCACAACATACCTAATACCACTGTAAGCACGAACATATATTGATAGCCGCATGTTTCCCCCCGACCCGATGTAAGTTGTCTCATTTTATGAGTTCTTTAGATAATTATCAGATTTCGGGAATGAACAGGAGCAAGTCAGGAGTATTAGGAGTACAATTCGTACTATCATGTAAATCAAGTTGGTAAAGCATGATGTCCAGTTATCATTCCCATTATCGTGATAATTATAAGAGTCAAGTGTATCATGCCTGGTGTCAAGAGATAGCATGACAAGAGGTGATATTCGTCTGGGAGTAGCAGACGCGAAAATAGCAGACGCGGGGTTCGCATCGCAAAGGTGCCGCAAACGCGAGGTCTGCGTTCAAGTCAGGACGCGAGGTGAACGCGGACGCGGACATGGGTTCTGCGTCGCGTTAATGCAAGAAGAACATCGACATGGGCATAGCAGACGCGAAAGTAGCAGACGCGGGGCTCTCAGACGCGGGGATCGCGTCACGAAGGTATCAAAACGCGAGGCTCGTGACCTGCGTTTAAATCAGGGCATGAGGAGAACGCGGACGTGAGTATAACTCCGCGTCATGTCAATATAAATAGAACACAGACGCGAGCTTTAGCTTTGCGTCGCATCGATACAATAACGCGAAGGTCGCGTTAAGGAAATGCCTAGACGCAGGAGGTAACTCCGCGTCTAACAGTACAGCCACACCGCACGACATAAAATACAATAATAAAAATGAGTTTACAAGTCCATGTCTTGGCGAGTAAAGTTACTCGCCTAAAACCGATACTTGAAGCTTTATGCGTCCGAAATGATCTTTGTCGCCGAATATCACTAAATCGATCACCGGAATAATCGCGAACGATTACCGGAAAGATCTACGGTGATATTACCGACGAAGAAAGCTCGGCCCCAATCCAAAAGGAGGGTACCGGCCTTAGCCTTGCCGATGATGAAGAGGAGCACGGCCCCCAATCCAAAAAGGGGGGTGGCCGGCCACAAGGAGATGATGGGGTGATGGTTGTTGTTTGGAGAAGGTGAAGGTTTTGGTGGTGGTTTGGAGTTTGTGGTAGGTTTAATGGAGTTGAAGGAGGAAGAGGATGAAGGTAGGAGGTTGTAGTGGTTGTGGTTGTGGTGGAGATGAAGGAGGAATTGGTGAGGGTGAAGGCTTCTCTTGGTGGAGGCTAAGGCTTTGGTGAAGTGAAGTGAAAATGAAGGAGGAAGGAGAAGGAAGAGTTTATATAGGTTTTGAATTTGTGAAGGAGATGCCAAAAATGTAAAAGAGAGGGGGTTTTTGTAAAATGGAGGGGTGAGGTGTTTCTCTTGGCCAATCTTGGCCGGCCATGGGGAGGGAAGAGAAATTGGAATTTGTTTGTAGTGGAGATATTTGTGGTGGAAGAAGGTGGTGGAAGGTTGGAGAATGTTTGTGGCTTGTGGTGGAAGGAAAAGGAAAGAAAGAAAATGAGAAAAGAAAAGAAATTCAAAAGGAAGATATTTTCTTGATCTCAAAAGTGAAATTGTTGAAAAAGTCGGATTCCCGGGATTGAGTCGCGGATGCGGAAAACTTTCGGGAAAATACCGAAATCGTCCCGAAATCAAGTATCTCGAAACGACCCGCAGAAATTCACAAAAATCGATAATATTATACTAAGACTCCTGGTGAAATTCGTTTTAAGAAATTATTTACCGTTTTGAAATTAAAAATCTTGGAATCGGCCGTCGATGTCGGTCGACGCCAGTTTTGACAGAAATCTAATAAATTTTAAAAATTCCCAAAAAATGAATTAAGATAGGAAATAATATTCTAAGAAGATACGTGAAAACGGTTTCATAAAATTTGACCTCAGTTGTAAATTAAAAATCTGGGAATAACTAACGGTGCTGCTTAATCCCGATTTTAGGGTATTTATAAAATAATTCAGGAAAAATCTGAAAAATCATGAAAAATATAAAATCTTGGGAAACAGTGTTTAAAACTACATTTGACCTAACCTGATTACTAGAAAGATGAAATCATGTAGTACTTTCAAAATAATAAATAAACATAATACAGCGTAGAAAGATTCAGGATACGCATCTGAGTACGTATTCTGAGGACGGGGTATTACAATCCATCCACCTTGCAAAAAATTTCGTCCTCGAAATTTCAGGAAGGGGAGGTGACGGTAGAGAAGGATAGGAAGAAAGAGTTTTACCAACTAAGTTGTGAATAGTTGAGGATAACGCTCACGGATAACATCCTCTCGTTCCCACGTGGCCTCTCCTGGCACATGCCTATTCCAAGAAACCAACACTAATGGTATTGCCTTGTTCTTCAAGGTCTTGACACTTTTATCCAAAATGGCCATCGGTTGCTCTTTATAAGACAGATCTGGTTGTAGTTCCAGTTCGGAGTGATTTAGGATATGACTCTCATCCTTGACATACTTCCGTAACTGTGATATGTGAAAGACATTATGAATTCCTTCTAATGACGGCGGTAATGCCAATCGGTAAGCTACATCTCCCACGCGATCCAAAATCTCAAATGGGCCGATGTATCTCGGACTAAGTTTCCCACGATTACCGAATCGAATTACCCCTTTTGTTGGTGATATCCTTAAAAATAAATGGTCACCTGCCCTGAATTCCAATGGTCTTCTCTTTGTGTCAGCCCAACCTTTTTGTCGGCTCTGTGCTGCCCGGAGGTGATCTCTAATAATTCTGACCTTGTCTGTTGTCTGAATTAGTATATCTGGCCCCAAAAGTCTCCTCTCACCGACTTCGTCCCAACATAACGGCGATCTACATTTTCTTCCATACAAGGCTTCAAACGGAGCCATCTTGATACTGGCCTGATAACTGTTATTATAAGAAAATTCAGCTAGATGAAGATAGTCTTCCCATGATCCTTTGAATTCAACCATGCAGGCTCGCAGCATGTCTTCAAGAATTTGGATAGTTCGTTCAGATTGCCCGTCTGTCTGAGGGTGATATGAAGTACTGAATTTTAGATGAGTTCCTAGACTTTCTTGGAGACTTTCCCAGAAATGCGATCGGAATCTTGTGTCTCTATCTGATACAATGCTAACCGGAACTCCATGTAGACGAACTATTTCCTTCATATATTTGTCTGCCAGAACTTCTGTTGTTTGACCTACCCTGAATGGTATGAAGTGAGCTGATTTTGTGAGGCGATCAATGATTACCCATACTGCATTATTACCCTTAGGACTGCGAGGTAGTGCCGTGACAAAATCCATGGTAATGTGTTCCCACTTCCATTCGGGTATCGGTAAGGGTTGTAGAAGTCCAGCTGGTCTTTGATGTTCTATCTTTATCTGCTGACAAACTAAGCACTTGGCCACATACTGGGCTATCTCTCTCTTCATAGCATTCCACCAAAACTGCTGCTTTATGTCTTGATACATTTTAGTTCCCCCTGGGTGTATGGAATAAGCTGAACTATGTGCTTCTGCTAAAATTTTCTGTCGCACTTCTCCTTGGGGAACACAAATCCTGTTACCAAAATATAGTGCATCATCTGAATGAATACGGATATCGGTTCTCAATCCAGCCTCTACTTGAGCTCTGAATTTCTGTAATCTGGGGTCTTCCTTTTGAGCTTCTTTAATCTCATTCATCAGGGTTGACTGAATCTGAAAGGTCATTAACTGTCCTGCCTTATCAGTTCCTTGTACTAGCATTAAGTCCAATTTTATGATGTCCTGAATTAACTCTCTCTGTTGAGTGAGTTGTACTAGCACTTTATTCTCTGGCTTCCTGCTCAATGCATCTGGCACTGTATTGACCTTGCCCGGATGATATTGTAAGTCGATATCATAGTCCGCCATTAATTCAAGCCACCGTCTCTGTCTCATGTTCAATTCCTTCTGTGTGAAAATATACTTAAGACTCTTGTGGTCAGTGTAGATTAACACCTTGTCTCCCAGAAGATAATGTCTCCAAATCTTCAATGCGAATATTACTGCAGCCAGCTCTAAGTCATGAGTTGGGTAATTTCTCTCATGTGGTTTCAGTTGCCTGGATGCATAAGCTATGACATGATCATGCTGCATTAATACACACCCTAGGCCTTTTCCGGATGCATCACTGTGTATAACCATCCCTCCTCTTCCTGAGGGAGTTCTCAAGATTGGAGCTGTAATGAGCCTTTTCTTTAATTGCTCAAATGCTGCAGTACATTTCTCTGTCCATATATACTTTTCTCCTTTTCGGGTGAGCTTTGTTAACGGGGCTGCAATCTTAGAGAAATCTTGGACAAAGCGCCTGTAATATCCGGCTAATCCAATAAAACTCTTAATTTCTGTTACTGTCTTTGGAATTGGCCAGTCCTTCACTGCCTGGATTTTGCTGGGGTCAACTGAAATTCCTTCTTCTGAAATCATGTGTCCAAGAAAGGCTATACAATTTAACCAGAAGTCACACTTGCTCCGCTTAGCATGAAGTTGTTCCTGCTGGAGAGTCTGTAACACTATTCTCAAGTGTTCTGTATGTTCTCTGTCGTTCTTTGAATAGATCAAGATGTCATCTATAAAAACAACTACAAACTGATCCAAATATGGCGAGAACACTCTGTTCATCAAATCCATGAAAACTGCAGGGGCATTGGTGACTCCGAAAGGCATAACTAGAAACTCATAATGGCCATAACGAGTCCTGAATGCCGTCTTTGGAATATCTTCTTTCTTTACTTTTAGTTGATGATAACCCGATTGTAAATCTAATTTAGAAAATACTCGGGCTCCATGAAGTTGATCAAACAGATCATCGATTCTTGGTAAGGGATACTTGTTCTTGATGGTAACTTTGTTCAATTCTCTATAGTCTATACATAACCGTTTACCACCATCCTTTTTGTTTGCCAAGAGCACTGGAGCTCCCCATGGTGAAGTACTTGGTCTAATTAATCCCTTGTCAGAGTATTCTTGCAGCTGTTTCTTTAGAATTTCTAGCTCAGTGGGTGCCATTCTGTATGGAGCTTTGGATATTGGAACTGTGCCTGGAATAGTGTCAATGGAGAACTCAATCATCCTGTCAGGTGGGAGTCCTGAGATTTCAGCAAACACTTCTGGGAACTCATCCCAAACCGATACTTCCTTCTTCTGAATCTCAGCAGTAGCCATCCGTGTTTTTCTCTTGACAGCCTTGGGTTCCCCGTTGAATTGAAATTCCGGCTGACGTGGAATTCTGAACTCAATTCTCTTCTCCCGACAGTCAATAACTGCATAGTATTTGCTGAGCCAGGTCATGCCTAAGATTACGTCGTACCCTTTGGTATCTAGTACGAGCATGTCTATGGCCAATGTTCTGTTACATAGTTCTACAGGGCAATCAGTACAAACTTTAGTAGATACGACTACTCCATTCCCTGTACTAATCTCCCACTGATGGTCTAAAGACTTAACAGGTATAGAATGTAAGGCAACAAAATGATCTGAGATGTAACAATGGGAAGCACCTGAATCAAAGAGGGCTAGAACAGGTTTTGAGTGTACCCTGATCTTACCTGTTACCACTTCTTCAGAAGCCTCGGCCTCTTCTTCAGTCAAGTTGTAAGCTTGTCCCCTTCCACGTCCTGCTGCAGTCTTAACTCCCCTCTGGACTGGGCGGATAGCTTGCTGTGGGGGAGGGGGAAGGGCTCTCCTAACCATTGGTCCCTGGTTCCTCTGTCCATTTGGCCCTGGAAGTGCTGGCAAGGCTTGGTTGGTTATTCCCATTCTTTTATGGGGACAGACTTCTATGGTATGGTCACGAGAACCACATACCAGGCATAACCCATTTGCACTACGGCAATTTTGTCGAGAGTGACCTGGTTTCTGGCAATAGCTACAAAAGGAAAATGGTTGGGTTACTGGAAAGGGGGCTGGTCGAAATGGTCGTCTCATTGTTGGGACTTTTGCTGCTCTGAATGGACCTCCTCTCCCTGTTTGTGGAAATGGCCTCTTCATGGCCTGGTTCCTTATCATGTTAAATTTCTTCTTCTCCAGTCCTCTCTCCACCTCCCGGGCTATGGTGAGGACTTGGGCATAAGTTTTCAGCTGTTGGGGCATTAAGAAGACTTGGATGTCCATTTGTAAGCCCTGTTGGAATCTACTTGCCCGCTTCTCTTCATCAGTCACCATATACGGAGCAAAGCGGCTAAGTCTCAAAAACTCCGCGGCATACTCATCCACAGATCGGTTCCATTGCTGAAGTCGGATGAACTGTTCTTCCATCTCTTTCTGAGCTGTGGCAGGGAAGAATCTACTATAGAAGTTTTTAGAAAATTGATCCCAGGCGACAGGTTTCTCCAATCTTGCTTCTTCAGCTAGCCACCAGGTCCTGGCTATATCTTTTAGTTGAATCTTGGCGACCTCTACTTGATTGTCTTTTGGGACTCGGGCTGCATTCAACAGATCTGTGGTGTCGATCAGCCATTGTTCGGCCTCTAGTGGTTTCTCTCCTCCTGTGAATATTGCTGGTTGCAACCGCCTAAAGTCTGATATGTTCCCCGGCCTTGGTTCCTTAGGAGTTGTTAACTCTTGCCGAAAGAGTTCTGTCTGTTGTTGCTGATTCTCCATCATAGTCTGGATAACCCTCAGAATATCAGCATTCTCTCCCGTGGGTCCATTTGATACTTGTCCAGAGTTGTTACGACTCGTCCTTCTATCCATACTTATGTTGGTAAAAAGATGACTGGAAACTGGAAAAATGGAAGGATTTTAGGACATAAGGGAAGGAATCAAGAAGGACTAGATAACTTTGTACATTGTAGTTGGCAATTGCAAATTCCATTAATTTGCTACTTGATTGTACTATAGGTGTGAGAGCCTAGGCTCTGATACCAACCTGTAACGCCCCGATCCCACGGGTACGGGGACGTCACTGCGACGTATATACGCAGGTCAGAAATACCCACACGTATATACGTTAAGCATTAGTACAAGCAAGAATCAGAGTACGCCAAACGTAGTATTCATTTATATGCCAACATGAGAAGTACAAGTTACAAAGTTATCACAGGGTGTGATATACTATTACATAATACATGTATCTTATATCACAGCCAAGTCCAAAAGTACTATTTACAATATGAACACAAGATGCTCACGAGCTGGAGGAAGATCCCGCGAGCTAGAAAGAAAGACTGATACCAAAGAAACTGAAACTAGTCGGCCTGTTCTACAAGGAAAGCTTGATCTTCTGTGGACGGCTCCACTTCAATCCAAGCTCCGGAACCTGAACATACAAATTCAAGGGAGTCAGGACCTCCCAAACAAATGATCAGGTTACAGCCGAGTGGCATAAGAAATAAGAGTATGAGAGTTGGTACAGTATTATCAATAATCAGCCAGCAGGTAAAAGAAACATAACGAGTTAAAGTTGGAAAGACATTGTACTAGCTTAGGTTACGTCCTCATGAGACTAGTACCTCGAGGGAATAATCCAAACAAGGAAACCCTCATCTATATACCTTTACCTCATGTCACCGTAACTCAAGCGCATACAACGGATCAATAGTTGGCGTCTTTTATTATTATTACTTGTCTTACACTGATATCTAGCTATGTGGACTAGCGTCCCAGCACACATAGATCCATATCAGAGTAAAGCAAGGTTGTTATTAGAAACTAGCGGGGGTATCAACGAACTATGTTTACAGTGGGTCCCGTACATACCCGGGACCACGGCCCAGGATTGTTCCGTTGCTTGGTAACGGAACCAGCCGCAAGGCTAACAGGAGGGTCTTATGTATGCCCTTTATCATGATGGTATCAGGAGGAGGGAGCCAGCACTCCCCTCGGTCGCCTGGAGGCCCACAGGTCAGACCGGATATTTAGTTGCACAACATACCTAATACCACTGTAAACACGAACATATATTGATAGCCGCATGTTTCCCCCCGACCCGATGTAAGTTGTCTCATTTTATGAGTTCTTTAGATAATTATCAGATTTCGGGAATGAACAGGAGCAAGTCAGGAGTATTAGGAGTACAATTCGTACTATCATGTAAATCAAGTTGGTAAAGCATGATGTCCGGTTATCATTCCCATTATCGTGATAATTATAAGAGTCAAGTGTATCATGCCTGGTGTCAAGAGATAGCATGACAAGAGGTGATATTCGTCTGGGAGTAGCAGACGCGAAAATAGCAGACGCGGGGTTCGCATCGCAAAGGTGCCGCAAACGCGAGGTCTGCGTTCAAGTCAGGACGCGAGGTGAACGCGGACGCGGACATGGGTTCTGCGTCGCGTTAATGCAAGAAGAACATCGACATGGGCATAGCAGACGCGAAAGTAGCAGACGCGGGGCTCTCAGACGCGGGGATCGCGTCACGAAGGTATCAAAACGCGAGGCTCGTGACCTGCGTTTAAATCAGGGCATGAGGAGAACGCGGACGTGAGTATAACTCCGCGTCATGTCAATATAAATAGAACACAGACGCGAGCTTTAGCTTTGCGTCGCATCGATACAATAACGCGAAGGCCGCGTTAAGGAAATGCCTAGACGCAGGAGGTAACTCCGCGTCTAACAGTACAGCCACACCGCACGACATAAAATACAATAATAAAAATGAGTTTACAAGTCCATGTCTTGGCGAGTAAAGTTACTCGCCTAAAACCGATACTTGAAGCTTTATGCGTCCGAAATGATCTTTGTCGCCGAATATCACTAAATCGATCACCGGAATAATCGCGAACGATTACCGGAAAGATCTACGGTGATATTACCGACGAAGAAAGCTCGGCCCCAATCCAAAAGGAGGGTACCGGCCTTAGCCTTGCCGATGATGAAGAGGAGCACGGCCCCCAATCCAAAAAGGGGGGTGGCCGGCCACAAGGAGATGATGGGGTGATGGTTGTTGTTTGGAGAAGGTGAAGGTTTTGGTGGTGGTTTGGAGTTTGTGGTAGGTTTAATGGAGTTGAAGGAGGAAGAGGATGAAGGTAGGAGGTTGTAGTGGTTGTGGTTGTGGTGGAGATGAAGGAGGAATTGGTGAGGGTGAAGGCTTCTCTTGGTGGAGGCTAAGGCTTTGGTGAAGTGAAGTGAAAATGAAGGAGGAAGGAGAAGGAAGAGTTTATATAGGTTTTGAATTTGTGAAGGAGATGCCAAAAATGTAAAAGAGAGGGGGTTTTTGTAAAATGGAGGGGTGAGGTGTTTCTCTTGGCCAATCTTGGCCGGCCATGGGGAGGGAAGAGAAATTGGAATTTGTTTGTAGTGGAGATATTTGTGGTGGAAGAAGGTGGTGGAAGGTTGGAGAATGTTTGTGGCTTGTGGTGGAAGGAAAAGGAAAGAAAGAAAATGAGAAAAGGAAAAGAAATTCAAAAGGGAAGATATTTTCTTGATCTCAAAAGTGAAATTGTTGAAAAAGTCGGATTCCCGGGATTGAGTCGCGGATGCGGAAAACTTTCGGGAAAATACCGAAATCGTCCCGAAATCAAGTATCTCGGAACGACCCGCAGAAATTCACAAAAATCGATAATATTATACTAAGACTCCTGGTGAAATTCGTTTTAAGAAATTATTTACCGTTTTGAAATTAAAAATCCTGGAATCGGCCGTCGATGTCGGTCGACGCCAGTTTTGACAGAAATCTAATAAATTTTGGAAATTCCAAAAAATGAATTAAGATAGGAAATAATATTCTAAGAAGATACGTGAAAACGTTTCGTAAAATTTGACCTCAGTTGTAAATTAAAAATCTGGGAATAACTAACGGTGCTGCTTAATCCCGATTTTAGGGTATTTATAAAATAATTCAGGAAAAATCTGAAAAATCATGAAAAATATAAAATCTTGGGAAACAGTGTTTAAAACTACATTTGACCTAACCTGATTACCAGAAAGATGAAATCATGTAGTACTTCCAAAATAATAAATAAACATAATACAGCGTAGAAAGATTCAGGATACGCATCTGAGTACGTATTCTGAGGACGGGGTATTACAATCCATCCACCTTGCAAAAAATTTCGTCCTCGAAATTTCAGGAAGGGGGAGGTGACGGTAGAGAAGGATAGGAAGAAAGAGTTTTACCAACTAAGTTGTGAATAGTTGAGGATAACGCTCACGGATAACATCCTCTCGTTCCCACGTGGCCTCTCCTGGCACATGCCTATTCCAAGAAACCAACACTAATGGTATTGCCTTGTTCTTCAAGGTCTTGACACTTTTATCCAAAATGGCCATCGGTTGCTCTTTATAAGACAGATCTGGTTGTAGTTCCAGTTCGGAGTGATTTAGGATATGACTCTCATCCTTGACATACTTCCGTAACTGTGATATGTGAAAGACATTATGAATTCCTTCTAATGACGGCGGTAATGCCAATCGGTAAGCTACATCTCCCACGCGATCCAAAATCTCAAATGGGCCGATGTATCTCGGACTAAGTTTCCCACGATTACCGAATCGAATTACCCCTTTTGTTGGTGATATCCTTAAAAATACATGGTCACCTGCCCTGAATTCCAATGGTCTTCTCTTTGTGTCAGCCCAACTTTTTTGTCGGCTCTGTGCTGCCCGGAGGTGATCTCTAATAATTCTGACCTTGTCTGTTGTCTGAATTAGTATATCTGGCCCCAAAAGTCTCCTCTCACCGACTTCGTCCCAACATAACGGCGATCTACATTTTCTTCCATACAAGGCTTCAAACGGAGCCATCTTGATACTGGCCTGATAACTGTTATTATAAGAAAATTCAGCTAGATGAAGATAGTCTTCCCATGATCCTTTGAATTCAACCATGCAGGCTCGCAGCATGTCTTCAAGAATTTGGATAGTTCGTTCAGATTGCCCGTCTGTCTGAGGGTGATATGAAGTACTGAATTTTAGATGAGTTCCTAGACTTTCTTGGAGACTTTCCCAGAAATGCGATCGGAATCTTGTGTCTCTATCTGATACAATGCTAACCGGAACTCCATGTAGACGAACTATTTCCTTCATATATTTGTCTGCCAGAACTTCTGTTGTTTGACCTACCCTGAATGGTATGAAGTGAGCTGATTTTGTGAGGCGATCAATGATTACCCATACTGCATTATTACCCTTAGGACTGCGAGGTAGTGCCGTGACAAAATCCATGGTAATGTGTTCCCACTTCCATTCGGGTATCGGTAAGGGTTGTAGAAGTCCAGCTGGTCTTTGATGTTCTATCTTTATCTGCTGACAAACTAAGCACTTGGCCACATACTGGGCTATCTCTCTCTTCATAGCATTCCACCAAAACTGCTGCTTTATGTCTTGATACATTTTAGTTCCCCCTGGGTGTATGGAATAAGCCGAACTATGTGCTTCTGCTAAAATTTTCTGTCGCACTTCTCCTTGGGGAACACAAATCCTGTTACCAAAATATAGTGCATCATCTGAATGAATACGGATATCGGTTCTCAATCCAGCCTCTACTTGAGCTCTGAATTTCTGTAATCTGGGGTCTTCCTTTTGAGCTTCTTTAATCTCATTCATCAGGGTTGACTGAATCTGAAAGGTCATTAACTGTCCTGCCTTATCAGTTCCTTGTACTAGCATTAAGTCCAATTTTATGATGTCCTGAATTAACTCTCTCTGTTGAGTGAGTTGTACTAGCACTTTATTCTCTGGCTTCCTGCTCAATGCATCTGGCACTGTATTGACCTTGCCCGGATGATATTGTAAGTCGATATCATAGTCCGCCATTAATTCAAGCCACTGTCTCTGTCTCATGTTCAATTCCTTCTGTGTGAAAATATACTTAAGACTCTTGTGGTCAGTGTAGATTAACACCTTGTCTCCCAGAAGATAATGTCTCCAAATCTTCAATGCGAATATTACTGCAGCCAGCTCTAAGTCATGAGTTGGGTAATTTCTCTCATGTGGTTTCAGTTGCCTGGATGCATAAGCTATGACATGATCATGCTGCATTAATACACACCCTAGGCCTTTTCCGGATGCATCACTGTGTATAACCATCCCTCCTCTTCCTGAGGGAGTTCTCAAGATTGGAGCTGTAATGAGCCTTTTCTTTAATTGCTCAAATGCTGCAGTACATTCCTCTGTCCATATATACTTTTCTCCTTTTCGGGTGAGCTTTGTTAACGGGGCTGCAATCTTAGAGAAATCTTGGACAAAGCGCCTGTAATATCCGGCTAATCCAATAAAACTCTTAATTTCTGTTACTGTCTTTGGAATTGGCCAGTCCTTCACTGCCTGGATTTTGCTGGGGTCAACTGAAATTCCTTCTTCTGAAATCATGTGTCCAAGAAAGGCTATACAATTTAACCAGAAGTCACACTTGCTCCGCTTAGCATGAAGTTGTTCCTGCTGGAGAGTCTGTAACACTATTCTCAAGTGTTCTGTATGTTCTCTGTCGTTCTTTGAATAGATCAAGATGTCATCTATAAAAACAACTACAAACTGATCCAAATATGGCGAGAACACTCTGTTCATCAAATCCATGAAAACTGCAGGGGCATTGGTGACTCCGAAAGGCATAACTAGAAACTCATAATGGCCATAACGAGTCCTGAATGCCGTCTTTGGAATATCTTCTTTCTTTACTTTTAGTTGATGATAACCCGATTGTAAATCTAATTTAGAAAATACTCGGGCTCCATGAAGTTGATCAAACAGATCATCGATTCTTGGTAAGGGATACTTGTTCTTGATGGTAACTTTGTTCAATTCTCTATAGTCTATACATAACCGTTTACCACCATCCTTTTTGTTTGCCAAGAGCACTGGAGCTCCCCATGGTGAAGTACTTGGTCTAATTAATCCCTTGTCAGAGTATTCTTGCAGCTGTTTCTTTAGAATTTCTAGCTCAGTGGGTGCCATTCTGTATGGAGCTTTGGATATTGGAACTGTGCCTGGAATAGTGTCAATGGAGAACTCAATCATCCTGTCAGGTGGGAGTCCTGAGATTTCAGCAAACACTTCTGGGAACTCATCCCAAACCGATACTTCCTTCTTCTGAATTCAGCAGTAGCCATCCGTGTTTTTCTCTTGACAGCCTTGGGTTCCCCGTTGAATTGAAATTCCGGCTGACGTGGAATTCTGAACTCAATTCTCTTCTCCCGACAGTCAATAACTGCATAGTATTTGCTGAGCCAGGTCATGCCTAAGATTACGTCGTACCCTTTGGTATCTAGTACGAGCATGTCTATGGCCAATGTTCTGTTACATAGTTCTACAGGGCAATCAGTACAAACTTTAGTAGATACGACTACTCCATTCCCTGTACTAATCTCCCACTGATGGTCTAAAGACTTAACAGGTATAGAATGTAAGGCAACAAAATGATCTGAGATGTAACAATGGGAAGCACCTGAATCAAAGAGGGCTAGAACAGGTTTTGAGTGTACCCTGATCTTACCTGTTACCACTTCTTCAGAAGCCTCGGCCTCTTCTTCAGTCAAGTTGTAAGCTTGTCCCCTTCCACGTCCTGCTGCAGTCTTAACTCCCCTCTGGACTGGGCGGATAGCTTGCTGTGGGGGAGGGGGAAGGGCTCTCCTAACCATTGGTCCCTGGTTCCTCTGTCCATTTGGCCCTGGAAGTGCTGGCAAGGCTTGGTTGGTTATTCTCATTCTTTTATGGGGACAGACTTCTATGGTATGGTCACGAGAACCACATACCAGGCATAACCCATTTGCACTACGGCAATTTTGTCGAGAGTGACCTGGTTTCTGGCAATAGCTACAAAAGGAAAATGGTTGGGTTACTGGAAAGGGGGCTGGTCGAAATGGTCGTCTCATTGTTGGGACTTTTGCTGCTCTGAATGGACCTCCTCTCCCTGTTTGTGGAAATGGCCTCTTCATGGCCTGGTTCCTTATCATGTTAAATTTCTTCTTCTCCAGTCCTCTCTCCACCTCCCGGGCTATGGTGAGGACTTGGGCATAAGTTTTCAGCTGTTGGGGCATTAAGAAGACTTGGATGTCCATTTGTAAGCCCTGTTGGAATCTACTTGCCCGCTTCTCTTCATCAGTCACCATATACGGAGCAAAGCGCTAAGTCTCAAAAACTCCGCGGCATACTCATCCACAGATCGGTTCCATTGCTGAAGTCGGATGAACTGTTCTTCCATCTCTTTCTGAGCTGTGGCAGGGAAGAATCTACTATAGAAGTTTTTAGAAAATTGATCCCAGGCGACAGGTTTCTCCAATCTTGCTTCTTCAGCTAGCCACCAGGTCCTGGCTATATCTTTTAGTTGAATCTTGGCGACCTCTACTTGATTGTCTTTTGGGACTCGGGCTGCATTCAACAGATCTGTGGTGTCGATCAGCCATTGTTCGGCCTCTAGTGGTTTCTCTCCTCCTGTGAATATTGCTGGTTGCAACCGCCTAAAGTCTGATATGTTCCCCGGCCTTGGTTCCTTAGGAGTTGTTAACTCTTGCCGAAAGAGTTCTGTCTGTTGTTGCTGATTCTCCATCATAGTCTGGATAACCCTCAGAATATCAGCATTCTCTCCCGTGGGTCCATTTGATACTTGTCCAGAGTTGTTACGACTCGTCCTTCTATCCATACTTATGTTGGTAAAAAGATGACTGGAAACTGGAAAAATGGAAGGATTTTAGGACATAAGGGAAGGAATCAAGAAGGACTAGATAACTTTGTACATTGTAGTTGGCAATTGCAAATTCCATTAATTTGCTACTTGATTGTACTATAGGTGTGAGAGCCTAGGCTCTGATACCAACCTGTAACGCCCCGATCCCACGGGTACGGGGACGTCACTGCGACGTATATACGCAGGTCAGAAATACCCACACGTATATACGTTAAGCATTAGTACAAGCAAGAATCAGAGTACGCCAAACGTAGTATTCATTTATATGCCAACATGAGAAGTACAAGTTACAAAGTTATCACAGGGTGTGATATACTATTACATAATACATGTATCTTATATCACAGCCAAGTCCAAAAGTACTATTTACAATATGAACACAAGATGCTCACGAGCTGGAGGAAGATCCCGCGAGCTAGAAAGAAAGACTGATACCAAAGAAACTGAAACTAGTCGGCCTGTTCTACAAGGAAAGCTTGATCTTCTGTGGACGGCTCCACTTCAATCCAAGCTCCGGAACCTGAACATACAAATTCAAGGGAGTCAGGACCTCCCAAACAAATGATCAGGTTACAGCCGAGTGGCATAAGAAATAAGAGTATGAGAGTTGGTACAGTATTATCAATAATCAGCCAGCAGGTAAAAGAAACATAACGAGTTAAAGTTGGAAAGACATTGTACTAGCTTAGGTTACGTCCTCATGAGACTAGTACCTCGAGGGAATAATCCAAACAAGGAAACCCTCATCTATATACCTTTACCTCATGTCACCGTAACTCAAGCGCATACAACGGATCAATAGTTGGCGTCTTTTATTATTATTACTTGTCTTACACTGATATCTAGCTATGTGGACTAGCGTCCCAGCACACATAGATCCATATCAGAGTAAAGCAAGGTTGTTATTAGAAACTAGCGGGGGTATCAACGAACTATGTTTACAGTGGGTCCCGTACATACCCGGGACCACGGCCCAGGATTGTTCCGTTGCTTGGTAACGGAACCAGCCGCAAGGCTAACAGGAGGGTCTTATGTATGCCCTTTATCATGATGGTATCAGGAGGAGGGAGCCAGCACTCCCCTCGGTCGCCTGGAGGCCCACAGGTCAGACCGGATATTTAGTTGCACAACATACCTAATACCACTGTAAACACGAACATATATTGATAGCCGCATGTTTCCCCCGACCCGATGTAAGTTGTCTCATTTTATGAGTTCTTTAGATAATTATCAGATTTCGGGAATGAACAGGAGCAAGTCAGGAGTATTAGGAGTACAATTCGTACTATCATGTAAATCAAGTTGGTAAAGCATGATGTCCGGTTATCATTCCCATTATCGTGATAATTATAAGAGTCAAGTGTATCATGCCTGGTGTCAAGAGATAGCATGACAAGAGGTGATATTCGTCTGGGAGTAGCAGACGCGAAAATAGCAGACGCGGGGTTCGCATCGCAAAGGTGCCGCAAACGCGAGGTCTGCGTTCAAGTCAGGACGCGAGGTGAACGCGGACGCGGACATGGGTTTGCGTCGCGTTAATGCAAGAAGAACATCGACATGGGCATAGCAGACGCGAAAGTAGCAGACGCGGGGCTCTCAGACGCGGGGATCGCGTCACGAAGGTATCAAAACGCGAGGCTCGTGACCTGCGTTTAAATCAGGGCATGAGGAGAACGCGGACGTGAGTATAACTCCGCGTCATGTCAATATAAATAGAACACAGACGCGAGCTTTAGCTTTGCGTCGCATCGATACAATAACGCGAAGGCCGCGTTAAGGAAATGCCTAGACGCAGGAGGTAACTCCGCGTCTAACAGTACAGCCACACCGCACGACATAAAATACAATAATAAAAATGAGTTTACAAGTCCATGTCTTGGCGAGTAAAGTTACTCGCCTAAAACCGATACTTGAAGCTTTATGCGTCCGAAATGATCTTTGTCGCCGAATATCACTAAATCGATCACCGGAATAATCGCGAACGATTACCGGAAAGATCTACGGTGATATTACCGACGAAGAAAGCTCGGCCCCAATCCAAAAGGAGGGTACCGGCCTTAGCCTTGCCGATGATGAAGAGGAGCACGGCCCCCAATCCAAAAAGGGGGGTGGCCGGCCACAAGGAGATGATGGGGTGATGGTTGTTGTTTGGAGAAGGTGAAGGTTTTGGTGGTGGTTTGGAGTTTGTGGTAGGTTTAATGGAGTTGAAGGAGGAAGAGGATGAAGGTAGGAGGTTGTAGTGGTTGTGGTTGTGGTTGTGGTGGAGATGAAGGAGGAATTGGTGAGGGTGAAGGCTTCTCTTGGTGGAGGCTAAGGCTTTGGTGAAGTGAAGTGAAAATGAAGGAGGAAGGAGAAGGAAGAGTTTATATAGGTTTTGAATTTGTGAAGGAGATGCCAAAAATGTAAAAGAGAGGGGGTTTTTGTAAAATGGAGGGGTGAGGTGTTTCTCTTGGCCAATCTTGGCCGGCCATGGGGAGGGAAGAGAAATTGGAATTTGTTTGTAGTGGAGATATTTGTGGTGGAAGAAGGTGGTGGAAGGTTGGAGAATGTTTGTGGCTTGTGGTGGAAGGAAAAGGAAAGAAAGAAAATGAGAAAAGGAAAAGAAATTCAAAAGGGAAGATATTTTCTTGATCTCAAAAGTGAAATTGTTGAAAAAGTCAGATTCTCGGGATTGAGTCGCGGATGCGGAAAACTTTCGGGAAAATACCGAAATCGTCCCGAAATCAAGTATCTCGGAACGACCCGCAGAAATTCACAAAAATCGATAATATTATACTAAGACTCCTGGTGAAATTCGTTTTAAGAAATTATTTACCGTTTTGAAATTAAAAATCCTGGAATCGGCCGTCGATGTCGGTCGACGCCAGTTTTGACAGAAATCTAATAAATTTTGAAAATTCCCAAAAAATGAATTAAGATAGGAAATAATATTCTAAGAAGATACGTGAAAACGGTTTCGTAAAATTTGACCTCAGTTGTAAATTAAAAATCTGGGAATAACTAACGGTGCTGCTTAATCCCGATTTTAGGGTATTTATAAAATAATTCAGGAAAAATCTGAAAAATCATGAAAAATATAAAATCTTGGGAAACAGTGTTTAAAACTACATTTGACCTAACCTGATTACCAGAAAGATGAAATCATGTAGTACTTCCAAAATAATAAATAAACATAATACAGCGTAGAAAGATTCAGGATACGCATCTGAGTACGTATTCTGAGGACGGGGTATTACAACTTCCCAGTAGGTCTCATAGACCAAGGAACATCCTTCTTCAGTCGATGGGATGTATTTTTCATAAGGAGCGTCCCCCATCACCAGCCCTGAGATTTTGTACATCTCATGCAAGGCGAACACCATCTCTCTGACGAGAATGAAGAATGTACACGTCTCTGAATTATAATGCTCCAAGACAACATATAAGTGATGATTGCATTGTGGGATAGCATGCATGACGGCCTTGACAGCTCCATATAAACCCGCTTGTCATAACAAGTCTTCAAACTGTGCAAGGGTGAAGCTCACCATTCTTGACCACCAATGCTTCTTTGTAGAGTGAATCCATCCTATCGCACGAAATTCACCAGGGGAAAATTACCCTTCGCAGTCATAAACTGATTGATGAAGTAGCCACTCGCTGAGGAGTCTCTCCTGTCGGATACTCAGATATAACCAACCTAGGTTGTATCCGATTACTTTTCTACAATGGCCAGCTGGATAAGCGGCATTAGCACCAATCTTCCCCAGAGAAATGCTCAACAAAGACTTGGTCAACTCTTAATCCATCAGTCGGTGTACAGACATGTGTTGCAAATACGACAAGGAAAACATACGCTCCATGTTAGGGAGAAGAACCTCTGATTTTCAATCTGACGAAGCTATTTATAATTGCTGTCATACAGAACTTCCTCGTCTTCATCGATTGAATCACCAATGAAGAAGTTCGGCCTCCTTAGCAGACTATGGGAGTTTGATTCAAACTGCTTGTCCGAGAGAAGTTCCCGAAGAGTCAACGTATTGGCCCTGCTCAGCTTAGACTATCGTTCCCGGCTTTCCCCAGTAAACACTTGAGCAGTCTTCTGGAGGCTGAAAGCGATGTTCAAATCTGCACCACCCAAGTGTCCAAAGTGACACTTCTTGGATAGAGGGTCAGACAAGTACCTCATTGCAAAAAGAACACAATGTCAATGTCTTGAAGACACTGAAAGTATACTAAATGTTGAAGTTCAAACGCGGGGCTCAACACATGAGACCCGTGTTCAATAACTAAAATGTGAGGCTCACATGAAGCTCACATTTGGACTTCGCACTTTAAAAAAAATTCTAAGTCTTGAGACTCAAATGCGAGTCTCATAAATGAGATCCGCGTTCAGACGCCTCAAAACGCGAGGTTTGTCAGACTCGCGTTTAATTCATAAACGCGAGGGTTGCGTGATTGAGATTTTACCTGCATACAAAATACAGAATTTCAAAACTTAAAAATAGAATGTGTAAGTACTCAATATACCGCTATAGCAAGTAGCTATGCGGTTCATGATCCACAAGGAGGGACTAGCGATGGAAGCTTTTTAGTCAGTTCTCTTTTAGGTTATAAAGAATGGTTAAAGATCTTCTTTTAGTTCTTAAAAAGAAAAGAAAAATAAGTTGCAATCAAGTTAGGAAGAAAGTGGTAGATTGAGAAGGTGGAGAAAATAGAAATGGATATATACAAAGAAATTGAAAAAGAGTGATAAAGATGGTTGGAAGATTGGGGTGATCTAAACTAAAGAATTAAAAGAAGAAAACTAAAATCTAAAAAATATACTTACCTCTTCGGCGCCTGCTTACCTTTGACCTGTATCGACGATGTACCTTTACTTGAAGGCGAGCAAAGCATGGCAGATGAGATCTTTCCCATTCCCGATTTACACTATGAAATGAAGGGCGATCTACACTACCTTAGAAATGGATATCCATCACCATAAGCCATCAATGGCACTTGCAAGGACAAGGCAACTTTGAGGCTATCAGTTTCATTTGGATCCACAAACATAGAAGAGGGAAGCGAACAAGAATAGAATAGAAAAGAAAAGAAACTTCGATTCGGTTCAAATAACAATGGAAGAATAGATCACTTACACCGGTGTCACCTTCAGTACAAGCTTGCTCTCATTCCTCCATGAAACTTTCCTCTTCTCTCAGTTACATAAAGAAAATAAAAATTACATAAAAGAAAACAAAAAAACCTAAGTTACAAACTACAAATTAGCCTAAATTTTACTCTCTGCTTGGTCGTCCCTGTGGTCTCTGAAAAACCCTGTATTTATAGGCAAAACCCTACAGAGGAGAGCGTACGAAGATAGGGGGAGCAAATGCTCCCCCTAACTCTCTAATAAAGCCGCAGAAACGCGGTTATGGCCACGTTTCCGCGGCCTGGGTGTGGCCAGGTGGCCACACCTGGGGAGCACACATCCTAATTTTGATGATTTTGCTTTATCTGGTTCTGAATTTCCCGTTGCAGCTCCTGAATTTGACGAAACAGCGGTTGATCTTGGGCTTAACCGATTGATTTGAAGAGATATTTTAACTGATTTTCAACCGATCTGAACCGACCTGATCTGCCCAGATTTATTTACTTCGAATTAATTCTGATTTAAATCAGAATTTGATGGACTTTTGGGCTCGTTTCTCTTTCCTCTCCTTTAGTAATGGGCCTGTAAATAGATTAAACAATAATTAAGAAAAGCAGAGTTTATTCTATAATAAGTATGAGAATATGATAATGAATGTACAATATTAGCAACCGATCACACACCCATACCTATCTTTTGCTCGTCCTCGAGAAAACAACTAACAAAAATTATTAGACCACTTTCGCAGGTCACGCGATTGTACTGAGCATGTGCAACAAGCCGTTAAACCTCTAGGTTTTTCCTAGAGGACGAGTTTTGTCTCGTGAGGGTTTTCAGTAGATTACACCCACAAAATTCGTAATGAAAGAGAATTTTAGTATTTTGAAAACACATTTTGAAAGAAAAATATTTGAAATATTATTGTAAGATTTAAGTAATCTATAAGTTGTAGGAAAACTGATTTTTCATTCTAAAACTTAGTCTCTATTCAAAAATTTGTTATCAATCAAAGTAAGGAGTCAAATTGTACCTCTCATCTATAGTTTATTACTTTACCCTAAGTTATATGCACCTTCGTGACCATAAAGTTTTGACTAAGGGTTCTTTAACTCTAACTCTTATGCCTTATTTATTTATTATTTTTTTTGTGTGGTATTATTCCTTAGTTCTATTAGGCTATCTAATCTACCCATGTAGCGAGCCTTTAATCGGTGACTCCTAAACTAAACGGTCTTAGGGCACCGGGTGAGAAAATATCCCAAGGACTTAAGGACTCGAGCAAACAAGGCATCAAAACTAAGGATTTTATTATATGAATCGCTTTTAGGCGTGAATACTTATGCTTTATTAGGCACAAATACCCAGCTTAATCAGAGTTTTTATATATATATTTTTCTTAGATTTATCTAATCATCTTTCGCATAAATACCAATGCTTGCTTAGGCCAAAGCATCTAGCTAATCAATAATTAGATTTGTTTATCTTTCATGGATATATTTTTCTTTTATTTATTTTTTAAGGCATAAGAATCTTTATTTTTGAACCCTAAGTGTGTAAGTGTATGAAGTGTGAATATTTCATCAAGGTAAAGATCAAGACTAAATTACTTTGACAAATTATCATACTAACCCTAAAAATCAAACAAATAATCTTATTTTGACTAAGTATAAGAAATCCTATTTTGATTTTCCTATTCCTTAAAATTGACTTAATTTCTTACAAAAAATATGTCAAATATTGTTTCTATTTTCAAAAAGTTTTTAAAAGTAAAGAAAATGTTAAATTTATTTTTTTAATAATAAAAAGAAACTTAAGTTACGTTAGAACCCTCCCCCACCTATCTCATGCATTATCCTCAATGTATGAATTAATGCATGGATGCATGAAAAAGAAGAAAGGGAAGAAAAATATTACCTTAAGGTGGTGGTTCCGGTGGTGGTCTGATTGGGTCAAGCGTTGCTACCCAATCAAGATAATATGGTGGTTCACGGAACCCACCTTTATTAACCTCTTATCTATTTACATATTTACAGTCCCTAGTATGAAAAGGATCATGAAAGATCCTATCGTGAAACTTACTCCCTTTACATAACCAGTCCTGAAAAATCATCACAGAGTCATTATGTCTATATCTATGTCTAATAAAGAATGTGACTTAGTGGAATGGTTGACTTGGACTCAAGAATGATAGGTTCAGGAACCAATACTAACTCGGAAATATCAACTTTGGGTTCGAGAGTTAGTTTTGGTTCAAGTGTTGAGTCTAAGTCTAAGAATTGATATTCACATTCTTTTTCCATCAATGGAATGTGACTATCCAAATTGGTGATTCAATTTCTAAATCTATGAGTACGAAAATAAATGTTGGCTCAAAAATTGGTCCAAATTGGGTAAGATACCGGAGTCAATATAGATTTGAAGATGGAAACTGAATCACAAAGTTGGGGATCGGGTTCACATTCATGATCAAGTTAAATCTCATTAAAATGAAAACTTGCCAATTCGTCAATGGGTTGATGTTGATCAAGTTTAAGGCTTTATGGTGAAACTGAATCTTGATCAAAGTCTTCAAAATACCATGATTCTTGATTTTCATCAACATGGCTAGAAGTGTTGGGAATAGTCAAAAATTGAATAGGGAGAGTTTCCTTATTGCTACGCATGTTCTCCAATCTACTAATTCTTACTTCTATCATAGCGAGTGGATCATTTTAGCATTGAATCATGGTTTTCATACTCTTTTCTAAGTTGGCATGTTCTCCTTGAAAAATAGAGTAAGGATCTGTGACTTGAAAATTTTGACGGGATTTTGAGTCTTCTAAAATTTGAATTCGACGCTCGAGCTCATCTAAGACTTCCATCCTCTTTTCCCAGTCAATTGATTCTTCTAATGGTTGTTCGGGAGAAGGAGTATATGAGCTGGATGTTGGTAGGGTAGTTGATAATATGATTCGGGAGAGTTGTATCCCCATTGACTCTGTGAAGAGTAGTGATGATTATTCCAGTCTTATTCATAGTATTAGAACTGGGGCATGTAATGATTCGGATAAGACCAATCTGGTACACTAGGTTGGTTAAAGTTATGATATGCCGGGTTGGTATTATCTGAAAAAAAAGGTCGGGGTATAACATGGATTGCCATTAAAATTAAAAAAATTGTTGTTATAAGCTATATCACACAAGAAATGTCAAATATAAACAAAGAATAATAAACAAATAGCAAACAAATAAAAGAAAAAAATCTAACCAAAGTTAGGGTAAACCTTTGACCTGGACGACTCCTAACTAGTTGACTGTCCACGGGGTATATTGCTGAATCTAACCACAAGTTAATCGGTCAGGTAGGGGCAAGATTGGTGGGAGTATCCGTGCTTCAAGCAACGAGCCTAATTATGCCAAACCACCAGCCTTCAGGGTTTCGCCCCTCAATCCCCAACGTTAGACACCGATTTAACAAGAGTCAAATTCAAATCAACTTCCCTCTTAGGTCAGTCTTCTATATGAGTCCGAGATGTCCCTAGGGCCAACGTCTACTCAATTTTAGTTAGGCTTGATTAGTGCATACTTGGAGATGGTTTGTGGGCTAAGGAAGGGTAATGAATTCCCTATTGGCCCAAGGCCCTCCACTCTAGTTTTGATGATGATCAACTCATGTAGTTATGTTTACTAATAATCTTGTGATTTTAAGTTTCAGATCATTAGCAAGATATTAGTTTGGTGATAGCTTCAACAAGAGGAGTTTAGAAGCTTATCAGGTGATTCCGGTGCTCAAGCTTCAAGATCATACCTTTGCACTCGGTGGATTGCGTTTGGGAGCAAGTCTACTCGAAAATGGAGATCATCAAGAAGACTTAGGTATCCTAGTTTAGATAGTGTGTTTAGATCCATTTGTAAAGATTAGAATAGTATGATATGCTCATGTACACATACACACACATTTCATGATTTGGATTTTGGTTTCATGAATAGTTTGATCAAAACAAGTTTACATGTTTTATATGTATATTAGATGTGCTCTATATACATACATGCTTATATTTTTTATACAACTTAGTTTGACGTACCTATTCATGTAGTTTTATGTTTTGGTATACCTATTTTTGAAATTAAAGAACAAAAACTGTGATATATTTTGTGAATGTATATTGGACCTATGTCCATATGCATCATTCTTAATAATGTTCAAATATCATGTTTTTGTATTTCTATAAAGTTTTAGGAAAATCAGATTTCCTATTGAAAAATCAGTTTGATAAAAATACAAGTTTTGGTTTTTGATAAAATTGGCAAGACACAAAAATGAATTGATATGATTGATATATGTCTTGAAAATTTTTATCACATGTTTATGTTTCAATATAAAATGTTAAACAAGTTTTATAGAATTTTCAGAAAAAGATAAAAGATTTTTATAAAATATTTTTCCCAAATTTTCTGATCTTATTTTTTTGTGCTGACAGCTGGTCGGTCGACCGGGACGGTCGACGCACCAAGGGCGGTCGACCAAGGGGTCGACCTCACGGGTCGCCGACGTGCACAGACTTGTGCACGTCTGGCAGCACAGTGGTCCGGTCGCCGGACGGTCGACCGCTGCAGAGAGTTCTGCTCTCTATTTGTTTGGGTCGACCGGGCGGTCGACGGTAGCTCCAACGGGTCAAAATTGACCGTTGGACGGTCGACCGGCCGGTCGACCGTTGCCTGTCAGAGCTGCCAGCTCAGCTCTAACGGCTAGTTTCTGTTTTGGCCTATATAAACCCCATCTCTTTGGGATTTTGGCTAAGGTTTTCAAGGAGAAAAATTCCAGACTTTCTCTAGTGTTTAAAAGAGTTTTAAAAGAGTTTTTAAGTTAAAAAGATTTCATCATCTTATTTTGTTTGGGTTTTTGGAAAATCAAAGAAAGCTTGGGTTTTGGGAGATTGTTTTGTTTTTCCTTTTCTATCATTTACAAGTGATTTCCCAAGTAGATTTTCTTTGTTGCTGGTTTCCAAAAACCCTTGTTTCCACACTTGAGCTATCACCTATCCTAATCTATTAGGATCTTGTTTTTTGTGGAAAAAGAAAAGAGAAAAGAAAGAAAGATTGTGTTTGTGGTCTTTGTAACCACTTATTGTAAACCTTCCTTGCTTTTTGTGAATCCCTCTTCGGTAGAGGTGATCGGAGTGGTATTGGTTTGGATCCCTCTTAGGTAGAGGTGATTGTGTTGGTTGTGAGCCTCTTCGGTAGAGGTGGTTGTTGGTTGGTTGTTGGCCTCGGTGGAGGTTGTTGTTTGAGAGAGGAGTTTGGTACTCTTAGTGTTGTAACAAATCCTCTTCGGTAGAGGTTCCCTCGGTGGGAGATAGTGGATTGGAAATCCTACACGGTGGTGTAGGCGGGGATGTAGAGCAAGGTGCTCGAACCTCGAAACATATCTTGGTCTTTGCGATTGATCCATTGTCTCTCTAACTCTCTCTCATTTATATTGTGCAAAGCATCATACTTCATTCATATCATATTTGCTTGTGTTGAGCATAATTCATCTTGTCATATTTATTTGCTTGTGTTTGCCTTGCATAATCCATATTGCTATATCCTTGATTGCTTGGTTTGATTGTGTGTGCACATTGCTAGGATTGCTTGTGTGTGTGTGCCTAACTTATACTCATCCAACAAGAGCTTCACATAGCACCTCAACCCATTTAAAGGGGAATCAAGGGGAGTTAGTCCAGAGCCTCGCAAGGGGAATTCGGCTACACTTGTTATATTGTATTAGTTTGTGCAACATTTGCATTAGCTTCCGCATTTAGAGCATTAATTTTTTCATTTAGTCTTAGATTAGCATTTACACCTATTCACCCCCCCTCTAGGTGTCTTTTCAATTGGTATCAGAGCTAGTGCTCCTGATACTTAGGCTTAACATCCTAGGAGTAAGATCCATTTGCTTGCTAATATATTGTTTGCATTTGCTTGTTTGCACACATTTAGTTTACCATGGCCTTCATGACCCCACCTATGTATGACCCTTCCAACATTCATGTTTGGAAGATTAGGATGACCGTTTATTTGCAAACCCTAGGTCATAAAGTTTATCTTACTATACCAAGGAATCCTCCTTCTAGTTCGCAATCATATAGGGGCCAATGCACAAGCCCTTGAGGCCATTAGAAACACATTATCTAAAGAATATCTTATGCATGTTTCTAACTTTGATTCTGCTTTTGTAGTGTGGAACAAAATTGACAACCACCAACACCTCCAGCTTCAAGTCCAAATCCAACAAGAAGAGGAATCTAGTGGAGAATCCGAACCACAACAATGCTACATGGTCCAAGGGAATGACTCCCTTGAGGTACACTCGGAAACTCAACTAGATAGTAATGATTGTGCTAGTTCTTCAAATGATTATGTTGATTCCCATGCTTTGAATGAAGAACTATCCATAGTTTGTGAAAAATTAATAGAAAACTATAAAGTTTTGAAAAAGAAGAGTCTAGGCATTAATAATGAAAAAAAATTTGATTGCTAGACTTGATGTTGTTTTGCAAGAGAAAGAGGAGATTGCTAATGAGAGGGATTCATTAAAATCCTCAACTTGATCTTGCACTTAAAGAAAATGAGTTTTTGAAAAATAAAAATGATTGCCATGTTCTTTTGAAGAAAAATGAAAATTTGTCTTCAAAAGTTGATTTTGTTTTAAAAGAAAATGATTCCTTGAAAATTAAGATTGCTTCAATTTCTAAAGATTTAGAAATATGTTTGAAGAAAATGTTATTTTACAAAATAAAATTGATGCACATGTTTGCCATGCTAGTGTAGCTTCATCTAGTCTACCTAATGCATGTACCACTTCTTCTATGATTAAAAAATATAAATATGTTGAAGGAGAAAATGGATTGTTTGGGCTCCACTATGAGCCAATGTGCTAAGAACCATACACGTTGGAAACCTTGGTTCGAAAGAACAAATTCCATCCTATATGCATGCACACCCTCCACGACATACACATGCTCCTCACGAACACACCCATCACCATATGTATGCTCATGTGTACACATGTACACATTGTGGCCGAAAAGGTCATCTTGCTAAATTTTGTTATGATAGATTAATGTTTCAATTTAGCAAAGAATTTGTTTGGGTTAGAGAAGGGACTAACCCCCATGGACCCAATAAGATGTGGGTACCAAAGACCACCCCTCCTATGTTTTTGATGTAGGTGTGGGCTCTCACATGACGTGAGAGTGATGACACCTTGGAGTGGATGCGTTCCGGACTTAAAGGAAATCAATTGGATGCATCACTTTCAAGGGAAGTTTGGTGGAGATGACCACCATGTTTTTGGAGACAAGGAGAGTTGCTTCTTCGGTTTTTGGTAACTATCCTAACTCCTCATTTATTGTTTACATGCTTTCAATATTCATGTTTATAGCATGTTTTTGATGTCTATAGGGATTAGTATGTTCATTCCATATTTATTAGATCCTTGACATACATGTACAGTATTTGAGACACACGTGCTTATATGAACTCATATTTAGTGTTCTCACCTTTTGTTTAAACTATAATGTACATCATGAATCTAATACATGTGAATTTACATAGTAATCATGTTTTAGTTTTCTCATGATGATTTTTTGTTGTTTTATACTTTATGTGGTATAAAACTAGTTTAGATGTAGATTTTATCAAAACTTGCATGTATGCAATGTACACATAGTGAGAACAAATTGACTTTTATATGTTTGCACTTCATGCTCATTTGTACCCACTATATGCACATGTATAAGCTAGTTTTGATGATTCCTTCATTTATACTTGCTATGCCTATTTCATGTTTTTACTTCATGTATATGTATTTTGAATTCAAACCTAATAATATACATGTATACCCATGAGTCTTTTGCCTTCATGCAAATACTTTTAATAGACTCGTTTTCGGTTGGGATATGTATGTATATTGTAAATTTGGATGAATCATACATATACCTAGAAGTTTGATAAAGAATTTTTGATGAATCTTTGCTTGTTTTATATAGCAAAATAATATTCGTGTTGTTTTGATACTTCATGTTTTGAATATATTTAGATGTTAGTTTTCATTAAGACTAGGATTTATATTTGTACATATGATGGGCTACAAACAAATCTATATATGTTTGGGATTGAATGCTTGTTTGTTCCCATTAGATGTGCTAGTATAGTCTAGTTTTGATGATTCATACATTTTAAACTTGTATTCCATTTTTGGTATTTGTTTTTATGATTATGAGTTTTCATTTCATGTATATGTGTATTTTGCCAAACTTGAAGATATACATGTATACCCCTTGAGTCATTTGCCTTTCATGCAAATATCTATTATGGACTCAAAGTGTGTTTTAAGGGATATGTATGTATACTTCTTGTGTTGACAAATCATACATATACCTTGAAAAGAATTGGTATCAAATTGTTTTAATGAAAGCTAAATTTTCATACTTTTCATGCTTTTCATGTTTTCTTTGAATTGGTATTTAAACTTCATGTATATGTTTACCTTGTCCAAACTATTAGATATACATGAATATCCTTTTTGAGCCACGTGCCTTCATGCATATATCCTTGTGGCTCGTTTGTATCTTGGATATGTATGTATACTTTGGTTTGTATTAGACATACATTGCCTTGAAGATTAAATAATATTAATTTTTAGTTTTCTTGTTTAAAGGAATAATTGAACTTAGTTGAACAAATTTTCATGATTGTGATCTCCATACTTGACTTGTACCTCACATTTATTATTTTCTCATTTTTTGTTTTCATGAGACATTTTTATACTTAATTGAATAGAGTTTGATCATCATGTGATTTCAATTTTATGAAAAATGATTTGTATTTATTCCTTGCTTGAAGGATTTCGTACTAGTTAACAAAACTTCTCATTTTAACTAGTTCGTATTCTTCGTTATAATATGAGATATACACTTGACCCTATTCTTTCAATTGGTATCATTGAACACTTTCAATGGTATCAATTTTGATCTTTTTGTATACTCATATATGGTTTGTATATGTATGCTTACTCTTTCAAGAATATCATGTATGTCTTTGGTATCAAATTTTCATACATATATGTTTTATTTGTACCTACTATATTCCTTATCTTAGAGCACAAAAATTTGTTTATGCTAAGCTTGAAAATTTCTAATGATTGATTGATTTTCTATTGGTATCTTAACAAGCTTATGCATATATTTTGTTGGTATTTCATAAAGGGGGAGAAATTTGATTTTTCTTTCAATTGGTATGTGATTCCCACTCCCTTACTTTATGTTAAAATATAGTTTCAATTTGGTATCATTGTTAAAAGAACACATTTCTCTTAATGATATCAAGATGTTTATGTTAAATGTTTTAAATTGGTATCTCAAAATTTTGTTTAAGGAAAACATATTTATTTTACATTGCCTATATGTGTATAAATTCATGTTGAGTGTATCTTGTATTGAAGAGCTTGACAACTCTTCCTTATGTGGTACACGTGTGTAGGGAGCTTCACATCTCCTTTTATGCATTACATATTTTGTGTTATGTGAATTAGGGCGTGTCTTCCTTTCTTCATGTAATTCATATATGTAGGGGAGTTAACTTAGCGTCTTCCTCTTCATGAATGAATATTGCATATATTATTTTGAATCAATATGCACCTTATTGTCATATCTTGAATTGGTATCTTATTGTTTTGATTACCCCTTCTTGATCTTTTTGTTTCTGACAAAAAGGGGGAGAAAGTATCACTATGTTTTATGCTCTTACCCCTTTTTGTTGATGATTGACAAAGGGGAGAAATATTAGTGTTTTGTTTATATGCATGCTTACATTTTTGCATATATGATGTTTATGATGTTTTAATTGGTATCTAGAACACGTTTTTATTTTGAATATGTCATTGGTATCTAGAGCACCATGTTTATAGCATTGTCATTCAAGGCATATTTATTTTTATTTGTTTATGCATGAGTTAAGGGGAGCTTCTTTGAAGCTTAACTTTAATCCATGCATATATAACTCCATGAGTTTTGTCATCATCAAAAAGGGGGAGATTGTTGGCCAAAGGCCCTCCACTCTAGTTTTGATGATGATCAACTCATGTAGTTATGTTTACTAATAATTTTGTGATTTTAAGTTTCAGATCATTAGCAAGAATTAGTTTGGTGATAGCTTCAACAAGAGGAGTTTAGAAGCTTATCATGGTGATTCCGTGCTCAAGCTTCAAGATCATACCTTTGCCACTCGGTGGATTGCGTTTGGGAGCAAGTCTACTTAAAGATGGAGATCATCAAGAAGACTTAGGTATCCTAGTTTAGATAGTGTGTTTAGATCCATTTGTAAAGATTAGAATAGTATGATATGCTCAGTATACATACACACACATTTCATGATTTGGATTTTGGTTTTCATGAATAGTTTGATCAAAACAAGTTTACATGTTTTATATGTATATTAGATGTGCTCTATATACATACATGCTTATATGACTTATACAAACTTAGTTTGACGTACCTATTCATGTAGTTTTATGTTTTGGTATAAAACATATTTTTGAAATTAAAGAACAAAAACTGTGATATATTTTGTGAATGTATATTGGACCTATGTCCATATGCATCATGCTTAATAATGTTCAAATATCATGTTTTTGTATTTCTATAAAGTTTTAGGAAAATCAGATTTCCTATTGAAAAATCAAGTTTGAATAAAATACAAGTTTTGGTTTTTGATAAAATTGGCAAGACACAAAAATGAATTGATATGATTGATATATGTCTTGAAATTTTTTATCACAATGTTTATGTTTCAATATAAAATGTTAAAAACAAGTTTTATAGAATTTTCAGAAAAGATAAAGATTTTTATAAAATATTTTTCCCAAATTTTCTGATCATATTTTTTTGTGCTGACAGGCTGGTCGGTCGACCGGGACGGTCGACCGCACCAGGGACGGTCGACCGCACGGTCGACCGACGTGCACGTGCACAGACTTGTGCACGTCTGGCAGCACAGTGGTCCTGTCGACCGGACGGTCCGACCGCTGCAGAGAGTTCTGCTCTCTGTTTGTTTTGGTCGACCGGGGCGGTCGATCGGTAGCTCCAACGGGTCAAAATATGACCGTTGGACGGTCGACCGGCCCGTCGACCGTTGCCTGTCAGAGCTGCCAGCTCAGCTCTAACGGCTTAGTTTCTGTTTTGGCCTATATAAACCCCATCTCTTTGGATTTTGGCTAAGGTTTTCAAGGAGAAAAATTCCAGACTTTCTCTAGTGTTTAAAGAGTTTTAAAAGAGTTTTTAAGTCAAAAAGATTTCATCTTATTGTTTTTGGGTTTTTGGAAAATTAAAGAAAGCTAGGGGTTTTGGGAGATTGTTTTGTTTTTCGTTTTCTATCATTTACAAGTGATTTCCAAGTAGATTTTCTTTGTTGCTGGTTTTCAAAAACACCTTGTTTCCACACTTGAGCTATCACCTATCCTAATCTATTAGGATCTTGTTTTTGTGGAAAAAGAAAAGAGAAAGAAGAAAGATTGTGTTTGTGGTCTTTGTAACCACTTATTGTAAACCTTCCTGCTTTTGTGAATCCCTCTTCGGTAGAGGTGATCGGAGTGGTATTGGTTTGGATCCCTCTTAGGTAGAGGTGATTGTGTTGGTTGTGAGCCTCTTCAGTAGAGGTGGTTGTTGGTTGGTTGTTGGCCTCGGTGGAGGTTGTTGTTTTGAGAGAAGAGTTTGGTACTCTTAGTGTTGTAACAAATCCTCTTCGGTAGAGGTTCCCTCGGTGGGAGATAGTGGATTGGAAATCCTACACGGTGGTGTAGGCGGGGATGTAGAGCAAGGTGCTCGAACCTCGAAACATATCTTGGTCTTTGCGATGATCCATTGTCTCTCTAACTCTCTCTCATTTATATTGTGCAAAGCATCATACTTCATTCATATCATATTTGCTTGTGTTGAGCATAATTCATCTTGTCATATTTATTTGCTTGTGTTGTGCCTTGCATAATCCATATTGCTATATCCTTGATTGCTTGGCTTGATTGTGTGTGCACATTGCTAGGATTGCTTGTGTGTGTGTGCCTAACTTATACTCATCCAACAAGAGCTTGACATAGCACCTCAACCCTTTAGGGGAATCAAGGGGAGTTAGTCCAGAGCCTCGCAAGGGGAATTCGGCTACACTTGTTGTATTGTATTAGTTTGTGCAACATTTACATTAGCTTCCGCATTTAGAGCATTAAGTTTTTCATTTAGTCTTAGATTAGCATTTACACCTATTTACCCCCCCTCTAGGTGTCTTTTCATTCCCCACATTATCTTGTTTATAGGACAAGCCCTTAAGATTTATTGTGCAAAGTGTGCAAGTATATAGAAAATAGTAACACTCAAGCAATATTTCATACAAGAATGAACTTTATACTAAATACTATGCACACATACCTTGGCTCCAACAGTCTTCAACAGTAAATAGAAAATGTAAACGAATTAGACACGTGCCTAAATGCAAGTCTAAACCATTTTTAGCATTTAACAAACATCTTTTACTGTTGAGCTTAGAAAGTATATATAATGAGACAAACAAGAAAATAAATAGCCACAAAATTTCAACTTGCAATTCAGCCAACCTGCAGAAATACAGGTTAGTAGTTCACTCAGATTGTCACTGGAATGTAGCAAATCTGAGGGCTTCTGAGCTCTGCTTTCTTGAGCAGAGTCCAGGCCACTTATATGTCCACTGCAGCAAAAATTTCCTTGTTGTTGAACCTATACACCAAGAACAAAGATAAGGTTAACAAAAAATGTAACTTAAAAAAGAGGATTACTTACCGTCCCTCCCAGCAACGGCGCCAAAATTTGATTGTGAATATTCCCTGCATACAAAATACAAAATTTCAGAACTTAAAAATAGAATGTGCAAGTACTCAATACTACCACTATAGCAAATGGCTATGCGGGTCGTGATTCACAGGAGGGACTAGCGATGGAAGCTTTTTAGTAAGTTCTCTTTAGGTTACAAAGAATGGTTAAAGATCTTCTTTTAGTTCTTAAAAAGAAAAGGAAATAAGTTACAATCAAGTTAGGAAGAAAGTGGTAGTTTGAGAAGGTGGAGAAAATAGAAATGGATAAATACAAAGAAATTAAAAAAGAGTGATAAAGATGGTTGAAAGATTGAGGTGATCTAAACTAAAGAATTAAAAAAAAAAAACTAAAACCTAAAAACATACTTACCTCTCCGGCGCCTGCTTACCTTTGACCCGTATCGACGATGTATCTTTACTTGAAGGCGAGCGAAGCATGACAGATGAGATCTTTCCCATTCCCGATTTATACTATGAAATGAAGGGGCAAGCTACACTACCTTAGAAATGGATATCCATCTCCATAAGCCATCAACGGCACTTGCAAGGACAAGGTAACTTCGAGGCTATCGGTTTCATTTGGATCTACAAACACAGAAGAGGGAAGCGAACAAGAACAAGAATAGAAAAGAAAAGAAAACTTCGTTTCGATTCAATAACAATGAAAGAAAAGATCACTTACACCGGTATCACCTTCAGTACAAGCTTGCTCTCATTCCTCATGAAACTCTCCTCTCCTCTCAGTTACATAAAGAAAATAAAAATTACATAAAGAAAATAAAAAACCTAAGTTACAAACTACAAATTAGCCTAAATCTACTCTTTGCTTAGTCGTCCCCTGTGGTCTCTGAAAACCCAGTATTTATAAGCAAAATCTAACAGAGGAGAGCGTACGAAGATAGGGGGAGCAAATGCTCCCCCTAACTCTCTAACAAAGCCGTGGAAACGTGGCTATGGCCGCGTTTTCGCGGCCTGGGTGTGGCTAGGTGGCCACACCCGGGGAGCACACGTCCTGATTTTGATGATTTTACTTTATCTGGTTCTGGATTTTTCGTTGCAGCTCCTGGATTTGACGAAATGGCGTTTGATCTTGGCTTAACGATTAATTTGAAGAGATATGTTTTTTAACTGATTTCAACCGATCTGAACCGACCTGATCTGCCCCGATTTACTGACTTCGAATTAATTCTGATTTTCTAATGGGCTTTTGGGCCCGTTTCTCTTCCTCTCCTTTAGTAATGAGCCTGCAAAAAATTAAACAATAATTAGAAAAAAACAGAGTTATTCTATAATAAGTATGTATGAGAATATGATAATGAATGTACAATATTAATGACCATCATTGGTCACATGACAAAACGCGAGGATCACCAAATCCGCATTTTGGACATCAAACGCAAGAGCCACGTCTACAAATCAAATGCGGGCCTATGTGTAGACTGTCCAAAGGTCACTGAGGATAAGTCATCAGAAAGCAGTCCAAACTCCAGACGCAGGGCTAATCATAGCCACTACCTCAGCACTAAGACGCGAGGGTCAGAACCCGCGTCTCAGCATCACTACAGTAGCATCACTACAGTACCAAGACGTAAGGGTCAAAACCCGTGTCTCTACTTTATCACAATAAACAAGACGCAGTGCCCGGAGCCCGCGTCTCACACAAAGCTTGACGCAGAACTTGAAGCTCACATGCGAAGTTTAAGAGTTACCTCAATGGCTAAACGTGAGGCCCCGAAGCCCGCATTTCAACTACAGAGGAACCTCACGTCTCGGTTATAACTGCCCTCATTACTGGGTCAATTACTGCCCACGTAATGAAGGAGTTAACCCCTATTATAGAGTATTTTTAGGGACACTTTACCCCCTGAAACCTCTATAAATAGCCCAGTTTGCTATGGAAGAGGGGTTAGTCGTCGGAGAAAATCTAGTCAAAAGAACTTCGGTTGTAAGCCGTAGAAGGACTAAGATCTCCAGCTAAAAGAAAGAGAGAGTTCAACTCTTCTAACAACTTGTTGCGTTCAAGTTTGTTCTTGCCTAAAGTCTCTTTGAGATTCTTGTTGGAAAGAAACTGTGTTACTTCGTTCACCATCCAAAAAGAAGATTCTCAAGAAGTCTTGACGTTCACCCCTGTCAACGGAAAACAAGATGCACTTTTCATCGCCACATCAAGAACCCGACATTAAAAAAAGGGGAGATTTGAGCTTGAATATCTCCCCTCTCTTGTAAAAGAATTATTGATCCGTTGTAATTTTTTTTACCATCAAATAAAGAATTTACACTTTGATCTTCAATTTTCCCACCAACACTATGAACCCTGCATCGACTGTTCAACTTCAACAGAAGTTCAAAACTTCAAAAAGAAGCTAAGAGACGAAGCTCTTCGTATTCTCAATAATGGCGAAAACCATTCTACTTACCATAAATGGGGGCCTCCACCACCCATGGTGGTTGGCGCAATGGGCCGCTTGAAGAAGCAGTAGAATGCTTGCCTTTTGGGGCCATTTGCACGATGAAAATCTTTAAGAAGATTTAAGAAAGCTTGAAACTTTATGGGTTCTGAAAAAGCTCAAGAGCTTTGTGTAAACGCAGATTTGGTGTAAGAAGACAGTCAAATCATGACTGTTGAAAAGACCACTGGTCTTTTATAGGTTCTTCAATGGCCAAGATACGCAGCATGTATCTTGAGTTCAATCTGAGCAAGACACGCGTCTAACGCAGAGTTCGCTTTAAAGTGATATCCACGTCTGGAAACATCCAACGTGATCTCAGTATTTCGAGTACAAGTGCCAGAATCGTGTCCCAACATCAATCGAGAGTCGCGTCCCAACATCAATTAAGGGTTAGGTTTCACATTAACAAGGGTCGCGTCTTCATTGAAGTTCGTATCCGAAGAAGACCAACATGACAGTCGTGTCTTCACCAAATAAGGGCCGCGTTCTCTCTCCCATACAAAGAGTATGTCTCTGCTTCTGCATTCAGTTCAATAGTATACTGATAAAAGTAATTGATAACTCTACCGGTTCAATAGTACACCAACAAACAAACCAGAGCTCATACAAGTGCTAGACTGAGTTTTTCTAAGACACTCGTGATGATCTTCCCTGGAGGCTTCAAGTAGTTCATTAGTACACTCACAAAGACCTGAATCCAGAAAGATCAAGCTCGGGCATCTCAAAAGATTGTCAGTCCAATCACGGGGAGCCCGAAATCAACATAAAGTCCAAAGTATTCTGAAATCCATCTCAGTCATCCGCAGAGTCTCAAAAACTTTGTAGGGGGTTCTGTATGTTGTCTAAAAATCATTAAAGGAAAGACCTCAGACGCGGACCTCACTTCAACGCGAAGTCGCATTTCAACTAAAACGTTAACCTCACATCCAAGGGTAAAAAACGAACTTCAAATGCGGGTCTGAGCAACTTCGTGTTTCATTTCAAACGTGCGTCTAAGCAACTCCGTATCTCCTTCAAACGCGGGTCTGAGCAACTCCGCGTTTCACTTCAAACGTGGGTATGAGCAACTCTACGTCTCAATTTCAACGCGTGCCTGTAAGCTTCGCGTTTCAACTTTAACACGGTCATGAGAAGCCTATGAGCCCGCATCTACACAGCAGAGTAAGGTCTGCGTCCAACGCGAGACCTGCGTTTCTGTTGCAACTGGACCCCATTACTGGGTCA
>JAVJIF010003562.1:0-103357 GCA_038442645.1 Agave tequilana
GAGTAATAATAATAATAGAGACTGTTATGTCATGACTCCTAGTCTACTCGTTACGTCATGATTCCAGTGATGATTCCTGTTTTGATGTTTGTTGCGATTCTTATCATTCCTGTTATATATTCCCGTTTTGACTGTCATATGATTTGCAACTCTGATTCTATATGCTTGGGATTTCTGTGGCATGAGACAAGGGTATATATATGAGGGTTCCTTGTTTGGATTATCCCCTCGATGTATTAGTCTCATGGGACCGTGACTTAAGCATATACAATCACTTTTGCCTGTAATCAGCTTTACCTTGCATTTCCTGTTTCATGATTATGTTATATCTGTTCTTGTATGCCACTCTTGTGTTCTACCCCTATTCTTATCTCTTTGCCACTTGGCACATAGCCTGTTCATTGTTGGGAGGTCCTGACTCCCTTGGATTTGTATGTTCAGGTTGAAGCTTGGATCGAAGTGGAGCTGTCCACAGTAGATCGAGCTTTCTTTAGTGAGCAGGCAGACTAGCTCTACTTCCTTCGTGCCAGACTCCCCTTTTGACTCACGGGATCTTCATCCTACTCGTGAGCTTTTTGGTATCTTATTGTATATTTTACTTTTGGACTTGGTTGTGATAAAAGACATATGTAATATGTAATGTTTATCATACACTGTGATGACTTGTATATGTACCTTTTATGTGGCATGTGTATGTATACCACGCTTTGTGTTGTACTCTGATCCCTTGCTTGTACTTTTATGCTTAGCGTATATACGTGGGGGCACTTTCTGACCTACGTATATACGTTGCAGTGACGTTCCCGTATCCGTGGAATCGGGGCGTTACAAAAGCCGGGGACGAGCAAATCTGATTGTATGGTTTCAGATCACGGCTCCATAAGACTAGTACGTCGAAGGAATAATCCAAACAAGGAAACCCTCATCTATATACCCTTATCTTATGTCACCATAATCCAAGCACATACAATCCGACTGTACTCCGGGCATGATAAGATAATGAGCAGGAGGCAGGTGGATACAAGGGATAAAGTAGAGCATGAGCAGTTAACATAATAATACTCATAAAACCGAAAATCCGAAGTAAAATCCAGGACAAGCAAATATGATAAGGCATATCACAGATTCATGGCCGTTTAAGTCGCAGGCTTCAGTATGCGTCCCATTCCACATACCTCTACTTACCACTTAAAGAGCCGGTTATTAGACACTTTATTATTACTCGTCTTACCCTGATATCTAACTATGTGAACTAGCGTCCCAGCACACATAGATCCATATCCGAGTAAAGCAAGGTTGTTATTGGAAACCGGCGGGGGTATCAACGAACTATGTTTACAGTGGGTCCCGTGCATACCCGGGACCACGGCCCAGGATTGTTCCGTTGCTTGGTGACGGAACCTGCCGCAAGGCTAACAGGAGGGTCTTATAGGATGCCCTTGTCAAGATGGTACCAAGAAGGAGGGAGCCAGCACTCCCCTCGGTCGCCTGGAGGCCCACAGGTCAGACCGGAACATGTAGTTGCACAACATTCCTAAAACCACTGTAAAACGAACACATATTGATAGCCGCATGTTTTCCCCGACCCGATGCAAGTTGTCTCATTTTATGATTTATTAGATTAATTATCCATTTACGGGAATAACAAGAGCAGGACATGATCAGGAATTCAGGAGTTCAGGTCACTGTATATAATACAGGATAACAGGTCACTGATCATGATACAGGATATCAGGTCACTGTACATAGTACAGGATAACAAGACAGGGTTCCCGTAAATGTGATAATCACAGGTCAAGTATATCATGCTGGGTGTCAAGTGATAGCATGACAGGAGGATGATATTAGACAGGCAACTAGTCATGTCAAGAGATTGATATAAGGTCAGTGGCAAGTTATGACATAACAAGGGGTCTTGCCAAATAGTAGCATGTCTGAGGTCAGGTGATAACACATCAGTTGACAGGTGATATACATGTGTTAAAAGTAATATGAAAACGACAAGTAGTATAGACAGGTGTCAGGCATGAAGTAATGGCATGGGGTAGAATAGTAGCTGAGCACAAACAAAGCGGAGCTGAGCAAGCTGGAAGTACAGACAGCAAACAGTATTTAACACTGGAGCGTCTGGCGAGGTTACCGGGACGACTCGACTGAAGTACAAGCAGTAAATCCGGCAGCAACTCGCCTAGACGAATCTAGTGGTAAAGCGCTGAACGCTGATCATGATAACCAGGCGGAGCCAAAAGACCTGACGGTCCCAATCACTTGACAGTGAGTGACCGAAGGCTGTAGAACTGAAAGACCTGCTGGTCACAATCACTAGACAGTGAGTGACCGGAGTCTGTGGATACCTGCAATGTTAGGGCCACAACATATGAAAACATGGAGGAAGTCAAGAGGAAAGCGAGATCACTCGTCCAACCAATAAAATAGGAAAGCAAGAGGATAGCGAGATTACTCGCCTAAAATATGGTGAAATCTCTAATATCCGGAATCCAGGAGATCAACGCTTCAATGCGTTAGAGAGAAGGTAATAGGTAGAGGGGGGATCAGGAGAGAGAGAATAAGAGAGAGAAAGAGGAGAGAAGGTGACATCCATCAAGTGATAAGCCATGTAATAGCCATATACATAATACATGACCCGAGAATAATGTTCATGTACAAAGAAGGAATCAACAATAGTCAACAGCCAAGATTAGTCGACTAGGGGTAATAATTAGTCGACTAATAGGGGAGTTAGTCGACTAATAGAAAGGGCAAGTCGACTGATAGGCTGCGTTTCAGAAAAAGGCTGGCGTTTCAAGAATGGCGTTTCAGGATGGGTTAGTCGACTAGGAACAGGGGTTAGTCGACTAGTCTGCTGCGTTTCGCAAAACGGCGTCTCACGAAGTCGCGTTTCATAGGTCCGCGTCTTGCCACAAGTCCGCGTCTCATGAATCCGCGTTTCATAAGTCCGCGTCTCACCAGAAAGAGTTAGCCAATTTGGAATGAAAGAGCAGGTCGCGTTTCAAGAAAGAGCGCGTTTCTCAAGGTCGCGTCTCACATGGTCGCGTCCCACAAGGGCGCGTTTCCAAGAGGCACGTTTCCCAGATTCGCGTCTCAGGAAAGTTAGTCGACTAGGGAGAAGGATCAGTCGACTAGAAGGTTGCGTTTCAGAATAACAAGGCAGCGTTTCACAGGATTAGTCGACTGGGAAGGAGGGCTAGTCGACTAATAAGGGAAGTTAGTCGACTAATGACCAAGTCAAGTCGACTAACAGAGTGCAAATCAGGGAGTAGGATTCTGTTAAGTGCTGAGTTCACTGATATGAAAATGCAAGGGCTCTGATGAGTCATCCAAGTCTTGGAGAGTGAAGTTACTCGTCCAAAACGCCATCTAGAAGCAGGGAAAAAACACAAGTGAAGGAGATTGGTCCTTGGTTGAGTTGTCGTTAACTATCACCAAAACGATCACCGGAATAATCGCGAACGATTATTGGAAGATCCACGGCGATGTCTCCAACGAAGAGAAGCTCGGCCCCAATCCAAAAGGAGTGGCCGGCCCCCAGAGTCATGCAGGTGATGAAGAAGAACACGGCCCCCAATCCGAAGGAGTCGGCCGGTCTTTACCAGAGAAGGAAGAGATGGTGATTGTGATGTGATGATGCTTGGTTCACTGCTGCAAGAAATGGAGGAGAAGATGAAGGGAAATGGTGGAGAACAAGTTGGCCAAAGGAGGGAGCATCAAGGCTGCGTTTGTTGCCTTTGCTCTCTGGAAACAAAGAGGAAGAAGAGAGAGAAAGAAGAAAAATGAATGGAGAGAGAGGGAGGGGGTATTTATAGGCAAAGGAGCAATAATGGCAAGTTTGACTTTGGGATGCCAAGTGAGACTTGTTCTCCCCACTCAAACGCAGCCCACAAAAGCAAGATGGCGTTTAGGCCAAAATTAGCCTAACGCGGGAATAAATGCGGCGTTTCAAGGGAGAAGCAAGGTGGCGTTTCACAAAAGGACAAAAAGGCATGATGCTTGATGGGAGTTGGTGGCAGCACATTAAATGAAGTGTGGGGAGAAGTGAAGAGAAGATCTTTGCATTAAATGCAAGATCTAAGGATGGTGAAGCCGGCATTTGAGGAAGGAAAAAATGGAAAAAGACAAAATGGAATATCAAGGCAAAATCCCGGTATCTGGGAAAACACCAAAACTCCGGAAAACCTCAAAAATAAAGTAATCCAGAAAGCTTCCCAAAAATTCTCAAAAATAATAAATATTATAAAATGATTTTTGGTGAAATCAGTTTTCAGAAATTCAATGCCATGTTCAAATAAAAATCCTGAAGTCCACCGTCAATCTCGGTCTACACCGGGTTGGCCGGGTTTTGATAAATTCTGAAAATTCTCAGAAAAAGTATTTAGATAGAAAATATTTTTAAGAAATAATGTCTAAAGACACTATTAGAAATTCCAATCTGTTCGTAAATTAAAAATCCAGGAATCGGTCAACGAAAACTGGCCGACACCGGTTTTGAAGATTTACAATTAAATCCAGGAAAATTCCAGAAAATACTACAGAAAATCTAAAATATTGGAAAACGATGTTTGAAACTGAATTGGTCAAATCGGATAACCAGAATGTCCAAATCAAGCAATACTCTAGGATCAAGTTTCCGGCTCAGACTAGGGCTGACTCCGAGTCCGCGAATCCAAATCCAAGACAAAACTATCATATAAAGAATTCATAAAACAAATACAGGAAGTAAATCGACATAAAACAAATACAGGAAGTAAATCGAAAAATACGATCGAAAAATCTGAATACGCAACTAAGTACGTATTCCGGGAGCGGGGTTTACATACACGACCACTATTATTACTACTATCACATATATATATGACACGGATTCGTGCTACACATATATCTTCCACTAGTACACCGATATACCAATGCACGGTATGTCGCATTTCATATTATTGTTATTATCGTTACATGAATGCTCCATATACTGTTATCTCATGTTCACGCATCACTGTGACATACGTTCACCACACGGGTGTACATGCATTTCTTGTTCTTCACTTATTATCATATGACTCACCGTGCATATTACCTAGATTATTGTTCCATGTTACTGTATTCATGTTATGTGATTGTTTCCTGTTATTGATATGGATATTCCGGTTACTAGACATGTGAGCTGTTGATATGCGATGTGTGGGTTCCCGTTACTGATATGGATATTCCCGATACTGGACATGATATGGATATTCCCGTTACTGGACATGACTGCTGTTGATATGCGATGTGTGGAACTAAGTGCCACGTGGATCCAAGCCACGGGGGCCGCCTCTAGAATCCCACATCTATTGTTCCCGTTTCCCGGTATATTGTTCATGATATCTTGTTCATGTTATATTGTTCCTGATTCTCGTGATATTGTTCTATGCTATCAACAGAGATCAGGTCCAGTAATCATGTTACCCGTACCATGTACTGTAATTGTTCTTGTTACATTGTATACTTGACATATCACATATCAGATCATAAAGATAACTTGGGTATGGGGGAGACTTGACGGTTGACTAGATCTTATCAGGTGGATGTACTGGATCCATATTGAGGTCCCACTGCAGGGGACCGGGTAGTGCTGGCTACCATCTGTTACTCATGTTACATGTTACAGCTCTAGCGGGCTGGCCCTGGTCTCAGCAGCCATGGATCTGTTTAAGGCCGTGATCCCGGGTATGCACGGGATACATCCACCCGATAAGAACTCCTCGACCATGAGTTTCCAATTAACATAATAAAATAGTATACACGATAGTGACATCGGGAACATTTGTTATTTGGTTACTCTCTCGTTTGGATAATGGTACCCGTAGGCCATGTCCGGATGGGTTCGACTGGGGTGCGGGCTTCAGTATGAACCGCCAGTGGTATGGGACACTGGAAGAGAGTAATTAAAATAGCAGGTGGTACTGATCGCTACTATTGTATAAATGACATGACTTTGACATGACCTGCCTGCCACATGTATAGTTGTACTTGTTACTGTTCCTTACCTGATACATGTTCTCTATTGTATAGTTGTACTTCTTGTTGTACCTGCTCATTTATCCGATATCATGTTACACGTCTATTTATTACTTTACCCGATACATGTTACACTTTCTGTAGTAGCATACTATTCATGCATATGTGCATATATTCTATTTTATGTATATCTTGCATACCTCATTACTATCTATGCACTACACCGGATACTGGTTAGGTAGCATATGCCCATCTGCATATTCACTGTTATCACAGCACCACTAGCATGTACACTCGTCATCACTAGATAACATTATATATTCTATAAACTGGATATGATTATAGACATGACCTAATAATAACCGGCTAGATAGTGATGGTAATTAAAAGATGACCTGTATATATTTCTATTGCTTACATATTTATCTTTCTACTGCTTATGATATCTTTATTATATGGTATCACTAGTCCCACATTATGTATTATATATTAGTATCGTGCTTGTATTACTATTGTATATATTACTGCCTCCTTCATTTTACCACTCACTAGGTCGCTTTCTGACGACCCTGGGTTTGCGTGCCCAGGTTGGAGATCTGAGCTACTATAGTGCCTTGGAGTCACATAGGAGATTCCTCATCAAGACTCTTATAGGTATCTTGGTAATTTATTTCTGTTATCTCATTTATCCCTATTTTTCATATCTGTTATGATCACTGACCTCTTTCTGCAGGTATTCTTATACTTATTTCATGCTGGGACCCATGTCTATATGGAGGTTATTTATTGTACTGAGGCTTAGCGTACGTATGTGAGGGTTTTCCGTCCTGCGTATGTACGTCGCCATAACGTCCCCGTACCTGCGGGATTGGGGCGTTACATTTTGTATCGATTATCAAAACTGATTGAACGTAAATTTTCTCTCATGACTCACATAAAAACTTTGTCCATTCATTTATTTCTTCGTTTTCATCCGCGCGAGAGAGTAACATTGACAGTGAGGCGCGAGAGAGAGCATCCCCTCCCTCTCCTCCTTCTTACTCTTTCACCTCCTCCCTCCTCCTTTTCCCCCCTTCTTCTTCCCTTCCCCTCCTCCCTCCCATCTCCTTCTTCGCCGCTCACCAGTAGCTGATCTGTCGATTTTTTATCGCAAATAACGGTACACTAGTTATCGAAGCTGATCGAAAGAAGTTTTATTTCCCCTAACTCATATAAAAACGTTGCCTGTCTGTTCGTCTATCCGTCTTCATCCGCACGAGAGAGAGCTTCTTCCCCTCTCACCTTCCCTTCTTCTTCCTCCTCTTCTCTCCTCTCGCCAACCAGTCAATTTTTCATCACTGTCAACAGTATACTAGTACTCCCTCCGTCCGAGAATAATAGTTTGTTTTTGATCAAAATTTCATTCCAAATTAGTAGTCCGTTTTGAACATCAATGTTACTTTTATCATCCACAATGATATTTTTATCATTCTCAATATCACTTTTATCATTCTCAATTATATTTTTATCATTCAAATTCAACTCGTTACGAACTCTTAATTTCCGTGTTCGGTCAAAAACACAAGTAGTAAAACCAGATAGAGATAGCATATAAACTAAATATGAGATCTAGAACTCAAAACTCTCTCTCTTCAAGCGTCTAATACAACTTTATCATGACATCAAGTCACTGAAAAGCCCTCTCTAATCTACCCTAATCCTAATCCCACCTATTACTACCAGTTTCTTAAGAAAATTTTATCGTTTAATTTGTCAATATATATGGTAAGTGCCAAATAGCAGAGAACTCTCAACTCTCATGTGAGATCTCAACACACACATTGGATTTAATGAGCAACCAGAAAGATCCTTCATGTCCCTATGAATCTTACTGATCAAAGAAACTGTTGGTGTTCCCAAAAAACTGTTCATATTCTCTAGGTCTCCACCGTACATCAATAAATTGAGTAAACCAAACCCTTCGATTTCTGCCTAGAGAATTTGAAACGACTGTATTGAGTAGTGTCCCATTGATCATCAACCTTTTCACTTCAATCCTGAAAGGATTTGCAATATTCCTCTAGCACCATGGCCACCGTAAGCTTGAAGCTCCTGGTGGACACAGAAAAGAACAGGGTGGTGTTTGCTGAATCCGAGAAGGATTTCGTTGACATCCTTTTCAGCTTCCTGACATTGCCCATGGGGACCATTATCAGACTTCTCGACAAGAGGTCATCGGTCGAATGCATGGACAAGCTGTATGAGAGCGTGGATAATCTCAACTGCAAGTATCTGGAGACTGAAGCTTGTAAGGCGATGCTGCTTCAGCCTAGAAGCGCAGCAGAACAACTGTGCGAAGATTTACATGTAAATGCTGATGATTTAAATCCTCGGCGACTTTATCCGTGCCCATTATCTTATTGCTCCTCTTACAGTTCGATACGTGGTGCTCGATGTTCTTGTGGCAGAGCAATGGATTGGTGTTTCCACCGGCCGCAAGCAGCGAGTGGTGTTAAGAACGATGTGTTTTTGAAAGGTGAAGAACCCTACATTATTAGCGATGACTTGCATGTAGCACCTGCCACTGTTGCGGCTACCCTCTCTCTGCTTCAAAAGCTGGGGATCAAAGACGCCGAGGCTCTTGAGAAAAGGATTGTGGATGTGGACAGAAATGAGGTGAGGAACTATAGTTGGTTATATTCTTCTTCTTCTTCTTCTTCTTCTTCTATGTTTAAATAGAAACCGTATCGTGGTTAGCCTCCAAGTTAAATCTCCCATCCGACAACTGCGAGGATTAAACCTGAAACTTTGCTCTTGGGAGGGAGGGGTTTTACCAACAAACTTTTCTAGAAGACTATAGTTTTACTCAATTAGTGTCAATTTCGGATGCATAACACAAAAGCAAGTTCGGCTTGCATACTGGATTCTTGTAAACTGCAGTTAGCTTGTGTTTAAATGACCGCAGAGATAAAGAATAAGAAGAAGAAGACTTATTTGTGTAAAGACAAGATACCATTAGGTATGGTTCTTGGTTGTATTTATATACACATATTGGTCACATGTTTACATTGATTTAGGAGGTACAGGAAAACATTGACTGAGAGAAATAATAGGAAAATATTGACTGAGAGAAAGAATGAGAAACACATGGTGAATGAATCCCATGAGTCCCATGTGTTCCTATAATCATGAAGAGATTTAAGGATCTGATTGATTTCATGAGGGGTGTCTTTCACATGGATCACGTGTTGTCATTGATATCTCTAACACGCAGTCTACTAAACTGTGAAATGAAAAAAAAAAAAAAAAATCAAGCCTCATTTCGCCATTTTAGATTTTTTGTGTTTTGGATGGAAATGTAAGTTTACATAAGTGATTTGTTTGTCTATACTGGCTCAGGTTTTACGTTTACTGAAGAGTCTATTGCGATCAAAGAGGCCACTTACAGACGTTTTCTTGCGAAAGAATGAAACAGTCAACACTGAGAAAGAAGAAGAAGATGGTTTGTTGAGGCTGCTCAAATCAAATTACAAGCTGAGGATGGAACTGCTCAAGCCAAGAAAATAACCTTCAAGCTCCTTCAAGACAAAATCACGGAGAAAATTTTGTACACTGAAGCAGGAGATGACTTTGTAGATGTCCTCTTCTCCTTTCTTACATTCCCATTAGGATCCATAGTGAAGCTCCTGAACAAGCAATGCTCCCTCAGTTGTGTTGACAACTTGTACAACAGCGTCGACCTTTTGGCTGCTGCTGGTGATTACTTCAAATCGGGGGATTGCAAGAATATGTTATTGGCTCCCAAGCTCTACCCCCATTTAATTGCAGCAACCAGGTATTGAGAATTGAAGCAAACATACCAGGGACATGCAATGGTCGATGGTGCAAAACCTGCTGGGACGCTGGGACTTACGCTGCGACTTGTACCAAGTGTCAGCGGCAGTATATAGACATCGCGAAATTAACTGAAATAAATCCCAAGCTGGCAAACTCAGGTACAGAAATTGGAGGAGGCTACTCAAAGAAGTTGGCAAGATTCATGGTTACTGATGAGATGTTGTTGCGCCAATGTCTCCTGTCTCTGGAATTGACTTGATCAAAGAACTCAAAGTTCCGATTCGCAGCTTAGTTGAGAAGGAGGTCACCCTTGGAGAAGCAGAGGTGAAGTTTTCTTATTCTTCAATAGACTTCGTTTTTTAAAAAAAAAAAAGAAAGAATTACAAATGAATGAGGTTATCTGTCTTGCTAATTTTTTTTGCTATTACATGACGCAGGTTTTGAACCTGTTGAAAGCTTGCCTGGTCTCATCCAATGCATTGAACAGGGTCTTTTCTTCTCCTAATAAGTGGGGGAAGCTGGTCTGAGCTTTAGCTTATATTAAAACGCGACCTTAGCGTTTTTGTGTTTTGCTCTGATTTAAGCTTATCTGGATATTTTGTTTTCAAAAAGTCTTTATTGGTAATATTGTTCTTCAATTCAGATAATATTATGCAAACTCTTTTAGAAGTTTCTTTGGTTGAATCACACATTTGAGATAAACAATTCATTGGTATTATCTGCTCTTTTATGGTCTGTTTACATTTTGAATGCAGTATTATTGACTCATGAGTGTTACAAAATAGACTCACGGCATATTATCCAAGACAAAATTGTTGCATGTGTACAAATTTAGATTTGTCAGTGAGTAAATACAGATATCTGGAGGCAAATCATTGTTCAATTCAGTCAGGCAGGGTAGTCAAGAAGCATAGAACTTGATGATTAGCCTTAGAGAGAAATTGATGATTAGACTTGCTCTTAATGTTGACATTGAATCCAAATCCAGATCTATTAGAAACACTAACTAAATCCTTGTAATGCTTGGGGCACCATTTCTGTCAAGGCCATTCATAAGTCTTACCGATGTTAGACTATATGTTCGCATTATGCTCAACAATTACCCCTTAGGACAAAGAAGAGTCCTAACCTCTCCGGGCCTCCCTGTCGTCGCAGCGGAGGAGAGCGCCAGCCACCCACCGATGGCACACCCCTGTCCCCCACAGGGCAGTGGCATGCCTCCGGTCAATTCCTAAGATCTTTCACGCATTCGGTCCAAAGTCTGGGGCATGACTCTTATACCACTTATAAGGTTTGGGGCACCATCCCAAAAAGTTAACTTGTTAGATGAAGTAGCTCAAACACTTATATACTCAAGACCATTCCGAAGTCTAATCGAGACTATATTTCTTCGCATTATGCTCAACAATCCTAGCACCCATAAACCTTATTTAATTTGCCCAATGAAGCCTAAGCATCCAAGCATTATCCTGTGTGTGTACTGGATTGCAGTAGACCCACCATTATTACTAATGCATACCCACATTATTTTGAATACACCATGCATCTTGGGATTCTAATGATTAAATTCTTCCAAAAGAAGGATGCAAGGTGCCAATACATACTTTGAACTAATCAGTTTTAGTTAGTTGTTTTTCACATATTAAACTTGCAACACATACGAGCATTGGATGTTATTGTGGCCTACAACTTTGAGGAGCCCTAATTGCCAAATGGCCATCCCACAATCTTTTCCACTCCAAGATTCTTTCTTCTGATTCCTTCAGTTTGGCTTTTGGAGGTGGGCTAGCATCACTCTTGATTAAGATGTATCCATAATCGTGTCACTTTCTCCTACTTACAGTAATTATTAGGTGAGCCTAACCCAAATAATTTTAAATAATTGAAAATGATTGTGTTTGATGAATGATAAAAGTATCAATATGCTATTGTGTTCCATTGCATTCTGTGGTTGCATAATTCTCAGGGCCAATATAATTTGAGGAGATAATAGTGGAATCCATGGTCCCAAAGGATACAACAATGGTCCTTGGCACATAACTAGCAAGTTGGCAAAAGAGTGCCCAAAACCAAAAGCCATAGAAACAAAGATGAAGACAATCAATCACTCACAGATGCCAGAGAGCAATAATTCACCTCAACTCTTCCCACAGCCTTTATTGATTGCATGACCCTTGTTGGCCCCAGTGCTCTGCCTCTGCCTCTGCCTCTGCAGTTTCTTGAAGTAGCTGGAAAATTGTATTGATTTGACAATACTCACTTTTGTTATTAAAATCAAATCCAACATCAATCATGGTCATCAAGGAATTCCTAATTCATTATGGGCCTGTTTGATTAAGGGTGGAAGTGAGGATGTAAGGAAGTGAGGAAGTGGTGATAGTTTCCTTTGAAACTTGAGAATTGGTTAGTAAGTTTTTCGGTATTTGATTATTATTGGGAAGTGTGATTTGAAAAATGTTATGTCTTTTCCGGTGTTTGGATGGTAATGTGAAAGTGAAAGTGGAAAAGTTGACCACAAAGTTGACCGCAAAATAATATTAAAATAAAAATTAATTAAGAAAAATAAAAAATAGACTGTAACTAGAAGGCAAGTGAGATTTACATGATTAAAAAATTAACTGTTTTGCCCTACAACTTATTACAAAGGAGATTTACATGACCAAAAATTAACTGTAGCACTCTGGAAGTAAGAAAATGGTTGTGTAAAAGAGAAAAGAGAAAAGGAAAAGGGGTTTTCTTATTTTTCTTTTCCGGTGTTTGGATAGATGGGAAAGTGAGCAATTATACTTTCTCATTTCCTTACTTCCGCTCACTTCCATGCAACCAAACACGCACTACAAGAAAGCACACATCCTCCCTTGGAGTTCAGGCTACATTGTTTCCCACAGCTTGCATGATCCACAAGAAGAAGAAACATGAGATATATAGACATTGTTTCAGCTAACTGAGGGAAATTAGATTTTTGCATGAAGTTGCTTCGAATACTGGGGCTGTTTGTTTCACGTAAAACTCCGTAATTCGTAAATGACTTACTACCCAGCTACAATTACGGCGTTTGTTTGGACCGTAATTCATAAAAGACTTACGTAACTTAACTAACACTCACTTGCAACCCAGTTACCACTCACTTACAGCCCAGTTACAGTTAATTTTGTGGTCATACAAATTTGTATTATTTTTTTATATTAATATTAATTTTTTTTAATATTTAACTTTTTAATATTTATTTACAGTATTAAAACTTTTAAAATCACCAAATAATTAATTTTGTGGTCAACTTTTTCACTTACGACTTATACATTACGACAACCAAACACCGTAAAGTACAATACACTTTCCCACTTTACAATTTTATATTACCAACCAAACACCGTAAAATTTACATACATGTAACTCATTTACAATTGTAAAAGACTTTACCAATTACAACTACGAATTACGGCCAGTTACGACAACCAAACAGACCACAGGTGTAGGCTCAATCAACACCAACCAGAGTATTTCAATAGGTCATTTGCAGACTTGCACACATGGGAGGGTGTAGGGATTTTTGTTTTTGCCATGGACAATGTGAAATTTTTTTAACTAATTTAACTAATTAAATGATCTGGAGAACTTGTGTCTCCGCTCTGTCTCCCGAATTATATCATTCTCTGAGAAAATCCGAGCCAGCGTCTCAGGGTTGTACGCCTGGAACAAGAAGGTTCGTCGTACAAGTTCAGCGATTCTCAAAAGACTCCGCGGGTAGGCAAAAGGTAAAAGCGAAATCTTTCGTGACCTTCCTTACCCCTTCGGGCTCAGTTCTAGTTATGCTTTCCATCTGATGCTGGATTTCATTCACTTTATCTGTCGATTGAACTAGTCGCTTTTGACGAAGCAGCGAGTTCATGAGCAAGCGAGCTGCGAGGCCCTCTTGAAGTCATTCCTGTCAGTTGAAAGGGGTGAAAGAGAGAGCCAAGAAGGCAAAAGAAAGTAAGGGGCCGTTTGTTTCGCGTAAAATTCCGTAATTCGTAAATGACTTACTACCTAGTTACAACTGTTGGAATTGAAGAATATAAAGGTGAATCTTCGAGTTGAATTATGGCGAGATCCGTTGATCGAATCAACCGGATGATGGTTGGAGTGTGTTCTCCTTCCATTTGTGATGAACGTGGTATATTCACATGTTCAATTCCGACTTCGAATGAATGAGATATTCAAGTCCAAAGATTGCCTAATTTAAAGCCAAAAGGGACTAAAATTAGCTACATGCATTTAGTCCCACATTGGCCATGTGATGGAAGCTTATGGGGTATAAATAGAGAAAATTGAGAACAAAGGGCGTGCCCTTTGGGTACTTGGAGTTTTCGCGCGCGAAAAGGAGGGAACTATGCACGTACATACGTACGTGCACGCACGCGCGCCGCCGCTAGCGGCGGCCGGCCGGCCGGCGCCGGTGCCGGGCCGGGCTCGGGCTCGGGCTCGGGTCCGGGGTCCGTGGCTCATGGCCTGGGTTCCCTACCTGGTTCTTTTTGAATCAGGGTCCGTAGGTCCAGCCCGCCCGCGGAAGGATTCGAATCACCCGCCAACGGGTGTCCGCGCGAACAGATCCGACCGTTCGCCAACCGCTGTCGGAAAACCGACCGAGCGGTTGGGCGGTTGATCGGTTGCGACGGTTCTGTCCGAACCGTCGCAACTGCTGGAATTCGGCGGACGAGAATACCCCTCCGGAGCGCTATAAAAAGCGCTCCAGGGGTTCATTCTCAGACACACCAAAATCTGAGATCTCTTTCTCTCTTTCTGAAGGATCTCTCTCTCTCTCTCTAAAGTTCTGAATTCGATTCTGAACTGGGCTCCAGCGAAGTGGGAAATCCACGACTTCCAGAGCGACTTCCAACGAAGTGGGAATCCGCGACTTCCAAGTGAAGTGGGAATCCGAAGCGACTTCCTAAAGGAGATTCTGCCAAAAATTCTTCTACCTTCCTACGTCCTCAACAGTGGGTGTTCCTCCAAAAGAGTAAGACAAATATTCATTTGAAATTTGTCGTTATACCGCTGTTTTGCTAATCCTGTGTAGGTACTGGTTGACTACGGTTCGACCGTACGGTGATTTGGTAGTGCTATCCAAATACCGTGAAGAAGTGTTGTATCTTGGGAGACCAGCGTCCATTATCCCGTTAGCACCGGTGCGGGGGACGTAATTGTCTTAAGGAGATTCGCTGTAAGCGTACCTCACTTCAAATACTGTATAAGTGGACTAAGTCCTTTATACAGGGGATATACTTTACAGTATATCGAGATTGACTTAGATTCAGTCTAAGTGTTACTGTATAAGTGGATTAAGTCCTTTATACAGGGGATATACTTTACAGTATATCGAGACTGACTTGGATTCAGTCTAATTGGTGCTTAAACTAAGGAAGGAAATTGAAAGGTGGTTCTTAAATTAAGGAACGTTCTTTTGAACGGAAAACCTCCCACCTGATATTTGCCGACCTGGCCAATTAGATTGTTGATATCTCAGTGATCTTGATTAGTTGTCAGATTGATTCTTGTTAAGCAGAATACCCAACAATCTTAAGACAATTATTGTTTCTCACTTCTGTTCTGCTTGAACTTGCAGAAAAAATGTCTGAGACAAATCAAGATACCTCCAGCAAGGCAACAAACATACCGCTCCAAGGTTTGATGCCTACTCCACTTCCTAACCCGAAGCCGGAGAAGCCAGGAAAGTTTGATGGCACAGAGTTCAAGAGGTGGCAACAGAAGATGCTCTTCTACTTGACCACTCTACATCTGGCCAAATTCCTGCAGGAGGATCCACCAGAACCCAGAACTGATCGGGACTCAGTCCTTGCAGTCGATGCTTGGACACAAGGTGATTTCCTTTGCCGAAATTATGTTCTTAATGGACTGGATGACTCTCTTTATAACGTCTACAGTCCAATCACTACGGCAAAGAAATTATGGGCCAGTCTTGACAAGAAATACAAGACTGAAGATGCTGGTACCAAGAAGTTCGTCGTTGGACGATTTCTGGAGTACAAAATGGTGGATAGCAAGACTGTCATCAGTCAGGTGCAAGAGTTCCAACTTATCTTGCATGAGATAGAGGCCGAAGGTATGATTCTTCCTGAAACTTTTCAGGTTGCAACCATCGTGGAGAAGCTCCCCCCTGCGTGGAGAGACTTCAAGAACTACCTGAAGCATAAGCGAAAGGAGCTAAAATTAGAGGATCTCATTGTGAGGCTTCGTATAGAGGAGGACAACCGCAAGTCCGAGAAAAGGAGCAGCAAGAACTCCTACGAAGCAAAAGCAAATGTGATCGAGGACTCAAAGGGGAAAGCGTCTACTTCCAAAAGCTTGAAGAGGAAGAAGCCTTCCCAGGGGTACAAAGGCAAGGCTCAAGACGGCAGAACCATGCGCTTCAAAGGGACCTGTTACATCTGCAACAAAGAAGGTCACAAAGCAAATGAATGCCGCAGCCGTCTAAAGAAGAACAAGAAAAGCCACCCACAGGCCAACATGACCAACCATGAATCACCAAGTCTTTCAGCTGTGGTGTCAGAAGTAAATCTGACAACCAATAACAAAGATTGGTGGGTAGACAAGGGAGCTACCCGACACATCTGCTCAGAGAAATTATTATTCTCAGAATATCAAAGGCTAGAGCAAGATGAACAACTATTCATGGGTAATTCAACTTCCTCAAAGGTTGAAGGAAAGGGAAAGGTCATCCTGAAGTGGACATCGGGGAAAGAGCTTACTCTTAACGATGTCCTTCATGTTCCAGACATCCGCAAGAATTTGATCTCCGGATCAATACTTAGTAAGAAAGGATTTAGAATTGTATTTGAATCTGACAAATTTGTACTTACTAAGGGAGGGATGTATGTGGGAAAGGGCTATCTTGTTGATGGACTTTTTAAAGCCAATGTTGCAGTGGTTGATAAAAAGTCCGTGTATTTGTACCCAAAGCTAATAAAAGGAAAATCTTCTGTTTATTTGCTTGAGTCTCCTATTTTGTGGCATGCTAGATTAGGGCATGTAAATTACAAGTCTTTGAAAAACTTGTCTAATCTGGGATATATTCCTAAACTCAACTTGGAAGAAATTCGCAAGTGTGAGGTTTGTGTTGAGGCCAAGTTGGCTAAAAATTCATTTCACTCAATAGATCGAAATACAGAACCTTTAGGGTTAATTCATAGCGATCTATGTGACTTGAAGTTTATGCCAACTAGAGGCGGTAAAAAGTATTTCATTACTTTTATCGATGACTGTACAAGATACTGTTATGTGTATCTTTTGAACAGTAAGGATGAGGCAATAAATATGTTTACAACATATAAAGCCGAAGTTGAGAATCAACTCAACAAGAAAATAAGATTCTAAAATCCGATAGAGGCGGAGAATATGAATCAAATGATTTTAGTGAGTTATGTGCTAGTTTTGGTATAATACGTCAAACAACAGCACCATATACTCCTCAGCAAAATGGAATTGCTGAACGGAAGAACAGAACTTTGAAGGAGATGGTTAATTCCATGCTCGTAAGTTCTGGAGCTCCGCCGAACTTGTGGGGGGAAGCTCTATTAACTGCAAATCATATTCTAAATAGAGTACCCCACAAGAAACTTGGTCTAATACCATTCGAGTTATGGCATGGAAGGACACCTTCCTACCATTACCTCAAAATGTGGGGGTGCCTTGCAAAGGTGCTGGCACCATTACCCAAAAAGACTAAGTTGGGAGCAAAAACTATGGACTGCATATTCATAGGCTATGCCTTAAATAGCAGTGCCTACAGATTTCTGGTTCATAAATCAGAAATACCTGATATTCATGTAAACATGATTATCGAATCTCGAGATGCTGTGTTCTTTGAAGATATCTTTCCGTACAAACGGGAAGCAGATAAGACTTCTGGGAAAAGAACACACGAGATGGCGTTCAGGGACGAAAGCCCCGAGGAACCAATTGTAAATGCAGAAATTGAACCAAGAAGAAGTCAGAGATCTAGAATCTCAAAATCTTTTGGTCCAGATTTCATAGCATATGCTATTGAGAGCGAGCCTCAAACATTTAAAGAGGCTATGTCAACCCCAGAAGCACAAATGTGGAAAGAAGCTATAAATAGCGAAATAGAATCCATACTAAGTAATCATACTTGGGAATTGGTAAACTTGCCTCCTGGAAGTAAACCAATTGGGTGTAAGTGGATTTTCAAACGAAAATTAAAACCCGATGGATCTATCGATAAGTACAAGGCTAGATTAGTAGCCAAGGGTTATCGACAAAAAGAAGGACTTGACTACTTCGATACTTATTCACCAGTAACAAGAATAACGTCCATTCGGATGTTGATTGCGATTGCAGTATTGCACAACTTAGATATCCATCAAATGGATGTCAAGACTGCATTCTTAAATGGTGAATTAAATGAAGAAATATATATGGAGCAACCAGAAGGATTTAAAGTCAAGGGTCAAGAACACAAGGTGTGTAAATTGGTAAAATCCTTATACGGTTTAAAGCAAGCTCCAAAACAATGGCATGAGAAATTTGATGGTGTCATGATCAAAGATGGATTCACTATCAATGAATGCGATAAGTGTGTTTACACGAAAACAGTTGGAGATGCATGTATCATTCTCTGTCTTTATGTAGACGACATGTTGATACTTGGGACTAATATTGAGATTATTAAGTCCACTAAAAGAATGTTATCCAACAGTTTTGATATGAAGGATCTGGGGGTTGCTGATGTAATTTTAGGAATTAAAATTACTAGAACACCAGATGGAATCAGTCTATCTCAATCTCACTACGTGGATAAGATGATAGAAAGATTCAAGGATCATGGGATAAAAGAGAATACAAATCCTTTTCTCCCACACATCCACCTTCATAAGAATACAGGAACTGGAATACGCCAGTTGGAATATTCTCAGATTATCGGAAGTCTAATGTATTTAATGAATTGCACTAGACCCGATATTGCTTACGCTGTAAGCAAGTTAAGTAGATATACTAGTAATCCTAGTGATCTACATTGGACCGCTCTACTACGAGTATTAGGTTACGTATCACATACCAAGGAATATGCCTTGAGATATGGAAAGTATCCTCCTGTACTGGAAGGATACAGTGATGCTAATTGGATTGCAGATTCTGAGGAATCAAAATCAACTAGCGGATACGTATTTACTCTAGCAGGAGCAGCGGTATCTTGGAAATCTTCTAAGCAAACATGTATTGCCCGTTCCACTATGGAATCGGAATTCATAGCCTTAGATAAGGCTGGAGAAGAAGCGGAATGGCTTCGACAATTCTTAGAAGATATACCGTTATGGCAAAAGCCAGTGCCCGCTATATGTATACACTGCGACAATCAAGCAGCTATATCTAGGGCACAAAATGTGATATACAACGGTAAGTCTAGACATATTCGTCGTAGACATAATACCGTGAAGCAGTTGCTCTCAAATGGAATTATCTTTATTGACTTTGTATCGTCAAAGGATAATTTAGCGGATCCGCTTACTAAAGGTTTAAGTGGAGAGCGTATAAACTGCGCATCGAGGGGAATGGGTCTAAAAGCCTAACCTTACCGAGTCAGCTTAATGGAAACCTCACTTAGCGACTGGAGATCCCACGGACTAAGTTCAAGAAGAAAAACTAGTTATGATTGACTCAGCGAGTAAGCACTTGGGAGCTTGACTCCAATCCATTCCTAAGGTGCACATAAGTGCTTTTCTACAAGTGGATTAAGGATAAGCTTAACGCTTTTAATGATGCCTATATCTTGTTACTATACAAGTGGAGTAGAGTAGACTACTCTTCATAGGCCCATCACCTATGTGAGTATAGAGTTGGGTCGGCTCTTTGGGAATCTCTATGGAGGCTGTTATTCCCTAAAGATACTCTCTGAAACCAAGAATGTCCAGGGCCAAAACGGACACAACCGAGAACCAAAGTTGATTTGGAAAGTCACTGTGTGAAGCTTGTTGACTAGGCTTACACTAACGGCTAACAGTTCAAGACCTAGTTCACTGATTAGCCAGTAAGTCCGATAAAGCTCTCACTATGGAAGGTTCAAGACCTAGTTCACCTATCCTTATGCAGTTTCTTTTCTACAGTACCTTACACAATAGAGTCAGTCTCTTTGTGTGTCATTTCCTTGAATCTCCATTCATTGTGGGGATTGTTGGAATTGAAGAATATAAAGGTGAATCTTCGAGTTGAATTATGGCGAGATCCGTTGATCGAATCAACCGGATGATGGTTGGAGTGTGTTCTCCTTCCATTTGTGATGAACGTGGTATATTCACATGTTCAATTCCGACTTCGAATGAATGAGATATTCAAGTCCAAAGATTGCCTAATTCAAAGCCAAAAGGGACTAAAATTAGCTACATGCATTTAGTCCCACATTGGCCATGTGATGGAAGCTTATGGGGTTTAAATAGAGAAAATTGAGAACAAAGGGCGTGCCCTTTGGGTACTTGGAGTTTTCGCGCGCGAAAAGGAGGGAACTATGCACGTACATACGTACGTGCACGCACGCGCGCCGCCGCTAGCGGCGGCGGCGGCCCGGCCGGCCGGTGCCGGGCCGGGCTCGGGCTCGGGTCCGTGGTCCGTGGCTCGTGGCTCGTGGCCTGGGTTCCCTACCTGGTTCTTTTTGAATCAGGGTCCGTAGGTCCAGCCCGCCCGCGGAAGGATTCGAATCACCCGCCAACGGGTGTCCGCGCGAACAGATCCGACCGTTCGCCAACCGCTGTCGGAAAACCGACCGAGCGGTTGGGCGGTTGATCGGTTGCGACGGTTCTGTCCGAACCGTCGCAACTGCTGGAATTCGGCGGACGAGAATACCCCTCCGGAGCGCTATAAAAAGCGCTCCAGGGGTTCATTCTCAGACACACCAAAATCTGAGATCTCTTTCTCTCTTTCTGAAGGATCTCTCTCTCTCTAAAGTTCTGAATTCGATTCTGAACTGGGCTCCAGCGAAGTGGGAAATCCACGACTTCCAGAGCGACTTCCAACGAAGTGGGAATCCGCGACTTCCAAGTGAAGTGGGAATCCGAAGCGACTTCCTAAAGGAGATTCTGCCAAAAATTCTTCTACCTTCCTACGTCCTCAACAGTGGGTGTTCCTCCAAAGAGTAAGACAAATATTCATTTGAAATTTGTCGTTATACCGCTGTTTTGCTAATCCTGTGTAGGTACTGGTTGACTACGGTTCGACCGTACGGTGATTTGGTAGTGCTATCCAAATACCGTGAAGAAGTGTTGTATCTTGGGAGACCAGCGTCCATTATCCCGTTAGCACCGGTGCGGGGGACGTAATTGTCTTAAGGAGATTCGCTGTAAGCGTACCTCACTTCAAATACTGTATAAGTGGACTAAGTCCTTTATACAGGGGATATACTTTACAGTATATCGAGATTGACTTAGATTCAGTCTAAGTGTTACTGTATAAGTGGATTAAGTCCTTTATACAGGGGATATACTTTACAGTATATCGAGACTGACTTGGATTCAGTCTAATTGGTGCTTAAACTAAGGAAGGAAATTGAAAGGTGGTTCTTAAATTAAGGAACGTTCTTTTGAACGGAAAACCTCCCACCTGATATTTGCCGACCTGGCCAATTAGATTGTTGATATCTCAGTGATCTTGATTAGTTGTCAGATTGATTCTTGTTAAGCAGAATACCCAACAACAACTACGACATTATTTTGGACCGTAATTCGTAAAAGACTTACGTAACTCAACTAACACTCACTTACAGCCCAGTTACAGTTAATTTTGTGGTCATACAAATTTGTAATATTTTTTTATATTAATATTAAAAATTTAATATTTAACTTTTTTAATATTTATTTGCAGTATTAAAACTTTTAAAATCACCAAATAGTTAATTTTGTGGTCAACTTTTTCACTTACGACTTATACATTACGACAACCAAACACCGTGAAGTACAATACACTTTCCCACTTTACAATTTTATATTACCAACCAAATACTGTAAAATTTACATACATGTAACTCATTTACAATTGTAAAAGACTTTACCAATTACAACTACGAATTACGACCAGTTACGACAACCAAACAGACACTAATACTGCAAATTATATGACTTGAAGGACTCGCATAAAATTTGACATAACATGAGAGATCAATATCCAATAAACTCTTTTCCAATTATAACGTACTAATTAAAATGGGAAAAAATAATTAAAAGCTGCTTGGCTTTTAATTGTGGAGTGGCTTCAAGAATCAAGATTCTGATCCACTCCCCCTAAAAAAAATATTCCCAAAAAACAACACCACAGTGTGTCGGTGCACAGCAGTGAACATTCTTCCGACATTTGGGATTCGGCGAATTAAATAGAAGATAGACGGCAAAACGAATTAAACTCCTTTTTTTTTAATAAATTATTATAATTAATCTATTCTTTTTCCCGCCTGCAACTCTCACAATTTTGATTCTCTCACACTCAAAAATGATTTCGTTGAATAAGTAATCGCGTTGCTTGATCTCTCTCTCTCTCTCTCCTACCACTCTCGTGACCCCCAAGACGATAGAAATCCCAAAAAAGGCAGCAGCTTTTGAGCGGAAAAAAGAGAGAATTTTTTGAGATATGGTAGTGGGTTGAGCCCATCTCAAAAAGGGCAGAAGAAACGAGAGGAAAATATAGGGTTTCCTTTGGCCCACATCAAAAGACACATGGTTTGTATTCTTTTGCTGTGCTAACAGTGAAATCTTAATGCTTCATTTGGGTTGGATTTGGTGTGGGTTTCTTCTTTACAGCTCCCTGTTGCTTCCTTCTCTGCATCCGTTCGCTTCTTTCGAGCTGGATTTGAGATGGGTTTGTGCTTACAACTTGCTTGCCTGTCTTTCATAATTTGATGTGATGTGAACCTGCATGTTGATTTGATTTAGAGCTTAGAGTGCAGCTAGATCTCAGTTGGATTGTTGCTTAAAAGGTTGCAATTTTACTATATTGAATGCATTGCTAGTGTTAGAGCTAAACTTTCTCATCTTCCATCTTTGCTTGCAAGTTGCCACTCTCTTCAGGAATTTGATTGGATGTGAATCTGTAAGTAGATTTGGGAATGGGGTTAGTCTTGCAGCTTTCGTGTTATTTGTGCTGGATTGGAAGAGGGTCTTTCCTAAAAGATTGAAATTCTCATCCACAAATTGTATGTAGCATTATGTATGCAGTGGGTTTGGGGATTGGGTTTCTTCTGAATTGAGCAAATTTCTTTTATTTCTTTTGGGGACTGAAATTTTTTCGGATTGAGTGTAAATTACTAGTACTAAGATTATTCTGAAGGATGGTGTGTTATGTTGCTTCCTCTCACATGGTCTCTGCTTTCTTTGCCTTTTCCTATTGCAAAATATCTCCATGGTTACTCTATCTTCTATTTGTTGGTTATTAGTATTTCTTCAAGTAGAAAACTTAAGTAAATTTGGGAATATGGGTTGTCTTGTTGCTATAGGAAGTGGGGTTTTGTGCTTTTATTTTTATGAACTTGAAATGGAGTTTTTTCTTAAAAGGATAAACATTTTCAGTTTTGTAATTGTATATAGATTTTGAGTAGGTTTATATATGAATTGAGTTTGGGAATTGAGCAAATTCCTTTCGGGAGAGTGAATAATTTACCATTAGTACATTAGTATTAAGATTACAGTAAATATGACGAGATTATTGGCCTCCCCTCACATGGTCTTTTTTTCTTTGTCTTTGCCAAATATCTCAAATGGTTTCACCGTTTTCTTATGTTTTTTTTTGGGGGGGACCATCTTCTTATGTTCAAATACTATTTTCAAACAAATAAAGAAGGAGATTACCTTTCAGATTTTTTAGTTGGATAGGAAATGGGTTTTCTTTTACTGCTTACCAATTCTTTTGTAATGTTGATAAGAATGTTGAAGTTGTTCTGGAAATGGTTTTTGTTTTGTTTTGTTTTGTTTTTTTTCCTTTCCTGCAGATTATTAGGAACTGAATAGACACAGAGCTAGATTGGGTTCTTTCAAATTATATTCTTCTTCTTATGAAAGAGCATTTTTGTATTTGATACATTAATAGTTGGTTGGTGGGCTGAGATTCCTATGAAGCATATGAGTTTGATGCACTTTACCTCACATGGTATTGCTTCCTACACCAAAAGATGTCAGGGTTCCACAATCTTTTTATTCTCCCTTTCAGTTGAAAAATTACACATTTCTGACTCTTGTGTTGGACCCAAAATGCTTTTCTTCTTAAAATTTATTTTAATTTTTTTATCATCTTATCTCATCCATAGTTAAGGAATCACTTCGTGTAGAATGGGTTCATTTTCTCAGTTTTTGCTGCCCATACGAAGGAAATGAATTTGGAGATTTGGTCCTTTTAAATTCCTTTTCTGGAGATTTGGTCCTTTTAAATTTCTTTTCTGGAGATTTGGTCCTTTTAAATTCCTTTTCTTCGTGAAACTTTTTTTTTTACATCGTTTCAGTTACAAGGTAGTTGGTGTATTATGGTTATTGTGAGGAATGTGGAATGTTGCTCCCCTCACATGCTTTTGCTTCCTTTTCATTTTTTTCCCATCTCAAAATATCTCTCTGGCTCCGCCAAGCTTTTTACATGGCATTTTTTTTTTAATTGTTTTTTTTTTGGTTGGGGGGGGGGGTGGGGGGGGGGTGGGGTGTGTTCCTACCATTTACTTTCACTGAGTTTCACCAATTTCAAAAATTTCATCTTGAGCATGTGGGGTTAGAGCCCCTGTTAAAGTATAGTTGGATACATCTGATTTCTCCACATGGGTCTGTCCTTCATGGCGTTTTATTTCTTCACTTCAGGGAAGTTAATGAGTTAAGTTTATGGAATTGGTGGGGCTATGGAGGAATTGGACCGTGATGCCTTCATCTATATCAACTTTGTAATGTAGTCATTGCATAAAATTATGAAAACTTGTGTGCATTATTGCTTATCTCAGTCTTAGGTTAAGGGATGTATCGTGTATGGGGGCAGGGTGTGTGAATCATCATGATTGCTTCCTTTTCTTTGTACCCATATCTCTAGATCCATTCTTCTTTCTTCCTTCACTTTTTTGTTTTCTTTTTTGTACCTATAAGAAAATTTTCTTTTCTTGCAGGTTTTCTCATGGACTGATATAGACTAGACTACACACAATACAAAGTAGAAGTGCAAATCCAAGTTACAGCTTGAGAATGGATCCTGAGATAGGATTTTCAAGTTCTGCGAAGGTCTGTTACTTTACTCCTAGATCTCTAGTTTCTGCAGTGTTTTTGTTTTAAATTTTTTCACTAATTGGTTGATTGCATTTCCAAGTGTAAATGATAGCATATTCTATAATTCATGGTATTTTTTACGTTTTCATGGTTCACTGGCTTGCTGAAAATCTTGAATCAATACTGGTTACAGAGGAGGGATTCTTGGAAGTCCATCTTGCTCTTAGCATATCAGAGTCTAGGAGTTGTGTATGGAGACTTGAGCATTTCCCCTTTATATGTCTACAAGAGCACATTTGCAGAAGATATCACACATTCTGAGACGAATGAGGAGATCTTTGGCGTCCTCTCTTTCGTGTTCTGGACCCTAACACTTGTCCCTCTCTTCAAGTATGTGTTTATTGTCCTTAGAGCTGATGACAATGGTGAAGGTGGGTGTCAGAACCCTTTCTTTCTTCTCTTTACTTTTAATGATGAATTTAGACATTACATTTACCTTTGTCGTTTATGTTATGCAGGGGGTACATTTGCTCTGTATTCTTCGATATGCAGGCATGCCAACGTAAGCCTTCTGCCTAATAGACAGGTAGCAGACGAAGAGCTCTCTACATATATATTAGAAAGCCCTCAAGAGGATAGGAATAAGTCTCGGATGAAAAGTTGGCTTGAGAAGCACAAGAATCTGCATGTTGCGCTGCTAGTAGTTGTTATGCTGGGCACTTGTATGGTGATTGGCGATGGCGTCCTTACTCCAGCTATATCAGGTAGCTTTCTTCTGTGTCTATCCTTTATCTTCTACTTATATTTTTCGCAGATGTTACTGATGAAACATTTTCCCCCAATCCAGTTTTCTCTGCAGTTTCAGGACTTGAATTCGCTGTGTCTAAAGACCATCGTGAATGTAAGCTTTCCACCCTTACCGTGAATGTTTGAATTTATCTAGATTTCTATTACCTATTTAAGAATGTAGAGGCCCCACGAGTTCCTTTTAATTCTTTTAAAATTATTTTGGGCGGCAGCTCTTTATCAATGGGGCAAAAAGCAACAAATTGACTGCATTCCTCAGACAACTTTTATTTGTTTTTGTCACTCTCTATTTCTTTCAAAGAACTCTGATCCTGGGAATTTCAATTTTCTGATCACCTTCAGGATACCGGCATTGTGGCATTTGTCTAACCCAAAACAAAAATCTGCTTATACTATTATCTGATATTTTTTATGATGTCTTTTCTGGAAAAGCATTTTTATGTGAGTAAGTATAGCTGTTATTGTCAACATCATATTGTCATTGTTGTCTCGTCTAGGCCTTCTTTCATAAAAACTGGGGTTGGTTATGGTGCACCAAGTTTCTTGAAAGATTTGAAAAATTTTATGGCCTATTGGCAACCTGATGTCAACCCTTCAAATTGTAGACAATTCCCCTAGAAAAGTATGGACAGCAGTAAGGCTTGCTATAAATCCTAAAAGAAGAAGTAGTAGTAGTTAGTTGGACTTTTTGGCATCAGTATGTTCCGCAAAAGAATTTTTGCTTATTATATCTTGATTGCAGTGGAAACTGGATTCTGCGTTTTCTTATCTGACTTTTCTTATTCAGAATGTTTCACATTCAAAATTGGTGTTATGTTAATTGTTTAGTAGTAGAACATAATTTGGCTTAATGCGGAAAATGGAATGGTTATAAATTATAATAGAAAACTTGCAGTCCATAATTTCAACAGTTTTAAGGGGTCTCAACATACTCAAACTCCAAGCTTCCACAGCTGTTGAATGATCTCCTGTAAATGAGTTAAAATCATAAAGTTGTTATTGAGTAACTTGTGTATCCAAATGCATCCTTATTCATTGGAAAGAATCAGATTGAAATATGTGAATCTTGCAAGGTTTACCTTGATGGACGAAGCTTTATATTTCATCAAAAGTGATCTTTTTTCCTGCCAGTATCTGATAAATTCTTTATTTATTTGCAGATGCTGTGGTTCCAATCACTTGCTTCATACTCTTGTGTTTGTTTGCTCTCCAACACTATGGCACTCATCGGGTTGGATTCTTATTTGCACCAGTTATTGTGACTTGGCTACTATGCATTAGTGCCCTTGGCATATACAATGTCGTCCATTGGAACCCATATGTTTATCAAGCCCTTTCTCCATACTACATGTTTAAGTTCTTGAAGAAGACAAAAAAAGGTGGATGGATGTCCTTAGGAGGAATACTACTTTGCATAACAGGTAACTTTGCTGAGATACATATAAAAAGTATCTTTTCAACTAGTTGAGATAGGAACAGTAATATTTGCATGGACCATCACTAATGACGAATCTGGAAGAAAACTATTTTGCATAACAGATTACTTTGCTAAGATACAAGTAATTTTGGGCAGGGCAGGGAGATGTTAGGGCGTGCCTCCTTTAAGATTTAAGTTAGGGTAGGGAGATGTTAGGGTGTGCCTCCTTTAAGATTTATGTTATTAAATATAGCTGGTTTAATCTTACATGAAATTTAGTTCTGCAATAAAGCTTTAGGAGTTATTTAATAGAATTTGCCAGGACAAAGTTATGTGAAGCATAGAAATTTCAGAAACAGAACAACGTTGAGGTGAGCTTGAGATGTTTTTTGATACATTTATGTCAAGAAAAGTTCTACATAGTCAACATGCTGAAGACCATGTGCTGTTGGGAATTAGTTGACGGTGCTTAAATTCTTAACTTTGTTGATGACTACCATTGCAGGCTCAGAGGCAATGTTTGCAGATCTCGGTCACTTCTCATACACTGCTATTCAGGTGTGTTTATTTAACAACTTTATGGATTGACTTGTTTGTTATGTTTTATTTTTGATGTCTGACAAATATCCTTCAATCTATGTTTACTGTAGATTGCTTTCACCTTCCTAGTTTATCCAGCTCTAATATTGGCATACATGGGTCAAGCTGCTTACTTGTCAAAACATCATAATACTAGCTACCAGATTGGCTTTTATGTCTCCGTGCCAGGTATGTTTTTCTTTGCGTTCTCACTTGATGCCACTGTCTACATTTGTAAATTTTCAGGTATTCTAAGTAGCATAGAAGAATGAATTAAATCTTGCTTTTAACATATGACGCTTCCACCTAATCTGGAAGCACAATGCTGTGCGTGCACTAAATCTAGGAGTCTGGTCAATTGCCTGGTCATATAGTAATTTTTTGTGTACGGGTTAAGTTTTTGTTGGGCTTTCCTCCTTGTGGAAGAGACTGACATACACTATACTTTGGAAGAAATCAAATGATGCTGAAACTGTTGTCCTGATTAATTCTAAACTAATTTTCGGGAATCATGAGTTATTCAATAATGATGGCTGTTACGATAGGTATCCATGGTGCAAAGGAACTTTGTGAAGACTGGCTTATATTAAAAATCTCTTTTTATTCCTGATTGCCTACATAGACAAAGCAGAATTTCAACTTTAAGGGTCTTGTGACAGATTTCCCATTCTCATTGCACTGCAAACTTTGGTTCATTAATTCTGAATCAAATGTCCTGACAATGTCCGAGTCTAAGAGATTGTAGCTCTATTGAGACTTCAGGGAGCAACAGTTTCTCTTGGCTTGATCTGCAATGATGCAATACTTTCCCTAGTCTTTGAAAGAGAGCATTCTTAGTCTGCCATAACATGTTGGCTGGTTGCTCCTTGGTTCCATGAGCTTAACCTGCATGGCCAGAAAACATAGGTGTACCTAGCTGCCAGCAAGCATTGACGGTTTATCAGAAATTCCCTGCTCATTCCTCACAATTTGGCACCTCTGATCTTGTTGTACTATCCTTTCCATCAGAATGGTACCATTCTTGTGTATTGCCTTCTGTTAGTTGACCACTTCACTGGGTTGGTAGCTTTAACTAGAAAAATGAAAATTTTCCCTTGAATTCAATAGTTCTGCCTCTTTTTCTTTGTGCTGTTATTGGTTCTACCTCACACTTAATTTGATATAGGCATCTTCTTTTTTGTGTGTAGAAAGTGTAAGATGGCCAGTTCTCGCAGTAGCAATATTAGCCTCTCTGGTGGGAAGCCAAGCAATCATTAGCGGAACATTCTCCATCATAAACCAGAGCCAGTCCCTCGGTTGCTTTCCTAGAGTCAAGGTAGTTCATACCTCTGAGAAAATACATGGCCAGATTTATATACCGGAGATCAATTGGATGCTCATGATTCTTTGCATAGCAGTTGCTGTTGGGTTCAGAGACACAAAACGCATGGGCAATGCATCAGGTAAAGTCATCTACTTTGAACTGCTCAAGATTTTTCAATGGGAGATTCAAACTGCTAAAACCTATGCTTTTTTCTCTCCGACTGTTATCAGATGTATCATATATACCATCTCATTTTCTAAGCAGTGTCAAATTTCTTAAAATTACAGCCTAGATTGGTTGTATTTAGATTAGTAAAAGGCCTATTTGGGTTCTAAACGGATTTGTAGATTGGCTCTATGTGAGCTCTATATCTCTACCCAGGAAGCTAGTTAGGGTCTACCTTTTCCTACTGTATCCCAGTTGTGGTTCTATCAATTATTAAATTTTTAAGAACTCTTGATGGATTGAATAATAGTACATTGTAATTCAATCAGGTGAAATTCATACGGTAACTTACACGGTGAGAACACAATCAGAACTTGATAGATTGAATAAATTGAAAATGCCAAAAACTAGGTGAGAATACACAGTACACCAGTATATTTCTGACAATCCCCCTAAATTAATAGTGGACCAGGCATGGAGAGTATTAGAACTCAGAAGAGATCTGTGTTGTGACAGTGACAACAACCTGATGAGGATCTCACGAATCTCCCAAACACGAAGAACAATCCCAAAAAATACAAAACAATCACCAGAAGAAAGCACCAGCGCAAACAAACAATTTAACGAGGTTCGGCCTCAATGCCTACGTCCTCGGGGCAATTGAAAGAGAGATTAATTTACTTGGAAGATGATTACAATTGCTAGCAGCCTCTTTGAGTGCAAGAGAGCTCCAGCAAGTTCCAGCAATCTTCTCAAACCCTAGAAACTATCCACGGCCTTTAAATATAAACCGGTTTCCAAACCTGGAATCGCAGCCCGCCCCGCTTGTCGGTCGATCGGGCAGTCGACGGACCTCTTCCACCGGTCGACCGGGCGGTCGACTGGGTGCCCAACAGAGAGTTGGGTACTTTCAGCCGGTCGACCGAGCTCCAACTTGTGCACGTCGGTCGACCGGACCGGTCGACCGACCTTCTGATACCTGCGGCCGGTCGACCGGCCAACCTGTTTTCTGCTGCTGCTGCTATTTTCTGCTGCTTTTTCCTTCGCCTTTTTGTCGTCGACTTGGCGATCACCTCGACGACCCCTCGACAATCCATGTTAACTTCCTCAGCAATATTCTCCCTTTCCAACAATTCTCCACCTCGGTGAAGATTCCCAAATCTGAGCCGAACTGTCCATCGACTCGAGAGCGACTAAACCAATGTGGTTGCCTACGTACCCTGCCCAAGGGATCAAGCCGTCGTAGTTCATCCAAATGAGCTTCAGCAAGCTCAAGCTACCTGAAGGACATGAAGTAAAGCTTTGTAATGTGCAAACTTAACTCCCGACACTACCTTCGTAAGCATGTCGGCTGGATTCTCCGAAGTGTGAATCTTCAACAGTTCGATGTCACCCTCTTCTAGAATCTCCCGAACGAAGTGATACCTGACGTCAATATGTTTCGTCCTTGCATGATAGACCTGGTTCCTGGCCAAGTAGATGGCGCTCATGCTGTCACAGTTAATCTTTAGCAGATCCTGTTCCACGCCCAAGTCATCAAGCAACCCCTGAAGCCAGATCGCCTCCTTCATGGCCTCTGTCATAGCCATATACTCAGCCTCTGTGTTCGACAAAGCGACGATAGACTGCAGTGTGGAGCGCCAACTTACCGGTGCCTGTGAGAATGTGAAGACATATCCCGTTGTCGACCGGCGCTTGTCAAGGTCACCTGCATAGTCTGAATCAACATACCCTATGCACTCTTGCTTTCCAGTGTTGTCCTTCTCAAACACTAGGCCTACATCAATTGTTCCTTTGTTGTACCTCAAGATCCATTTCACAGCTTCCCAATGACCCTGTCCCGGATCATGCATGTATCGGCTCACCATGGAGACGACCTGTGATAGATCTGGTCTCGTACACACCATAGCATACATCAAGCTACCCACCGCACTGGCATATGGAACGTGAGACATATACTCACGCTCTTGAACACTCCTCGGAGACATCTTTGCACACAATTTGAAGTGAGGAGCCATAGGTGTACTAACAGACTTGGTATCCTTGCTGATATTGAACCTCTACATTACCTTCTCCAAATAGCCCTTCTGAGTCAAACTCACCCTGCCAACTCTCCGGTCTCTAGTGATCTCCATGCCCAATACTTTCCTAGCTTCGCCCAGGTCCTTCATCTCAAACTCTGACGATAGATTTTCTTCTTCAGAGCATCAATAGCAGATCTTGACCTCGAAGCAATCAACATATTATCTACATAAAGAAGTAGATAGATATATTTACTTGATGGTAGCCTGTTGTAGTACACACATGGGTCATAGTGGCTACGTGTGTACTTCTTCTTTCTGATGAAGCTATCAAATCGCTTGTACCACTGTCTAGGAGACTGCTTCAATCCGTACGACGACTTCTTTAGCTTGCATACTAACTCTTCCTTCCCTGCAGTCTTGTAATCTGTAGGCTGTGTCATATAGATCTCCTCCTCTAAACCGCCGTGGAGAAAGGCGGTCTTCACATCAAGTTGGTCAAGGTCCAACTCATTCTGCGCAACCAAGGCGAAAAGAATACGAATTGACGAATGTTTAACCACAGGAGAGAATACCTCGTTGTAGTCAATTCCTTCCTTCTGAGCGTAGCCTTTAGCCACCAACTGAGCCTTGTAGCGCACTGCATCTTCTTGGAGAGATCCTTGCTTCTTAGCAAACAGCCACTTGCATCCTATGGCCTTCTTCCCCTTGGGCAACTTGGTGAGTTCCCATGTGTCGTTCTTGTAGAGAGATTGCATCTCTTCATTCATGGCCGTTTTCCACATCCTTGTTTCCGAACTGATCTCAGCTTCTCTGAAGGTAGATGGAATAGCCTCCTCGACGACTGGAAGTGCATACGCGATGACCATATCAGTGGTGAGCCAACCTGGTCTCCTAGTATTCCTCCTTGGTCTGTCGACTGCAGTAGGATCGGGAACAGTACCCATGACCTGTTCTTGACCCTGATCAACCTCTTCAGCATCTTGTTCAACTACTTGATCACTGCCCTGTGTCACCTCAGGAATGATCCGAACCGATGCTGATTCCTCTAGAGATTGTGGATTTGCATCAATCTCCACCTGCTGCGATAGCTCCTTGGTCTTGCCTGTCTCCACCTGCTGAGAGACCGTAGGCTTCATCAAAGAAGCCTCATCGAACGTGACATCCCTACTGAGTATGAACTTGTTGTCCGTTGGGTCCCAAATCTTGAACCCATTGGTTCCTCGCTTGAAGCCAACGAACACCCCTTTCTTTGCCCTTGGGTCCAACTTGTCTTCTTTGACATGGTAGTAGGCTGGACATCCGAAGACCCGCAGCAAATCATAGTCACCAGCAGCTTTTCCTGACCAAGCTTCAAGAGGGGTCTTCCCTCCTATCGCAGACGACGACAATCTATTCACGAGATGGCATGCATACGCCAAAGCTTCAGCCAAAAACTTCTTTGACAGTCCTGCATTGATAACATACACCGAACCTTCTCTAGCAAGGTCCGGTTCATCCTCTCAGCCACCCCATTTTGTTGCGGAGTCTCTCGTACCGTGAAGTGTCTCTCTATGCCCTCATCAAGGCATAGCTGTAGGAAAGGATCCGATTTGTACTCTCCTCCATTGTCAGAACGGAGGACCTTGATCTTCCCGTGCTTCTCTCCAGATTCGCCTTCCACTTCACGAACAGTTCTAGGACTTCTCCTTTGTGTCGCATGGTGTACACCGAACAGCACCTACAAAAATCGTCAATGAACGACAGAAAATAATGGTTACCTCCAATCGATGCAGTCTTGGTAGGTTCCAGACATCCGTGTGAACATAGTTAAGAATACCCTCTGTGCAGTGTGAAGCTGTGCCAAACTTCTGTTTGACACGGAGAAGGGGGTGGCTGGTGTAACGTTTCCTTGAATCAGATGAAACAAATTACAGCCGGCTTAATCTTTCGGTTACAAGGGAGGGGGAATATTGAATCTTGAATTCCCCCTTTGTTTAGTGCTGGGTTCTTCGGGTGGCGGTGGAGAGTGAATCTTGATCTCCGTTGACCGGATGACTGTTTGGACCGTCGGGGATCTTCTCTTCGGTCGGTAGAGGGAGTAACTCAGCTCCGTCTACCAAAACTCTAGAAGAGGAGGTAGGCGAAGAGCGGCTAGTACTCAGTAAGCTCGCTGAAGGGTTTTCTCTCTCTCTGTCGATGATCTCTCCTTTTTTTTTCTCGGAATCTCTCTCTTGCCCGATAATCGTCGTCCTCTTTTTTCCTCTCCTTTTGTCCCCAATAGTGACGGGACTATTTATAGGGTTTTTAGGGGGTGATCGTGCCCCTAAAAGTGCTCCACGATGAGGGCCAACTTCCCCGCTACATGGGCGGTGGATGGCGCCATAATCGGGGTGGTTACAACCAAGGTGGGGGCACCTTGTTGCTGAGACGCGGATGTTGAGCCAACGCGCCTTGATGCTGAGACGCGGGCTTCGGGCCGACGCGCCTTGATGCTGAGACGCGGGCGTTGAGCCAACGCGCCTTGATGCTGAGACGCGGGCGTTGAGCCAACGCGCCTTGATGCTGAGACGCGGGCTATCTCTCGCGTCTTGATTGTCACATTTAGCCTTGCGCCTGGATCTTGGATCTCTGTGTTTTGGTGGCTTGTCTTGGTGATTTTTAGACAGCCTACAGAACCCCCTCCAAAGTTTTCGACATTCCGCAGTTAACTGGGACGGATTTCGAAATACTTTGGACTCTAGCTGAGTTCGTCTTCATGACTAGACTGTTGATGCTCCGGGTTTGATCTTATCTGGATTTGGTCTTCGTGAGTGTACTGTTGAACTCTTTGAAGCCCCCAGAGTTGATCATGTTGAGTGTCTAGATGCACAGTCTAAACCTCCCCGATTGCTTTTAGTCTGTCACTGGCGCGCTTTAAGCCAGGAGTGGTTGGTCGTCTGCTTGCGTCAGTGTACTGTTGAACTGATTTTGCAGAAGCAGGAGGCCAAATGCAGGTTCTTTTTCAATAAGCAGAGATGGTACTGCTGTAAAGGCGCGATTTCTGTAACGTGCGTCCTTTGGCAATGGAGACGTGACTGATCTTCATAAGGCAGACGCGATATTTGGCCAGACTGGAAGGACGCGAATTTCTTAGAGAGACGCGACCTTCCAAATGCATTCATGGAGAGGCTGACGTGGCATGTCCATCGAGGAGGTGCGTTCTTTGGGCGCGAATTCTGTGCCATGTCATGATTACGCCGCCAGCTGGCCTAGGGAACCGGCGAAATTTCGCCTTTTGGCGCGCGGATTTCCTGGTTCATTAAATGAACTGCTCCACGTGTCGACTGCTGACTCGAGGCGGGGTTGCGACGCATGATCTTCTCCGTTCAGAAACGATTCTGTTACACGCGTCAAGCGGCGACTCGCTGCAGCGTCTACCGGGCCACACGCCGCGTATCTTCGCGAATCCCTGTGCCTATAAAAGGCAACAGTTGGAGAGATGCATCTTCTTCTCCGAACGCGTTTACTCAGAGATTTAAGAGAGTTCTTCTTCTCCATTACTGCTCATCTTCTTCATTGACCTCTGATCACCAATGGCACCCAAGGCCAAGCTGACCGCGTCGTCCTCTAAGGCGACCATGGCCGAGGCCCAGAGGGGCAGCTCCTCCTCTGCACAGGACGTTGTTCTCCCAGGTCTCCAAGGTAAAGGCCTCTTAGGCGGAAGTTTCACCATTAAAGAAAGTTCAAAGAACTTTTAAGAACCCTTAACACGTGAATTTCAAATCGTGTTTGATTCCCAGACGCAGTCTTTGGGATGATAACCGAGGCGCGGGTTTGGACCCTCGCGCCCTTGAGTCCTGCGCTTCAGATTATTCACTTAGAATATTTTCTATTTGTGAAGGGTTCAGACGCGGACTTAGTTTACAGAACGCGGATTTGATCCTTGCGTTCTGTTTCATCAGCTGCTGATTTTGATGAATCTGGCGCCCGAGTCCAAGTACTTTGACATCTGGGGATGTGAAAGGAAGGGAGTTACCCTCCTTAACTTCTGGCGATTATGGTAGTGGAAAGGTTAAGGTGGATAACTCCCTTCTTTTCGCACCCCAGAAGTGACATCAAGGAGAATGTTGTGGAGACGCTGGTCCCGTAGGTCTGGACGCGGATTTGATAATTCCTGCGTCCAGTGCCTCTTCTGCGTGGATGCGCAGGTCTGGACGCGGATTTAATAATTCCTGCGTCCAGTGTCTCTTCTGCGTGGATGCGCAGGTCTGGACGCGGATTTAATAACTCCTGCGTCCAGTGTCTCTTCTGCGTGGATGCGCAGGTCTGGACGCGGATTTGATAATTCCTGCGTCCAGTGTCTCTTCTGCGTTCGGATTGTGAACACTTAGCATTTTTTTTCTATGCTTTTGATAGAGTATCTAACTAAGTGTCCTTTTCTTTTTGCAGCGCCACGCCCTGCTACTTCACTCGCCAAGAAGTGCCACTTTGGTCATGTAGGTGGTGCTGACCGGGATTTGACTTTTGTATTACAAAGGACCGTTCCTGTGACTGCTGACAAGTCACCGGATCGCAGAGAGAGGCTCTCAAATGTTGACATGAGAACTCTTCGGGTGTTTATGACTGATGCAGCATTCGCAACAGATGCTGGCATCAAGCTGGAGAAGCCTGCCTTCTTCTTCGGAGATCGTATCCACGAGGGCGGCCATAGCGTGTATGACGGAACTTAAAAATGGCTCCGTCAAATAAAGGGTGGAAGATTCTTTCTTCCAGACATGGAGAGGATGTTCCCGCTGTCTTACTTCCAGCATATGTCCGTCCCTCGGAAGATGGAATGGGACCTTGCTCGATATGTTCCCGAGGTCACTCTCGGTGATTTGGGCTCCCACAAAGTATACCGTCATGATAGCCATGACAGGTCAGTTATCGGCCTTTTCCCTGGGTCGCGCAGGACTGAGGTTCCAGCTGGGGAGATACCACAACTTGGCACTACCTTCCTCAACGCCTTCATGGAGGCGGAGGGTGACTACCGGTTGGGTTCCGTGCGCCGGGGTGGGTCCGTTCCACGGAGAACTATTGGTGGGGCAGAATGGTCGGCTTTGTCCTTACCGAGCTCGGGGGCCTGCTAAAGCGCGTGGGACTGTACTCGGCAGTCAGGGCCGTGCAGTGGGGGATCCCTCAAAGCTCTCAGAACTTCTTCGGGATTCTAGAGCGTTATAATCCTTCGACGGGGACGTTCTTCACTCCGGTCGGGGAGATGGGCCTTGCTCTGCACGAGCTGCACGAGGTCTCGGGGCTGTCGACAGGGGATATTCCCTATGAGGAATATGTCCCGACCGCTGTGGAGCTTCGCTATGTGAAGGAGGAGTTTCCCCTCATATATGAGACCTACTGGGAAGTGCTATGTCACTTCCACATTTGCGGCCAGATAACCAAATGGCGGTCGCAGGGAGTCAAGCAACTGTCTTGGGCCAGTTGCTTGTTCAATAATGTCAACACCAAAGACCATCGGATAACCCGATTGGATCCCAGCTCTGACAGGGAGATTGAAGACAGGATCGACCAGGCTCCGAACAGCTTCTACACCACGGAGTCGAACGAGGATGGTTTCGACCCTGACTTGGTTTTTGAAAGCTTTCACCATCAAGCCCGGACCCCTATCTCCGATCGGGCGCTGTTGGCGGGCTTTCTGATGCTGTGGCTGAAGCGCTGTGTGGTGCCCACGCTGCCGCATGAAGTCATTGTTGCTGACGTGGTGTACCCGGCGGTGCTCCTGGCTCATGGGAACCCCATAGCCCTTCTCCCAGCCGTGGCGGCTGGTATTCAGAGCGGGCTGCGGGCGCTCACTAAGAGTTTCTGCGAGCCACCAAAAACTGCAGACTCCGAGGGAAAGCCGTATGTTGACTCAGAGGGGAGTCCGACGGTGAAGCGTCCCAACCCTCGTGTCGAGCTGCCTTACACGTACCTTATTGCTTGGTACGTGATGCATTGCCCTTCTTTGATGACGGCAGCGCGTTGGAGGGAGAGTTCTGTCCCTTTTGTACAGCGGTTGGAGGATTCAAAATGGCGTGATCCTTATATATATTACGTCCGGAAGTGCCTTTCAGACCCTGCAAACTACCAGCTCAATCGCTGCCTCCTCCAGATCCCTGATGCATCTTTCGGGGATCTACTTGTTGATTCTGTTGGCCCAGATGACTTCACGAGGTTATCCGCGGGGGCCTTCTGGTGGTTGCTAAATATCCGGCCCGGATATGTGCTTTTCCGGCAAGGGACGTCATGTACCATTGAGCCGTACATGCCGAGTCGCTTCGCTCGACAGTTCGGCTATGATCAGCTCTATGTCGGGAACCCCAATGCTAGACTTGCCTTCGAAGGGAACCTGTTCGAGGGTGCTCGGGCCTGGTACTATAGTGTGGCTGGAGGGACGGGAGTATCTTTTCGTCTACCTCTCGAGGGGCCCAAGTGCCGTACGAGTTTCAGCTTCTGTACTTGGTACTCCCAAGCCATCCAAACTCCAGACTTTTTTCCGGCGTCTTCATGCATTGAGAGCATCAATGCAAGTCTCGAGGCCAGGACTGATTCTAGTAAACCGACGAAACTCGTAGAACAGTACCTGAAGGCCCAAAAGGAGGTCGGGCGAAGATCGAGGAGGGAGCCCCCAGCAGTGAGGGCGGAGCCGCGACCGGCAAGGGCAGAGCCACCAGCGACAAGGGCGGAGCCACCAGCCACGAGGGAGGAGCCGCGGGCCAGGAGGTCTAAGCAGTTGGCGAGCAAGCGTCATCGACGCTCTGCTTCTATCGCTGAGCCTGCCCCAAAGAAGGCTCGGAGGGATTTAACGGCTGAAGTCTCTCAATCCGGAGACATCTCTGCCGGAGTTGAGGCTCCTCCTGAAGACGTCCCTGTTAGGGTTGAGGAACCGTCGGAAGATGAAGATTTCCCCACCCTAGTCCGTGCTCCTAGGTCGCGCAGCAAGACCGTGGAGGAAGGGGAGCTTGTTGAAGAGTCCACCGCCGCCGAAGATGACGAGTCACTGGAGGTCGACATAATGACTGGAGGGGATGTTGAGATTGCAGGCATCTCAGTTCAACCCGAGCCTTCTTCTGCTCATGATGGGAGAGACGAGGCACAGCAGCCGGGGTCTCCTAGCATCTTCATTTCCAGTCTTAGGGCAGTCGACCCTAGTCCTACCACTGGGGTAATTGGAGGTAAGGCTCCTGTTGCGGAGCTTCCTCGCGTTGCGCTGTCGTCTTCTTCGTTATCGGGGGAAAGCGCCTTTGAAGACGAGACCGACTATGGCGATGAACCCGCTCTTCCTGATCAGAGCAAATTCTTCCACATCTCGGAGGAGGAAATACATGAGGGTGAGCCATCGACTGCACCATCGCTGGCGATTATCCCTACTGAAGGTATTCTTTCCATCTTCTGTCTAATTTTCTCTTTGCATATTGAAGAGGATGTTCTAACATTCTTCTTTTATGCTGCAGGGCCAACCGAAGATGCTGAGGCTACAACCTCCTCGCGTATCGAGGAGATGGTGAAAGAGTTGACCCAGCCCGAGGGGATTGAGGTCTCGGCTGCTGAGATACCCTCAAAGGGGGCAGCTGTTGAAACTGGGAGCCTTCCACTCTGCCAGAAGAGGAAGCAACCACTGAGGCTGAGGAGGCTCTCACTCTGCCAGGCGAGGAGGTTACTGCTGAAGCCGAGGAGACTTCCGCTCCGCAGGATTTGACGTCTCCGGACCTCCAACCTGGTAAGGCAGCTCTGATGCTTTAAATGTTTAGCTCTTCTATCATTGTGGCTAACATCGCGATAACTTGCAGAGAGGACTGAGGGGGCTCAGGTGGAGAGTCCGATGGTTGGCACCCTTTCAGAAGGCCATACAGCTCAGGTCTCGGTGGAGGTTTCTGAGGAGGTTGTGCTTACTACTCTCTCATTGGTCGTGGAGGCTCCTGCAGAGGTAGTACCTCCGGAAGCGTCAGCGGCCGGTCTAGCTCTTGCTGTCTCGACGGCCAGCACAACTCTTGTGCGAGAAGATCCGCCTTATATCCCCTATCCTGTGACAGAAAAGGGGTCGGGAAGCTTCCTAGGTGGTGAAGACATGGGGGAACTGGCACGTCAGATGGTGCAGCAATTCTTCGCTTCGATGGGATCATGTATTGATCTCATCTTACGTGGAAACAGCTCGTTCCAATTTGCCCAGACGCTTCTTAAAAATCTGGTCGTGAACGTCGAATTAACCGGAGGCCCTTCACTTGCCAAGGCGTGTCTACGGGTGGTAGAGCAACTGGGAGACTACCTGCAGGAGCTGGAGTCTTTGGAAGATGCTGGCTCTTTTAGTGAGGCCCAGGCCACCCTGACTAGGCTCCTAGCTGCTCAAGAACGAGAGCGACAGGAAGCGGAGGCACAAATCGCTGCAGAGATCCGCGATCTCGAATATTCCCAGGCTGAATGTCGAAGACTAACCGCCAATTCAAGGGAATCCGAGCTTACCATGCAGAGCACTGAGCAAGTCATCATCAGTGCTCGTGACACCATTGCCAAGGCTCGGGACACCATTGCCAAGGCAGAAGCTGTGCTTGCGTTCAATGAGAAGAAGCTCGTTACCATCAAAGAGGAGCTTGAGAAGCAACAAGCTGCTAAGGCGCGAGCTGAAGAGAGTCTGTCTCTACACTCTTCCAGGGTGGAATCTCTGCGAACGCAGCTGGCTGCAAGACCCTTCCTATCCGAAGAGGAGCTGCGGGTCCAAGCCATGATGGAGGCTGAGAAGGCACGTCAGATCAAGATGCATCATCTCAGGGAACAAATCCGTTCCTTGGCGAGCCAGGACATTTAGCCTTCTTTTTTTCTTCTTTTTTTTTGTAAAGAAGAGGACACTCTGTTTAGAGTGTTTGTATCCACTTTTACTGTTTATAATAAAAGTTTGAAAAATTTTGCTCCATCTTCTTTGCTCAGCTGTAGGCGAATCCAACTCCTTGGTAACTGGCACTTAGGTAAGACTAAGTTCTGTTAATGAAACGCGGCCTTGACTCTGAGTCTTCTTAATGAGACGCGACATTGATCCATAAAGTGAGACGCGGTCATCAGTCCACAGGAACTTAGATTTACCAAGTCCTTTTGATGAGACGCAGCGTCAATCTCAGATTGATACGCGGTCTTCTTGATGAGACGCAGCATTGATCCATAAAGTGAGACGCGGTCGTTAGTCCATGGAGTGAGACGCAGCGTCAATCACAGAGTGAAACGCGGTCTTCTTGATGAGACGCAGCATTGATCCATAAAGTGAGACGCGATCGTCAGTCCATGGAGTGAGACGCAGCGTCAATCACAGAGTGAAACGCGGCTCTGAATAACGCGAATCTGTCTTGCTAAGAAAGACGCGGATCGATCAGACACGGGATACGCAGCCTCGAGCGACTTTCCCATCTGCGTTCAATGCAGCATGACTTAAAAGATTTTTAGGAGATCTTTGAACGTCAAGTCTTCACTGTCGATTGGGGTTCCGGGTCATCCGTTGCTTCCCAAGACAGTTATCCACGCGTCGGCCTCTTATTGGGTTCAGGCGTTAATGCTCTTGCATGCAGAACCGACGCTGGCGGTTGAAAAACCGGCGCACTTCGACGGTTTCCAAAGCAGCGTTCCACGCGTCCGTTTTTGATTGGGCTTTGACAGTTGTGCGCGACGGTTCCGATTGATGCCCCATTAATGACAGTTATTAGGGACTGCCTATAAATAGAGTGCACCCTCTCCCTCTTCAACAATCCAACTTAGACTGTTTTCATTTATTTTGCTCCGAGAGAAGTCTCGCCTTGAATCGCCTTGATTATCTTTCAGAGAACCGTCTTCATGGGTGAAGGTGACCCCGTGGATGAAGATGACCCAGAGCTCTCATGCCTCTGTTTGGTCTCTTCAGAAGGAATCCTCTCTCATGTCATCTTGCGCACCCGCGTTTGGATGCAGAGAGGCCAACTCTGGACAGAGGTTTCTGCTGGTATGTCACCCCGATGATGTCCATAGCCTGTATTTTGGCATAGGCGTCTGAATGAAATTCTGGTGCATTCCTATTCTGGAATTTGTGCTGGTGACTTGAACTTTTCTGAACGCGGGCTCTTGACGCTGGCTTTGCTCATGGCTATTGCCTTGGCGCGTTTCAGACCTGAATCTTGTAACTCCTGTTCACCCAACAGAGAGATGGCAATTTTCGGCGTTTGAAGTTTTTCGCGTCTAGTACATTAGACGCGGGTGCAGACTGAGGCCGCGTTTGAATCCTGTGCGTGGCACAGTTTTGACTCGCGTCTGTTTCTGCTGACGCGGTGGTTTGACTGTGCAGATCATTTCCGCGTCTGAAGTCTTCAATGACTGCCGCGTCTGTTACTTAGTTTTCTTTTGTTAAAGTATACTAAGTTCCAGATTTTCTGATTCTCTTATTTGTTCTTTGCAGGTTCGCTGGTCTCCCGGAAGAGTGCTTCAACCGGCGAGCTTGCTCAATGTTCGTTTGTAAGAGAGTAAATTATGGTCCTCGTCGTTTGTAAGAGAGTAAATTATATCTCTGACGAGGACCCAAATCTCGCCAAGGTCTTTTCAGATCTCCTGCACCACTCTTGCCTGATGGCAAGAGATGGTCAGGTCAAGTATGACGGCGAGGAGGTTCCGGCGGTTGCGGTGGCGGAGAGGATCCTCTTCCTCTCCCATCCCAGAAGTAACATCAAGGACAGTCCATGTCCTTTGGATGGCCTGCGGGGGAAAGATCAACTCTTGAACGAAGGGTTGCAGGCTCTTCTGTTGCCACCGGACCTCAAGAACACCATTGCTCCTGGCTTAGTCAGCTAGGGCGCTTTTGAAGTTGGCGTCGTGCATCAAAGTGCAATCGGTTCCAACAGTCGCCACAATTTAGCACTTCTTCAGACATCATGCACTTAGGATCAGAGGCGGCTTCAAGGAGTGAGTACGGCCTCAGAGAGAGAGAGGGACTTCTTTGTACTCCTTAATTGTAACACTCAATCTTATTGTATAAGAGAGCGTTTTGTATCACTTTCATGTGTTTGGATATGAATAAAAGTGACACTTTTCTTTTTGCCTCTTTCTGTTGTCTTGAATGTTTTGTTTTAGAAGCAAAAGAATGATTTTGGTGGACCCGCCACTTTATAAAAGAAAGCGACAGGGGGAATGCGTACTCCCAGAGAAGGTGAACTTTTGTCAAGTGTCTAGGATTGACTTGATTCAAGGTTAGCTGGGGAATTTGATAAAACATTGTCAGCGGTGTAATGTTAACCTAACAATGTCTTTAGGTGGACCTGTTATTCTGTTGAAGAGAATAACAAGTGAAACTAGACCCGCGAGGAATCTAGTAAAGCTTTTACCGTTAGAGGTGTGATATTAACTTAACGGGTTGGAGATAGTCTTGTCAGAAGTATGGTGTTAACTTGACAAGGATGTGAGTCAGAGGTGTGATATTAACTTAACTCAGAATGTCACTGTCATAGGTGTAATGTTTAACTTAACAGTGAGGTAATGCTAGAGGTGTGATGTTGAACTTAGCATTGGTCATCTCGACTTAGACGAGGAAGTCGAGGAACGGTCATGGCCATAGGTGTATTGTTGAACTTAGCGATGACTCGGATGCTAGAAGTGTAGTGTTAACTTGGCATCGTCCATTTCAGCTTCGATACGGAAGTCTGAAGAAAGGTGACTATCAGAGGTGTGATATTAACTTGACAGGCACTCGATGTACTGTTTAGAGGTGTAATGTTAACTTAAACAGTAGTTTGTCAGAGGTGTAATGTTAACTTGACAAGAATTGGCTCGTGATAAGAGCAATTTGAGGACCTGTCATTCTATTGATGAGAATTGACAAGTGGAATTTGAAATGCCAGAGGTATAGTGTTAACTTGGCAAATTTGAGAGTTTGTTACTCTATGCAGAGTTAACAAGCAAAGTTTATACCCGACAAAGAGTATTCATTACCAGAGGTATAGTGTTAACGTAGTAATGATTGCATTTTGTGGTCCTACCATTCTATGGACGAGAATTGGTAAGGGATTTTGGAGGAAAGAGTGGACTCGAGTCCACTTAGGATTTTTAGCAAACCCTCAGCTATCAACGGATTTGACATACCTTTACCAACTACCGTTTGAGTTGGGCTAGCCATGCTATTCCCCTCAGCATGATGAGTTGTCGAGGACTTATGTTGGGCTTAAAGGCCAACATTTTCCTCTATCCTTAGCCGTCGAGGGCGTCGGATCAAATGGGAACGTGTCCCTTAGGATTTTTAGCAAATCCTCAGCTGTCAACGGGTTTGACATGCCTTTACCAACTACCGTTTGAGTTGGGCTAGTCATGCTATTCCCCTCAGCATGATGAGTTGTCGAGGATTTATGTCGGGCTTAAAGGCCAACATTTTCCTCTATCCTTAGCCGTCGGAGGCGTCGGATGTTTGATCAGAGGTGTACTTTTAACTTGATCGGAAGAAGAGTACTATTAAGGATAGTACTTCTTCAAGAATTTGCCATTGATCGGCATCATGAGTGTATCGCCATTTGAAGTTATGAGGCGATATGATCCATTTGAGTAGACTGACTCTACTACAAATGGTCCTTCCCATTTGGGCTGAAATTTTCCTTTTGTCTTGTGCGTCATGACCATGGGTCTTCGGACAGCTAAGACAAGGTCGCCTTTCTTGAAAGTTCGCGCTTTGACTTTCTTATTGAAGGCTCTGGTGATACGAGCTTGGTAAAGCTCGATTTGTTGTTGGGCCTGCAAACGCTTGTCGTCTAAGGCTTCCAACTCCTGGAGTCGCTGCTGATGCTTCTCCTCAGTTGTCATTTCCGCTGTCAAGGCGACGCGTAGAGAGGAAATTTGTATTTCCAATGGAAGGACGGCTTCGCATCCGTATACTAAGGAAAATGGCGTGGCTTTAGTCGGGGTTCGCACAGTTGTGCGATAAGCCCATAAGCATTCACCCAACTTGTCGTCCCAATCTCGTTGACTTTTCGAGACGAACTTTTTGAGAAGCTTGCCAATAGTCTTGTTGAAGGCTTCTGCAAGACCGTTAGCAGCAGGATAGTATGCCGTTGAGGACACACTCTGGATTCTGAACTTCGCGCAGAATCTCTGGAAAGCCTGGCTGATGAACTGGGGTCCATTGTCATGGATGATACGCCGAGGCACACCGAAGCGGTAAATAACGTGATGTTTCACGAACTTGATCACGTTAGAAGATTTCACCTCTTTCAAAGGGATAGCTTCGGCCCACTTAGAGAAGTAATCGGTTATCGCTAGAATGAACCGATGTCCTTTCGATGACGGTGGGCTGATAGGGCCAACCACGTCCATCCCCCACATTTCAAACGGCCAAGTAGAGGTCGTTGAGTGGAGGTACCCTGGTGCTTGATGGATGAAATCGCCGTGTATTTGGCAGGCGTAACATCTTTTAGCATAAGCGACAGCATCGGCAATCATCTTGGGCCAATAGTAACCCAACCTTTGGAGTCGGTGTGCCAATTTGGGGCCAGGTTGATGAGCTCCACAAGTACCATCGTGGGCTTCTTTCAATACTCCTTGGGCTTCTTTTGATGAGAGGCATCGGAGCAGGATCCCGTCATGCGATCGACGATACAATGTTCGCGAAATCGCATTATAGTAGAATTTGGGGGCTTTCCTCCGAATGGCGGCCGCCTCCTTGGTGTCTTCGGGCAGAATGCCGTATAAGACAAAATCAATGTAGGGGAATCGCCAGTCTTTAAGCCCTGAAGCGGTCGACACTTCAAGTGTTTCTTTACCGCGACGATCTCCCGCTGACCCTGGGTAGTCTCCGAGGGGAATTTTTGGACAGTATAGGTCGTGGCTATAGACGAATACTTTCTCCATTGCTCCAGCTGGAAGAGCTAAGGAAGCAGCGAGGGATGCGAGTGCATCCGCATGTGCATTTTGCCTGCGCGGTACATGGTCGATGTAGAAGTTTGAAAACCTTTCGGCCATGTGAATTGTCGCGTTGTAGTAGGGTACTAGATCTTCATGTCTGGCCTCGTACTCTCCGCGAACTTGGCTGACGATGAGTTTAGAGTCATCGTAAGCCTCGAGATTTTTAACGCCAATCTCATCGGCGAGCTGCATCCCGATCAATAGAGCATTGTACTCCGCCACATTGTTGGAGCAGGGTTCGGTCAGTGAGACAGCTCGGGGAATCACATAATTTTGTGGGGAGACGAGTACCACTCCTACCCCCGCTACTATGCGTCCCTTTGGGCTTGTCCTTGATGCACCGTCGAAGAAAAGTTGCCATACTTGACTTTCGAACAACGTCTGAGTCAGGCAGACTTCGGCGGCCTCGTCTGGGAGATCCTCATAGAGCTTGGCTGCCCTCGGATCTGGGTGTTCAGCTAAGAAGTCCGCCACCGCTTGTCCCTTAATAGCCTTTTGTGGCAGAAAATGCATCTCATATTGTGATAGCAATATGGCCCATTTTGCCAGCCGGCCATTTAGTGAAGAAGGCTTTGTCATAAGTAACCTCAGAGGGTTGACTTTTGATATGACATTTATAGTCTGGCCTACCAGATAGTGTCGCATTTTCTGAATGGCGAATACTAATGCCAAACATTCCTTCTCGATCGGGTTGTACCGATGTTCGGTTCCGATCATTGTTCTACTCAGATAGTAGATTGCCTGTTCTCGTCCTTGTTCATCATTCTGAGCTAGTAGAGCTCCCAGGGAATGATCCATTGCTCGGACGTACACCAGGAAAGGCTTTCCGGACACCGGAGCTGCAAGAACTGGTGGTTGGGTGAGGTAGTGTTTGATCTCCTCAAATGCTTTTTGACAAGCGTCATCCCAAATGAATGAGACACCCTTCTTCATCAGCTTAGCGAAGGGTTGGCATCTCCCGGAAAGGTTTGATATGAACCTGCGGATGTACGCCAATCGTCCTTGTAATCCCCTGAGCTCCTTGAGGCTTCTGGGGGGTTGCATCTCTTGGATAGCGCGGACTTTCTCTGGATCCAAATAGATTCCTGTGGAAGTCACAACAAATCCTAGGAATTTGCCACTGGCTACCCCCAGGAAAGATTTGGTGGGGTTCATCTTCAATTGATGAGCCCGCATGATGTCGAAGACCACCTTCAGGTCTGCTATGTGATCACCTTTAGTGCGACTTTTCACCGCGATGTCATCAACATAACATTCCACCGTTTTCCGCATTTGCTGATGGAAAATGGCGTTCATGGCCCTTTGGTATGTTGCCCCTGCATTTTTCAGTCCGAAGGGCATGACGGTGTAGCAATATACCCCTAGAGGAGTCCTGAAGGAGGTATGCTTTTCGTCATCGGGATACATCTTGATTTGATTGTATCCTGAGAACCCGTCCATAAAGGACATTCGCTCGAATCCACAAGTATTGTCAATCATGACATCTGTGATTGGCAATGGGAATTCGTCTTTGGGGCAGGCCTCGTTTAGATCACGGAAGTCGATGCAGATCCGGATCTTCCCATTCTTCTTGGCGACGGGGACGATGTTGGCTACCCAGTCGGGATGTTGTTCTTCCCGGATGAAGCCAGAATCGATGAGCTTTCTGACTTCTGATTGAATTGCCTCCATTATCTCTGGACGGAACCGTCGCTGCTGTTGTTTAACAGGCTTCATGTCCGGATTGATGTTGAGGCGATGCATAGCCACTTGAGGATCAAGTCCAGGCATGTCCTCATAATTCCAGGCGAAGACATCTATATACTCTTGTACGAGAGATATTAGATCCTTCTTCTCTGGAGGCGACAGGCCGTCACTTATGAAGATGGGCTTGGGGTTGGTCTCATCTCCTAGGTTGATCTGAACAACCTTGTCATCTGTGGGTGGCTCACGCTGTTCAAAGCGGATATCCCAAAGAGCATTCAAATGTTTGATCCAGGGATCTGTATCAGGTTGGATCATTTCTTCAACTTCATCTTCCAGATGGCCTGTTGAAACCATGTTTACTGAAAGCCCTTTGAAGATGTTGCCGACACTGACATTTGACTCCCATGATGATGTGTCTGAAGAGCAATCGTTGCTCGACGATTCTTGAGAATCAGAGGCTGATGGGACCGGAGTTGATACATAGCCCAACCCCCTGCGCGTCCGATGATAATAATCGGGGGCCTTCCCTTTTGGCACAAAGGATCGAAGTAGCGTCCTCCTTCCTTTGCCGAAGTTCAACCCGGGCTTGTTGGTTATATCGTACCCCATTTGCTTCATCATTCTGAGTGCTTTCGATTCATAATGGTCGAGCTGAGGGGATTCCTCCTCGCTTTCCGATTCTTCGCGGGGCATTGGTTCAGACGAGATTCGCCCAAAAAGTATTGGTCTTTGGCCTTTTCGTCTTGCCGGAACCAAGAATATAGATTCCTGCGCATCGCCATTATCCTGGTATGTCCCGAAAGATGATTTTACTGGTACATGCAATGATGTCAAAGCATCCATTGCCGACCAGATGTCATCGTCTACGTCGGTAGTAGTATCCGACGGTATTGAATCGGATGCACACGCAGAAAAATATTCAAAGTCTAGACTTTCATTAATATACCAACCGCCTGCATCGTCGGTGGTATTATCAACATCGAGCTTATTAGTGCTCTTTACAAGTGGTTTTAACTCCCACAGGCACTTTTCTTGCTCGGGCTCAGTGTCAGCCTCATTACCAGAGTCTGGCGCCTCCAGTTGCGGGGTTTCATCCACCGGATCCTGATATAAAAGGGAATCCGTGAAGTAATTCTCGACTCCCTTGAACGGATACCTTTCGGCAACCAACGTTTGCACCTTCCCACTCGCGTCAATGTATTTCATGACTTGGTGAAGAGTGGAGGGAACGATGGAGTTGCGGTGGATCCATGGTCGTCCTAGCAGCAGATTGTAGGAAGTGTCGGCGTCGATGACATAGCATGTCACCTCCGACTTGAGGCTCCCAATCTGGCACTTGAGCTTGATCTTCCCCATCGGACGGGTGCCGTTGGCATTGAACCCGTAGATGGTCGTCTGTGTAGGGCTTAGACGGTGGGTAGGGATGCCGAGGTGTTGCATGACTCGGCGGGGCATAATGCTCAATGCGGACCCTGGATCTACCTGAATGCGGTTCACCTCAGATGATCCGATGTAACCTGTGAAGTACAGGGGTCGATCATGCTTCCCTTTCACCTGCATATCATCTGCCGTGAAGGTGATGCAGGGGGCATTCTGGGAAGTGTGGAGGCAATCTTCTACATCTTCCTCCTTCGGCACCTGGGTCACGAAGACCTCAGCATTTGCCAGAGCTTCTTGCAGAGCTTCCCTGGTCGACTTTGATAGTCTAAGAAGTTCATACAAGGTAATGCGTGCCGGAATGTTGGCCAGCTGAGCCAGGACATCAAAACGGTAAGGTGCCGAAGACCCTTCCGCGATGCCTCTTTGAAGGGCTCGAGAGAATCGAGTCTCCTTCTGCTTCTCCACAGGTGGCTTCGTGGAGGGCCTAGTTGGCTCTGCAGCCGGTTGCGGAGGGTTTACCGCCACTTCGCCGTACTGCTTCAAGTAGGGTTGACCCGAGCGAGTTCCCGTCGTTGGTTGGTTGGGCTCTGCGGCCAAGACTATCGTTTCCTCCTCTGAGTCGGTCAGTGAGGGAACATCATCCTCTGCTTCTCGGGAGGAGGCACATACCACATGGCAGGACGAAGCTTTTGCCTTGCCTTTGGACTTCCTGTTGGTTACAGTAGTCCATTGTTGTTCATCGACGAGGTCAGGGTGGACCCACATGGTTTCCCCCTGAGGTGTAGGGACGGCTACCAAGCCCTTCTCCTGCTGCTGGTGAGGGTCTGTGTTGACCACTCTTAATTCTCCCCTTGGAATAGGAGTTACCCCCGCAGGCGTTGGAGGTTGTCTCCCGAACTGGAGAACCGACGTCACATTGGCCGTGACCTTCTTCTGCTCTGGTCGGAGCTTGAGCACCTCCGCGTCAATCAAAGCCTGAAGGATGTCTTTGAAGACGTAGCAGCTTTTGGTAGGATGTCCCAACATCCTGTGGTACATGCAGTAGTTGGGATTGTCGGTCTTGCCGACTTCCTCCGGGCGTCTAATTTCAGGGAGCTTCAGTCGATTGCTCTTGTTGAGTAGCTTGAAGAGCGAATCGACGTGTTCCTCCTTGAAGGAATACTGCTTGTTGGGGCGTGGCTGGCTTGAAGAGCCACTTGCCCTGCCTGTTTGAGGTTTGGTGGGAGATTTGGTCTCCGTTGCCAAATTATCCTTCCGCTTCGTCTGGAGGGAGGTGTCTGGTGCCGGTGCACGCCTTGTCGACCTTTCCGGCCGCAGCTTGCCTTCCTCTGTCTTGACACGGGCAACAATCTCCTCAGCCTGTTCACCTTGTTGGACTAACTGCTTCCAGGTGCGGCTTTCAGCAACTCCTATTTGAGCAAGTAGTGAGGTTTGGAGATTGTGGCGGCATGTTTCCACCAGGGTGGCTTGGGTCATACCGCTTGGGCACCGGAGTGCCGTGTTCCGAAATCTTTCCACGAAAGATTTGACGGACTCCCCTCTCCGCTGTTTGGTAGCTAAAAGGGTGGGCATTGTGACTTCGGAGTCATCTTCGAAGAAGCGTGTCAAGAACAGCTTCTCTAGATCCCCCCAGTTCTTGATAGAACCCTCCGGGAGCTTCATAAACCACTCAAAAGCCAACCCTTTCAGGGTGCCGATGAACAGTCGCGCCAGGATGGCGTCATTATCTACCACATTCCCGGTCTGGGATTTGAAGTTGTAGATGTGCTGGTTGGGTGACCCCTTCCCGTCGAATGCTTGGAGGGTTGGAGCCTTGAACTTAGGAGGGTATGGAACTAAGTCCCACTCAGCCGGATAGGGCCGGACCACTCCAGCTTCTTGGAGGTCCTTGCGATTGGCAAGGGCCTCGAGGCGTCGTTCCAATTGACTCATCCTCTTAGCATGAGTCTTCTCCTGGTCTTGGTCGCTTCTTGCCTGCGACGAGGGCTTGGACACATCCGAGGTAGATCGTCGTGTCTCGTCGGAAGGTTCGGAGGGTGGGCTTCCTCCCTTTCTCCCTTTCCCTTCGACCGTCTAGGAGGAGATCTCGCTCTTTCTTCAAGCAATTTCTCAAGCATATGCTTGAGGGAGTCGATGGATCGCTGTTGAGAGGCGATTATATCCATCTGGTGCTTCTGCGTCTGTTCTAAACGCCTGGCCGTCTCCTCAGGAGTGTCTGCCATGTAGGCGGAAGCCTCCTTCTCGACGGAAGAGTTTGAAGCCTGCGACTCTACTATAGCGGAGTGAGAATCACCCATTCTAATGCCGCGGGCTAAGGCATTATAGTCAATTGGGGGAATGGCCCCTGTCCGGGTGCGAGTGTGTTGATACACCCCTCCGGCTCAGAGTCAGATTCCTCTGAGTTGACCATTGGTTGTTTTCCCTTGCTTCTGCTAGTCATGTTTGCAGTAAGCTCCGGGTATTCAACATCTGAGAAGGTTCTCCTCCTGTGGGAGCGTCTTCTTTTGGCTGACGGGGGAATCAGGGTCAGCTGTCTGATTAAGGACTGCTGGTGCACGCCTGATCCATAATGACATCCAGAGAGCATATGGATGAGTTGTTGACAGCAGCATGACGAAGTGGCTTGATTGGCACTTCTTTTCCTTGTCAAATAATCCCTCAAATCCGTGGGAGGGGGATTAAAGAGACTGGTCTCGCAACGTCGAAGACGGGAGACAGTCATGTGCTGTTCAGCCTGGACGCAGACTTCAGGGACGCGGCTCTCATGACGCGGCTGTATGACGCGCGCGCGAGTCTCGCGTTGCTGCCTGATGCGTTTAGGCAGAGTTGCTTGAGAGAGAGTGGGCTGCTGGGCCCCACGCCTATGAGTGCGTACTTCCTGCGTTTGAAAAGACGCGGAGGTTTCACCCTGGCGTTTGATGAGTTGGTCCTCAGAGGACTCAACTTGAGGGGTCTCGCGTTTGGGTCGCCAAACGCGGATCTCACGCACTGGACGAGGTGCGGGCAAGGCATCAGATTGTACGCCGCGTCCACCCCCAGTCAGACAACCAACGGTTCCGACTTGGAGTTGACGCGCGCGTCTCCTCTGTCGACGCTCAGCATTCCGGTTGCGTCGAGGAGGTGGAGAGAAACCAACAACATCCTGGTTTATAGAACCAAGAGTGTTCACCACGCGGGTCTCCTGAGAGACGTTGACGCGGGTATTCTGCGCGACGCAGTTGATCGCAGCAGCAGTGGTGCCTGGGACCACGCGGGCCTTCTGGGAGGCGTTGGCGCGTGTGTTCTGTGCGACGCGGTTGATCGCAACAGCAGTGCCTGAGGTCACGCGGGCCTTCTGGGAGGCGTTGGCGCGCGAACTTGTCTTGGCACAGTGGGCATCGGCACCCGGCAGAGCCTCAGATTGGGCTTCAGGTAGCTTTTCAGTTGAGACCCTGCGGCAGACGCGGGTCTTTGGGCTCTTGGAGCCAGAAGAGAGGAACTCTTCATACTTCGCCTGGTCGAACTCGACAACGAGTGTTTCGACCATCTTCCCTTACGGAGAACATCATCCTGCGCCACGATCTGTTCGTCAGTGACGAAAGTAGTCCCCAGCGGAGTCGCCATCTCTTGTTTGACACGGAGAAGGGGGGTGGCTGGTGTAACGTTTCCTTGAATCAGATGAAACAAATTACAGCCGGCTTAATCTTCCGGTTACAAGGGAGGGGAATATTGAATCTTGAATTCCCCCTTTGTTTAGTGCTGGGTTCTTCGGGTGGCGGTGGAGAGTGAATCTTGTTCTCCGTTGACCGGATGACTGTTTGGACCGTCGGGGATCTTCTCTTCGGTCGGTAGAGGGAGTAACTCAGCTCCGTCTACCAAAACTCTAGAAGAGGAGGTAGGCGAAGAGCGGCTAGTACTCAGTAAGCTCGCTGAAGGGTTTTCTTTCTCTCTGTCGATGATCTCTCCTTTTTTTTTTCTCGGAATCTCTCTCTTGCCCGATAATCGTCGTCCTCTTTTTTCCTCTCCTTTTGTCCCCAATAGTGACGGGACTATTTATAGGGTTTTTAGGGGGTGATCGTGCCCCTAAAAGTGCTCCACGATGAGGGCCAACTTCCCCGCTACATGGGCGGTGGATGGCGCCATAATCGGGGTGGTTACAACCAAGGTGGGGGCACCTTGTTGCTGAGACGCGGGTGTTGAGCCAACGCGCCTTGATGCTGAGACGCGGGCTTCGGGCCGACGCGCCTTGATGCTGAGACGCGGGCGTTGAGCCAACGCGCCTTGATGCTGAGACGCGGGCGTTGAGCCAACGCGCCTTGATGCTGAGACGCGGGCTATCTCTCGCGTCTTGATTGTCACATTTAGCCTTGCGCCTGGATCTTGGATCTCTGTGTTTTGGTGGCTTGTCTTGGTGATTTTTAGACAGCCTACAACTTCACCTTGGTCTTCTTGCCGATGATGCAATACTCACAGAAATCCAGCTTGCAGGTTTCGGCACCCTTCAGCAACCCTTGCCTCGCAAGAGCTTGCATTGACTTCTCTCCTGCATGTCCCAGCCTCATGTGCCACAGCCGGGTTGAATCTTCCTTTGGACTGGTAGAAGCCGCCACTTGCCCTGTCACTGTACTACCCTTCAAGTAGTATAGGTTGTTCCGGCGCTCGGCCTTCAACACCACCATCGAACCTTTTGTCATTCTAAGGACTCCTTCCTTAATCGACACCCCAAGGCCCAATGACTCCAAAGCTCCTACGGAAATCAAGTTCCTCTTCAACTGAGGTACATACCTCACTTCCTTCAGCTCTCTCACCATCCCATCAAACATTCTGATTGGAATAGTGCCAACACCCTCCATGATGTACGGATGATCGTCGCCCATAACGACCGAACACCCCTCCAGCTTCTCAAAATTGGTAAACCAGTCCCGATTAGGGCATACATGATATGTTGCACTTGTATCCAAGATCCACTCGTTTTCACCTGAGTAGCCTATGATGGGCGTAGTAACTGAAAAAGAGAACACCGACGAATCTGAGTCCGATCCATCTGCCTGTGATTTGCTGCTTGCAATGTTAACTACCTTTGCTAGATTTGCCTTGGATTTTGATTCTTTCTTTTTCCTTTGAACTTCGGACAGTCCACTTTCCAGTGCCCTATCTCTCTGTAGAAAGCACACTGATTCTTTTTAAGATCCCTGAACCCTGACCTGGACTTAGATCTTCCTCTAACCTCCTTGCCCTTCCTTGATGAACCTCTGCCTCTTACTTCCAGTGCCTCCGCCGATGAACTTGACTGAGAAGGATATCTCTCCTTTCTCCTCGTCTCATAACTTGTCAGTGCAGACGACACCTCATGGTAGTCCAAAGTCTGCCTACCATTGATAAAGGTCATAGTGAATGTCTCATACTCCTCCGCCGGAGTGAGTTCAGGAGGATGATCACCTTGTCTTCCTCTTCTACCACGACATCCACGTTTATCAAATCTGTAAGAAGCTTCGTGTATCAGTTGATGTGCTCATTCACTGTGCTCCCCTTCTTCATCCGAAACTGGTACAGCTTACTCTTAAGCTGCAACCTGGACTCAACAATCTTCGTTAGGTATTTCTTCTCAAGGGTTTCCCACAGATGCTTCGCCGACGTCTCATGTTGCGAAAGATATTTTATGTCTTGCGACAAATATGAACGTATCAACCCATACGCCGACCTGTTCATCTTTGCCCACTCTTCATCAGTGGTCGTACTCTTCTTCTCCAATAGGAGAGTGTCTTCGAGGTTCGATGCATTCAGTGCATCCATAACCTCACATCTCCACATTCTGAAGTTATTTGTACCGTTGAACTTGACAACATCAATCCTCGGGTGAGGATTCATGGTCTTAACCGAAGCAATTTCTTCTGCCATTGAGATTACTTGATCCTCTATCTATGCGGAAGAACAACCAATTGGAAATAGATCACTACTCAGATAAAAATTGGATTTTTACCTTTCCCTTGAAACCCTAGATCGAGTTTCTCTTCGGATCTACTTCACCACAGATTCCACGAGCCCTCCTTGTGTCCTCCTGAGATCGACACACGATCCTACCAAATTAGATCTCGAGCCCTGCGAATCTTCAGAAATCCCAAGCGAAACCTGGAAGCTCTGATACCACTTGTTGTGACAGTGACAACAACCTGATGAGGATCTCACGAATCTCCCAAACAACACAAAACAATCACCAGAAGAAAGCACCAGCGCAAACAAACAATTTAACGAGATTCGGCCTCAATGCCTACGTCCTCGGGGTAATCGAAAGAGAGATTAATTTACTTGGAAGATGATTACAATTGCTAGCAGCCTCTTTGAGTGCAAGAGAGCTCCAGCAAGTTCCAGCAATCTTCTCAAAACCCTAGAAACTAGCTACAGCCTTTACATACAAACCGGTTTCCAAACCTGGAATCGCAGCCTGCCCAGCTTGTCGGTCGACTGGGCGGTCGACCGACCTCTTCCACCGATCGACCGGGCGGTTGACTGGGTGCCCAACAGAGAGTTGGGTACTTTCAGTCGGTCGACCGACCGGTCGACCGAGCTCCAACTTGTGCACGTTGTGCACGTCGGTCGACCGGACCGGTCGACTGACCTTCTAATACCTGCGGGCGGTCAACCGGGCCGGTCGACCGGCCAACCTGTTTTCTATTGCTGCTGCTATTTTCTGCTACTGTTTCCTTCGCCTTTTCGTCGTCGACTTCCTTGGCGATCACCTCGACGACCCCTCGGCAATCCATGTTAACTTCCTCAGTAATATTCTCCCTTTCCAACAATCTGAAGCTCCGAAAATTATTGGTCTTGATAATCAGCTACCAAAGTAACCAAACAAGAGGCACAAGATTAATATGTAGATAATTGTATCATTGCTAGGGTTAATGTAGAGTTAATCCCAACACCCTGTATATAAAACATGTAGAGAACTCGGAATAGCAAATGGCAAAATAGACTCATCAAATATGATATGTTGGAGATGAGATCTGACTCTAGGAGGATAGAGGCACTTATATCCTTTGTGGGGTCACTGTATACCAATGATACACGAAATTCTTTGGCCCAAATTTGTTAGATGCATAAAACGACATAAAATGGAGATCTTTATGAAAAAGGTTTTGAAATGGAGAATTCATACCTAACACATGACAATCAGTTTATCAAAAAGACATCGTGAATAAAGCATTAACCTGATAATAATATACAATGAATATGCTATAATTATATAACATATTTTCATGACAAGTGCGTCATTCCTTCCTATTTTGGTTTTGCACATGTATGATGACTCAACTAGCGATCTTCCATAGTCATTTGAATCATACTATGATTGCCTTTTCTTTTGAATTCCTTCCTCCCGAATTTTTTCCTCCTTTGGAATCCATAGTTGTTGCATCTCAACTTTAGTGCTATCCAGTTAAAAGAAGCCTTCTTGAAATATTTGCCAACACGTGGTGAGTTCCAGAAGCTCTCCACATGCCTACGAATAAACATGCTAAAACTGGTCCCGAGAACATGTCCAGGCCTAAAAACTGATAAATTCTGTTTTATCCCAGATGCCCGATGTTAAAGAGTAGTATTAGGATTAGGATTATATAATACTATTAGGAGTAGAGGTTTTCTTATCATGTAATTGTAATGCCTATATATTCAAGCATGACTCCCATCAATGATATACACAATTCTCAGTTAAAAGAAAAATATTTTTTTTTTTGACTTGACGGCTTAACCGTAGATGGGGATAGCCTTTCCTTTATATAGAGAAAGTAAATAGAAAATTATAATACTATCCTAACTTGTGCTGCACACTAATAATTATTAGTCTTAACACCTGATATAAACTTAATCTTGCATCAACAATTTGTGTTGAAGTTAAGTTTTCAGTGCAGGAATAAGTGCTGCATTATCATGGTTAATGATCATAGACTAATATAATTAGAAGTTGGTACTGAGACTAGGCATTACAACCTGCAAGTGCCCAAAGCAGGCTTGTTCATAAATATGAGCTGCTATAATAGTAATTCTAAGCGCTAGTTGAGCGGAATAAGAAATAAAGTGAATCTGATCCCAGGCTCACTTCATCCGCATAACAGTAGGTGATTCAACTGGGACCGAATAGGCTAAAAAGGAGCTACTGTGGGAGAATCCTCAATAGAGGAAGACCCGTGAATGAGCTCATGAAACTGCTCAATCTGATACAGGCCCCTTTCCCCTCGAATAGAAATTGCGGTCCAACATTGTGGCTCTTGAATCTTGATAGATCTATGACATGCAAGTGAAAACTTTGTTGTTCCATTAGGGGCAAGGTGCCTAACACTGTGTGAAAGAGATACATGTTATGGGCATCAATGTGGAGTATACCATACAAGGTGAGCATCGGCTTTTCTTATCATTATTGTGTCTCCTATAGCTCAGATCTTGAAGTAAAATTGAGTATATGAAATGTTGACTAAAACTTGTGACCAGCCATCAATCTGACATGAAGTCCTCAACCATCTAATAGTAATACATTCCGAAGTCCTAGCACAGGCAACTAGGGCAAGAGAGGGGGTTGCCATATGAGCTAAAAGGATAATTGACAGACAGGATAGTACCACATTGGTTACGCAGTTTAAGCTTATGCAACTAGAGCGTGACCCATCTGAAATCCTCCCTGCACTAGGAATAAATATGGTCGATGATAAAATTTGTCATAAAGAACATGTAACCAAGGTAAACTACAATATGCACGGGGTACATGTATCTATGACAATCTATAACTAAATTTTTCAAACAATTGTTTCTTTCATATTTCTCTCATGTACATGTATTTCATATTAAGCATTAGTTCCAACTTCCAACACAAGGCATCCTTGTGAGATGTCCAAGGTAACTTCATGATGTTGATCAGAATCCTATTTAGAATGTTAATCTTCAAGAATTAATAGAATTCACACAGCGGAACATCTGTCGTTGGACGCCCTTATTATTAGGAAAGAAATGTTTCCCCTAAACAAAGAATCCATGCAACACGCACGCTCACACACCCACACAACCACAAAAGAAAGAAAGAAAAACTTCCCTTCTACCTCGTTATTTTTAGATTTCTGTTCAGAGAGATTTCAGTGAAACTCAAGCATCCTATTTGGTATTTTCTCTGGGCTTGGCTTGTGATTTGCTAATATCAATTGTCAAAACTAAAATATCAATAATGTGGTTGGCCTGGGTACGCTCCAAGTCTTTGTCCTACTGCTATGATGCTTGCAATAGATGTAGTGATGCAAAATTGCAAATCAACATTGATGGTTATCATCCAAAATCACATCAAAACACACACACACACACACACACACACACACACACACACACACACAGAGGCATTCGATTGTTAATTGTTGATGTCAATTGGGATTAATGGTATGATTTTTTATTTTAGCTGACCTGTTTTTAAATTTGTATCTTCTGGATTTCTTCTCAGAACTATTACTGTGACCAAGTTTATTATGTTTACTAATAAACTTTTCATGATACGCATATGCAGGACTTGCAGTGATTACAGTGATGCTGGTTACCACTTGTCTCACCTCTCTAGTTATGATACTCTGCTGGCGTAAACCTCCACTCCTTGCTCTTACCTTCCTTGTTTTCTTTGGGTCCATTGAAGCTCTCTACTTCTCCGCTTCCCTAATCAAATTCCTCGAAGGAGCATGGCTCCCCATCCTCCTTGCCCTGATCCTCATGTCTATCATGTTCATCTGGCATTATGCCACCATAAAGAAATATGAATCTGACCTACATAACAAGGTCTCCCTTGACTGGCTTCTCGCCCTAGCCCCGAACCTTGGTATTGTCCGTGTCCCTGGAGTTGGTCTCGTGTACTCGGACCTCGTCTCTGGTGTCCCTTCCAACTTCTTTCACTTTGTCACCACCCTTCCTGCTTTCCACCGAGTCCTTGTCTTCCTCTGCGTAAAATCTGTTCCCGTCCCCTTTGTCCCACCTGCAGAACGCTATCTTGTTGGGCGTGTTGGCCCTCCATCTCACCGCTCTTATCGTTGCATTGTCCGCTACGGTTACCGTGACGTCCACCAAGACCTTGACTCTTTCGAGTCTGAACTTGTTTCCCGCCTTTCTGACTTTATAAAACTTGAATCGGCTTACCAGCAGTCCACTGATCCAAATGAAGAGGGTCTGTCCGTCATCGGGTCCAATGATGATAGCATCCGACCCATTAGTCGGAAAAAGGTCAGATTTCTACTTGAAGACAATGCTGGCTTTGAAGTTAGCAAACAAGTGAAAGCGGAGCTGGAGGACTTGCTGGAGGCACGGGAGGCTGGTATCGCGTTTATGTTAGGACATTCACATGTGCGAGCGAAACCAGGTTCCTCATTGTTGAAGAAGGTGGCTATTGATTTCGTGTACAATTTCTTAAGGAGGAATTGTCGAGGGCCGGAAGTGGCATTACGAGTACCTCCGGCATCGTTGCTGGAGATTGGGATGGTGTATGTACTATGACAGTGAGGGCAAGCTTGCTTTTACTGTTTTTGTTTTTTTTGGGTTAGGGGTTATAACTGTGTAATTTTGGGGCGTTTTGTAAGTGTAAACTGATAATGCATCCTTTTGCTAAATAGATACAATAAACTTCGGCAGGCTTTTGATCATTCAAGATGCTGTAAATAGCAGTATCACTGAATATTGAACAGTTCAGTATTGTAATTTCTATCAACTGATTATAGGAAACTGTTCATTGTGTCTCCTTTTTCTGTGATCAGTTAGTTTGACTACATTTTTTGTGGTAGCTTAATTTCTGGCATGCTGACTGCGTTTGTGGATTCTGGAAGTGCACAGAATGCAAGTGAAGAAGATGAGTTTGATTGCTGTGCTCATTCCAATATTCTTTTTCAGCAATGCATATTCTACTATTCTAAACTGGAAATAAAATGGTATTCTTTCTATTTACCACACTGTTCCATCTGCAGGTCAGGGGTTTTCAATAATTAAAGAAACTAACCCAGAATAGTTGCATATCAAGCACAATGAAGAGTACATGAGGTAATTTCTGAAATAGGTTAGCAAGAAGGTAGAGATGTTCATAATTACAGAGGAGAAAGATGACTACAGTTCTGGCATGAAAAAGTGCTCTCGTTGTTGTGGAATAAGAAGCCTCCGTGTCTCAATGCGTGTATTTAATTTATTCGGAGTTATTAGAGCGGGATCAATTTTTTGAGAAACATGAGTCGAATTAATAATAAGAATATTTCTACTGGAACATCTTTCTGAAGAGAGTTAGCTCTCTAATAGATCAATTTGATATCACCCTTCAATTCAATATCTATTTACTTTTAAATATACACTACTTACAAAAGCACAAATAGTGTTTAGACCGTTACACTATCATAATGAATCCTCACCTTTAATTGAGGAAAAAAAATCTCAATTAAAGAATTCAAAATCATAATAGAATTGGTTTATTGATCGATTGTTATAGCAAATTCTCACTATTGATTGATGAAAAATATTTCAATTAAAAAATTTTTAAAATCAAACCAACTGATGAATGAGAAAAAAAAAATCTCAATTAAAAACTTCTCTCATGCTTTTCTATTCTCTTAAAAAATTTATTTCCACTGTTACTCCAGATTTTTAATCTTCTACAATTAGTCAAAATAAAAAAGAAAATTTTTTTCTTTCTTTAATTTTCTACTCAAATTATGATCCAATTGTGAAACCTATTAAAGTTTCATATTCCAGATAGTTTTTCCTCGATAATCTTCTAAATCTGTTCTCTTCCCATCAAAGAAGAAACAAAAAGTTCATGTTAGAAAAAAAATAGTTGCAACTAGAAGAAGAAAAGATACACAACAAAAGTAACTTTATAATCTTTTTTATGGAATTTAATATATTTTTATGCAACCCTATGAATTATTTCAAAACTATAAGTTACTGTTGGTTCACATTGAGATGTCGTATGGTTTTAGAGACAATTCAATACACGAAGAAAGGTTTCAAAAGAATGGATGTTTGCAGTCTCTCTAGCTTCTTTAGTTACTCTTTTATTTTCTTTTAGTTATACTTTTATTTGATAAAAATGATGTTTTCTGCTAAAATTTCTTTATGAAAATTTTGATAGACCTCTACTTATATAATTTTAATTGATGATTATGAAACTGATAACTGAATTTTATCAGTAGGTTAAAAAAATAAAAAGGAATTCCAAATATATTAGGTTAAAAAAAAAAAATGGAGATGCAGGGGATCGAACCCTGTACCTCTCGCATGCAAAGCGAGCGCTCTACCATTTGAGCTACATCCCCGTTTTGTTTTGTTTAAATATATAAATTATTAATCATATTTAATTTATAAACAACTTTTTTGGGTAACAAATATCCCAACTCTGCCTAATCCCCTTCGCCTTTTTCTTCTTGACACACCATTTCCTCTCTCTCTCTCTCTCTCTCTCTCTCTGTGTTTCTCATGACTGCTCTCCTCCCACTCTCCCCTCCTCCCTTCTCTCTGCGCTGCAAATCCTTCCTCCATTCTCTCTGCTTGGACTTTCAACTAGAGAGGAAGAGCAACGACAAGAAGAAGAATCCCTTCACCTCCCAAGCCCAACAAGGTAACTTCTCTCCTCCTTCAGCACCCATTTCTTTAGGTGCAAAACTGTCGGCAAACAATTTCAAGACTAATAGCGCAATACCCACAAGCCAACATGTAGAGCTACTCAATCTGGTTGAGGGAAATGATAGGTTAGCATCCCCAGTTGAAGAAGAAATCACTTCAGAGTCTCAAGAAGCTTCAATCAAAGTTGCAGGCCCTGTTGTGAAAAATGTTGAATTATCCAACAAAGAGATAGTTAATATTGATGACACAAATTGTAACTTGGACCCCCACATTGATTCATTTGATGGGAATGGTATTAAGCCAATAAAGAGAAGTTCTAAATTGCTTGTCAGTGGCATTGTCAAGAGAATCCTAGGTTTGCCTGTTGAGGAGCGTGTCAAAGTCCTCGATCTTTTTGAGTGTGATGATAAGATTCTAACGATTTCCGACTACAATGACATCCTCTTAGCCCTTGTTAAAGCAGGAGAGTTTGAGTCTGCCATCAGTCTTTTTACTGGGTTTGGGTCTCACGGGTTGTCTCCGGATTCGTGGTCCTTTTCGATCATGATTCGGTGTTTCTGCAAGAAGAATGAGCCAGATGAGGGGAAACGGCTGTTAGATGAGATGGTGGAAAGAGGGTTTTATCCAAATGCTGTGACCTTTACGATTTTGATTGATTCCCTGTGCAAGAGAGGGAGATTGAAGAAGGCGTTTGAGATTTTTGAGATGATGAACCGAGTTGGGTGTGAACCCACGGTCCGGACCTATAATTGTTTGATCAATGGGCTGTGTTATGTAGGTAGGGTGGAGGAAGCAAATGAGCTCCTGAACAAGATTAAAAAATCTCCAATGATGCCCGATATCTATACGTTTACTTTGGTCATGGATGGGTTTTGTAAGGTTGGACGAACAGACGAGGCCATGGAATTGCTGAAGGAAGCTTTGGAAATGGGTCTGAAGCCGAATATTGTCACATACAATTCCCTTCTGAATGGGTATTGCAAGGAAGGGAGACCTTTGAACGGGTTTCACCTTTTGGAAGAAATAGAAAGAGGAGATTGTCGGCCGGATTTTATTAGCTATACTACCTTGTTACGAGGTTTGTTGATGTGGGGAGAGATCTTAGCAGCTTGGAAGATTTATAAGAAAATGAGGAAGGGGGGATTTCAGGTCGAAGAGCGTGCCATGAACACACTCCTTAGGGGGCTTTGCAGGAAGTATATGTCACTGATGGATGGTGAATTGTTGAAAGAAAGCCAGGATGTCTTTGCAAGTATTGTGGAAAATGGTTACACCATGACACCTTATACCTTTTGCTTAATGGTGCAAGCTCTTGCTAATGGAGGAGAGATTGACAAGGCATTAGCTTATTTGCATCAAATGGTAAGGAATGGGTATTCCCCAAGGATGATCACATACAACATCGTCCTCCGTGTTCTTTGTGAGGAAGGGAGAATCAATGACGCATTCCATGTTTTGGTTCTTATGATTGAAAGAGATACTATTCCTAGCAGGTTCTCTTTTACTACATTGATTAATGCATTCAGTCGTCAGGGAAGGTTGTTGGAAGCTCTTGGAGTGTATGGGGCTGCAGTTAAGTTGGGTGTTGTTCCCCATCGGACACCGAGAAATGATTGCAAGGACAAGAAAGAATCTCTTGTTTGTTAGTAAGAGTGGAAACCATAGCTAAACTAGACAGTGAAAAAAAAAGTGAATGTCAAGTTATAAAGTGATTACAACTAAGAATTTTAACTTGCAAGCAAGAGATTTCATTGCTTTTACTTTCCCAGAAAGATTGTTGTTGTGAGAAATTTGCCTTGCGTCCTCCTATTGGAGTCAGTGAAGAACATCAGAGAAATTTCCATGCCATGGCCTGTACACCATGAAACTTGTTCAATGTTGTCAGGAGATGCTGGATGTATTGGCTGTGTGATCGAGTATGTTTGACAGTTTTGACAGTTCGTCTTTATGGATTCAATGTCTGGGCTGGTATTGTTAACAGCAACGAACAATTAAGCCACACGGAATTGGGATGGTGCAGAAGCCAAGTAAAGCAGAAGTGGAGAAGTTAAGAAGCCTTTCTTCTGGAAACTCTTGGATCTTCGAGATGTGAAATGGAAGAGAACCTTTAACCAAATTATTTTGGAGGTCCTGTTCTTCCTCCTGGGTTTCAGTGAAAAGAAAAAGGTAAATTGATTTCATACTACTTGCTTGCACTATAAAGAAGTAAAATATTCTTCTATTAAGTACAAACCTGTAATGATAAATTGATAATTATGAACCTGGAATACTTCTACAATTGGACCCTATAACAAGATTATAAGATTTTACAGTTGATCCTGTGATAGAATTGTTTTTTCTTTAGAATGTTCCTTGAATTAGATATTATCTATCAGACTAATTTTATAGTTGGTTTTGTTTCTTCATGTATTAAAGGATTTAAAGGTGCTGATCCAAGCTGGCTTGTACTTGTCTAGGTTTGTCATTGTAGTTCTCAGGGCAATTTGAACTTCGCTTACCCTTGAATCTAACTGAGCTTTACTTTAGAACTTTATTTGCTGATTAATTATACTTCATAAGACTTGAGCTCATTTGACCCAGCTTGAGCTGGTTGTGTTTAACTCGTGTGCAGTAAGTATAAATAAAGCTGTGGTTGTGCTTGTTTGAACTTTGTATCTGACAAGTTGATCTTGATATATAATTTAACATGACTTGGAAAAGTTTTAATGGTTATATAAGTTAAAAGTTGAAATGAAAATTGACTAGACCTTTTCTTTCTTTGAAATATTTCCAAGACCATAGGTGTTCCTACATGCATGCAAACACATACAATTGAGCTTAATAGAGCTAAAAGTCAGATACAAGCAAGCTTAAAGGTGCCTCAGTATAGTCAAGTTTTACAGAGTAACGAGTTCAATGTATCTTGAGCTCATCTTATTTTGTAATCAAACTTGAAATAGAACTTTAGCTTGTCTTCTTAAATAAAAACAAATTAGCTTGAACATCACCAAGCTGACAGTCATGGTGTGGATTAAGAGCTAGCTGAAATTTACAAGTTAGAGTATTTGAAGATATTTGGACCTCAGAGGCATGGATCATCAATTTGGATGGCTATCAACTTCCAAATGTAAATTTATCCATTGATTCCTATGTGTACAGAATATCATTATCACCAAACATTTAAGGATGTATATATGCAGGTATATGTACGTCGGTATAAATGCATGTGCATGTACTTTTTGTGGACAAGTTTGATGTATGTTGGGTTTCTTTAGGATAATTAGATCAAATTCTTAGTGTTTAAGTATGGAGTTCTGTTTTTAGTTTAGTTTTGTGCAATCATAAAAACTACATGGTTTACTTAAACTAATTTGCAGGAATAAAATGCACAATTAGGTGTTTTGATGCCTTCAAACTTCAGTAAGGTTTAGGATGCCTGCCTTTAACTTAACGTGTCTCCTTTGTGATTCTCTTTAGTATCTTTAACAGAGAAAGGTTTAATAAGACCATGACCAGATTACAATTGTATTGATTACAATTGTATTGGTCTGGTTATAATTAAGCTACGAAAATATAGAGTTGGCTATGTTACTTTCTTATATAAATAAGCAGCAGCAATATATGTGGTAGGGCGGATGTATAGGTTAAATCAATGGTACATGAAGTAATAATTTGGAGTCACTTGTCATATCCAAGTCTCCTTGTCATTAGCCCATACCTTTATGCTCCTTGAGATCACTTCCATGGATGCATGATTAATGGTTGTCTGACAAATCTACCTCAACTGCATAGTCATTTTTTGTTTCTCTTAGGAATTTAAGGTTTTTTCAAATTTCACCTCATGCAAGTATCGGGATTTAATAAGTAAGAACTTGTCATGCTGTATTTTAACACAGCTAACAGCATACTTGAGTTATATTGTAAATCATTGGATGGAAGTCCAATGCTATGATTGAGGCCTACAACTTACTTGGAAACTCAATGTTCTTTGTTCAAAGCCAATGACAGTGACCTGTTATGTTTGTGAGTGCATGTGTGCACACGTGGGCATTGTATGCTCACGTCTGTGTGTGGGTTTGCAATCACGTTTGCCTGTGCATGTGTGTGTTTCTTATCAAGATGTAAACAAATGGATAAATCAGATCCGTTGCGCACTTAGTTTGGTTTGCCGATTGTCTCTTTCTAGGCCTACCATATGTGGTGTTTATTAGGCATTGAGTAACTTCATAGTCAAAGCTTTTCCTAATGATTAGCAGACAAGCTTCTAGCATGTTGCATGGATACAGAATGCTGACATGAACATGACACGATGCTACACAGGCACACAAAACAAATCTGAAACATACATAGAAAATAAAAGTATCATGCCTCACACATGCATTTGACACGTGTGTGACACATACGGCTTCATATTTGAAGTGTTTGTGCTACATATTCTACTCTTGCATTTAAAACCTTTTAAAAGTGGCAATGCAACAACAACCATAGAGCCTTTTATCTGAATTATTTAGGGGCGGGCTCCTTGAATTTTCTCTCCATTCAGCTCTCCTCCGTTAAAATAGCAAAGTCCTTTGTAGTAGCAATGTCATATAAAATTTTATAGCTATCTTTCTATGACTTTTGAGAGAAGCTCATTGATGCTTTCAGTTTCTTAACATTAATTTGGACACTATTTGATGCGGGCATTCAGAGCTGAAGAAAAGAAGAGTACATACCCAGTTTGATTCCTGCAGAAGACTATTATGCATTTTTCCTTTATTTGTATTTTGTGTTTTTATTAGGAGTTGAAAATTTTATTTTATTTGTAGTAGTTTAGTCCCACATCGGGAATATCAGGAAACTGGATTGTGTAAAGTCTATTGATAAACTCTTTGATTAATTGGAATTTTATGAAGAATTTGATTAGAAATTTATTGTGATAAATTGTTTTATCTCAAATTTTATTTAGGATTTGAATTTCTAGTTTATCTCTAAAACCCTAATCCTATTATTTTCTCCCCCCTCTTTTCTTCTTAGCCGCCGGCAACATAACCTCCCCCTCTCTTGTTCTTTCACTCCTGCCTCTCTACTCACCAGAAGTTACACACTGTCATCTCCTTCCTCCTGTGAACCCATCGACAAGCTCCCTCCGAGCATCAAGACCACAACCACCTCCCTGTCATTGTCATCAGCAAGGCAACTGACCAAGCAGTGGTCTTTATGGCCGCGTCGCCCACACGAGATCAAGATCTCCTCCCTCATCCATCTCTCTCTCTCGCACCGCCACTGACGCCCAGGTCGATCGACCACTCCTCCACCAAGTAGCCAACACTCCCCGCTAGTGCTTTGCCTTATTCTTCCATCTCGACACTTCGCCGTCGGCCGACCACGAGCATTGCCCGCCGATGAGCCTAGCCATTGCGCGTCCAACCTCCGTCGTGCCCCGTCTTCCTCTAATTCTGTCATCGGCATGCAAACACAGAAGAAGAAAGAAGGGTGAAGGGGGTTTCAAAAAGGCAACACAATCCGTACCCAACTCACAAGATAAGAAAGGAATTCAGGTTTAAGTTATTAAACTCGCGAGCTACAGTTCCCTACCTGATTGCTACAATAACAGGTCCAGACAGAAAACAGACCCGTTAGCAATCTCTCTTCGTGTACCGGTCGTATCTTTCACATCCGGTGTCCAATTTAGGTGTTTTTTTAAAGATGTTACGATCGTGACGACGAACTCTACACATCGACATCCTCTATGGGTCACTGAGATTTCTGTAATCCTCAGTAGGTAATTTTTCTTAACATTATATTTTATCTGTGGGTTGGATAACCATTCTCTATTATTTTATCGATTTAATCTGTTCTCACTATATTGTGAGATTGTGAGATTTCATTATCTTGTGTTCATTGATTATATATATTGATTGTACAAGTTTGTGCTATCTTCACTGAGTGGTTGCATCATTTTATTTGAGATTAGAACAGTAGAATTGTAACTGCACAGTTTGTTAAAATTCATTTGTTTACATATTAGTTTTAATTATTTTCCTACCCAAGATCGTATAGTTGGTGAAACATAGCGAAGTTTTGTTCTATTACTGATTTCTGATTCACACACATCACCATTTTACTTCATTTTGGTATAAGAGCACGGTTAGGATAGGATTTGCATCGCATAGGTACTTGTTAGGAAATTTTACTGCTTTATTGCATTAAAAATCATCTAGTTTAGATTTGCATCTTTTCATTTTCATTTAGGTTTTGTGTACTGCATGTCCACCTGTAGTGCTCACTCATATCTGTTAGAAGAGTCTAGTGAATCGCACAACACCCCAATGGATTCCCAGCAGATTTCTGCAATGTTCGCCGAGTTAAATGCCAAGTTAGATACCCTTAGGACTTTCGAAGAGAGACTGGCCAAAGTAGAAGCCACTCATGAACCACCTGAGTCACCCACAGGTGAACAAACCTCACCGAGAAATAACCGATGTAACAATACCGATAACACATCCAATTTTGATGTTCAATATTTGAAAAACATCAAAATTGATGTTCCCAACTTTGATGGATGTCACGACCTACAACTTTTCATAATTGGACACTCCAACTAGATAGGCACTTCACATGGTACGAACTCACCGAGCCTAAAATAGTTAAGTATGCTGCAATGAAACTGTCTGATCAAGCTAGTCAGTATTGGACCGACTTAGAAAATAGGCGGGCAGCACGAGGTCGACCACCAATTAACACATGAGATTAGAGACACAGTATATGCCACCATCGTTTAATGCTCGTCTCATGAACAATTAGCACCAATACCTTCAAGGTAATAAATCTGTAAAGGAGTATGTCGAGAAATGAATTCCTCATTAGATGCAGTACCCTCTATAAAGAAGGAGAAGCTCAAATCTTTTCTAGATTCAGAGACTGCCTTAGAGATGATTTACGAACTGAACTATTAGGTAGAGGAGCCAACGAGTTAGAGGCAGCGTATGTATCAGTTCAAAATCTAGATTCTGCTACGACCAATCACACTTTCAAGAGTCACGATTATAGGGATTTAGTGTTTAGACCTTCTCCATCTCTCCAACCAATAAGTTTAGTACCCAAATCCTTTCACATAGGAATAATATCAAGGGTAAGAGTCTTGAACGGGACAACAAAAACAAAGACACCGAGTCCTCTAAAGTTAGTTCCACAACGAAGTGCTACAAATGTCAATATTACAGACACTTAGCTGCCAGTTACCCTATCTCGTCAGAATCACCATTATACATGGAACACCCATCGAAGCTACTGAGTCAGAGTTTAATGTGTACATCTTTAAGGGGAAAATTCTGAAACTGACCAAAAGCTTATAAGTGTGATGTTAGTCTCAATTGTATTAATCAAACACCATCAACTCACTTGTTTGATGCTAGACGTGTCCTCTCACAACCAGCTAAAAAAGAATATTGCAGAAAAAATGATACCTTTCACACGTTCACCAAAATTAGAGATAAGAGTTATAAAGTGATTGTGGACAGTGAAAGTTTTATTAACATAACATTGTCCAAATTGCTCGAATCTCTTAGATTAGAGGTTGTACCTCACCTTCACTCATTCAAAGTGTCTTGGATTGACTCCACAACACTTAAGGTCAAACAACGATGTCTTGTCTCAGTCAATTTCAATTATTATAAAGACAAGATCTGGTGTGATGTGATCACCATGAGTGTGAGTCAAGTCATATTAGGTAGATTATGGTTCGACAAAAATGTCACCATTTATAGTCGATCCAACATGTGTCAATTTGAGCATGAAGGTAAACAGATTAAGTATTACTCTTGAAATCCAAGACTGGACAACCCAAGCAGATATCCACTTTTGCTTTGCTGCTAACTCCTTCTCCACCTCTTATTGCTACTGTTCCTTCTCTATCTTTCACTAGTCATGCATACACTGTTCGCAAATCGCTTTCTCCCTTACTGTCAGCACCATCTCGTTGTAGCGCATGTGAGTCTGCATCTGCATTTGCATCACATAAACACGTGGACAACATACATTAAGAGATCAGTGATGGAAATAAACAAAGCAATGTGAAGCCTACTTTACGAATTGACAGTAAAAAAATATTTAAAACTTTTAATGTGTATGTGATAGTTCGGATTAATCCGAAATAGTTTCCTTCGGGAACTGTTAAGATGTTGCATTTTCGCAGTGTTGGACCTTTCAAGATCTTGAATAAGCTGAATTGTAATACTTATGTTATAAATCTTTTTAGAGATTATGACATTAGTTGTACTTTCAATATTAATGATCTAGTGGATTAAAAGAATTTTGATAGTAGCTCATTGATTGATAAGCCTCCTCTTAAGCCATTTTCTGAGTCTTTACTTAGTCCACTCCCAAATACTTATCCAATTACAGTAGTGAGAGTTGATAAAAATTTAGAGGATGAGCTTATCGCCACCAAATCTGATGAAACTCACATGTACTTGATCCATTGGAAATAAAAGGCACCAATTGTTGATATACAGTCAGACCTAGGTGATTTGCAGCGGATTGATCTACTACGTCATGGGAGCACTCTTCCACACATAACTCGAAGGGGTTGAGTCTTCTCCCACCCCAGGAAAATGATGCAGGCATTCAGAGCTGAAGAAAACAAGAGCACATGCTCAGTTTGATTCCTGCAGAAGATTATTATACATTTTCCTTTTATTTGTTTTTTGAATTTTTATTAGGAGTTGGAACATTTATTTTATTTGTAGTAGTTTTAGGAAACTGGATTGTGTAGAGTCTATTTATAAACTCTTTGATTAGTTGAAATTTTAATGAAGAATTTGATTAGAAATTTATTGTGATAAATTGTTTTATCTCAAATTTTATTTAGGATTTGAATTCCTAGTGTATCTCTAAAAAAAAACCCCACTCCTATTATTTTCTCTCTCTTTTTTTCTCAGCCGTCACCCCTCTCGTTCTCTTTCCGCTGTCTCTCTACTCACCAAAAGCCACACTATCATCTCCTTTCTCATGTGAACCCATCGACAAGCTCCCTCTAAGCTTTAGCACCACAGCCGTCTCCCTGTGATCGTCATCAGCAAGGCAACTGACCAAACAGTGGTCCCCCACACGTCGCCCACACGAGATCAATATCTCCTCATCCATCTCTCTCTGGCACCGCCACTGACGCCCAGGTCGATCGACCACTCCTCCGCCAAGCAGCCAACATTCCCCGCCTGCGCTTTGCCTTATTCTTCCATCTTGATACTTCGCCACCGGCCGACCACGAGCACTGCTTGCCGACGAGGCCGGCTGTCGTGCCTCAACCTCCGCGACCCGTCGTGCCTCAACCTCCGTCGCGGGCCTTTCTTCCCATTCTATCATCGACACGCAATCACAGAAGCAGAAAGAAAGGTGAAGTGGGTTTCAAAAAGGCAACCCGATCTGTACCCGAACTCACAAGATAAAAGGAATTCGGGTTTAAGTCATTAAATCCACGATCTACAATTCCCTGCCAGAGTGCTACAGTAACGGGTCCAGACATAAAACAGACCCGTTAGCAATCTTTCTTCGTGTACGGGTTGTATCTTTCACATCTGGCGTCTGATTCAGGTGTTTTTTTTTTTTTTTTGAGATGTTACGATCGTGACGACGAACTTTACACATCAGCATCCTCTACGGGTCACTGAGATCTCTGTAATTCTCGGTAGGTAACTTTTTTTAACACGATATTTTATCTGTGGGTTGGATAACCGTCATTTATTATTTTATCGATTTTATCGGTTGCCACTATATTGTGAGACTGTGAGTCCGTTATTCTGTGTTCACTGATTATATATATTAATTGTGCAAGTTTGTGCCATTGTTACTGAGTGGTTGCATCATTTTATTTGAGATTAGAACGGTACGATTGCAATTGCATATTTTGTTAAATTTATATCTGTTTACATATTAGTTTTAATTATTTCTTACCCAAGATCGTATAGTTGGTGAAATATCAAAGTTTTGTTCTCACTGATTTCTGATTCACATACATCACCGTTTCACATCACTATTTCTATTTAGGACTTAATTTGTTTGTGGTAATTGACTTAATACCTACCCTCCTGGTGGTTGATTCTTCCCAACCTGCTGCTCAGTAAGAGATTCATGTGTAAAATGTCTTTAAAATGGTTCGGTTGGCTAGGAGGACGTGCTGTCACTCTTGGAATGAACAATATATCGCACTGCTCAGTTCTGTGACAACTTTTTTTCATTTTGTGGCAATATGTTGTTTGCAATATTGTTTGCTTTGTTGGTGACAAGCTGTGATTAATCAAAAGCATTCTCTCAGCCTTTATGTTCCCAAACTACTGTAAATATTTAAAGAGCTGGCCAAACTTTTTTTCTCAATGATTCTCTTTCTTATACATCCACACATGGACATATATCTACAGAAAACTGCTTATTCTACAGTACCACACTTGTACATGATGCTCCTATGCTTCCAGGGTCATAACCAATGGTTTCTCATCCCTATTGCAAATATATTGGATAGGAAAAGCAATAATGTGCACAGAATTATTTTGGGTATTTGTTATTTATCCTGTTTTCATGATATTGTTATTATCATTCATTATTTCATTGTTATTTGAAATTTTCTTTGTATCTTATTGTTAAATGGACGACGTCTTATTCTTTCGTTAAAAAAGCTACGACGGTAACATTTTTCTAATTGAGCTGAATATGGCGTGATTATTTTCCTTTTCATGTTGCAGGTTTTCAAGTATTACAACTGAAAGTCAAGGGGAAAAATATTTTGTTTGAAGCAGATTGTGATTAGGAAAATACATAAAGCTTGTATAATTGTTTTCGAGAGTTTGGATCATACTATCAAGTTCAGTAGGGCATGTTCACTGTACCTTCACCGAGAGGACAATTGCCATCAGCTGCCATGTTTAAGTGTTGAAACTAAAGTTTGTTTCTTTGTTTTCTCAAGGAGTTGTGCCAGTCTACCAGTGATTTCTTCTTGTTAATTACTCGAATTTATTGTGTTTCAGATTCTTTGGCAAATCGTATTTATTTGTTTCAGTGAAGAACATGATTGGAAAGCATGGCATGAGATTCAAACATGACTTATGAAACATTTTGTAATTTTTATTTTTCTCGTATGAAGATTTTAGAGTTCCTCTCTCTTTTAACCTTATGCTAATTAATATAAATAGGAGGAATATCTATCTCAGATGTCATTTAAGAGAATTTTATCAGATGACGCATCAAAATTCTAATTTTCTATCATTTTTAATGATCTGATCACATATTATAATCTACATGTCTAAGACGTATATATATAAAAAGATCACATGAGTTGGAGTTCGTTTAACTATTGATCTAATAGTTATATTTGGAAGATGTTTGTTTGGCAAGAAAATTTAAAAGCTGAAAAAAAAAAAAAATTGTGTCAATTATTCTCTCAAAAGAAGAAGAAGACACAGAAAAAGCCAACACACTGTCAGGCAACTGTTTTCTTCTTAAACAATACGAAGACTGTCAGATTTTTATGGACTGTTGAAATTGCCAAACAGGCCCTTGTTTTATTATTAAAAATGTTAAAATTTTAATCATTTGATATATGAGTAAACGAAATCCAAACTATGTCATTTTTTAAGTGTCCGTCATAGGACATGAAAATCATAATATATGGTTGGATCACAAAAATTAATAAGAAGATTAGAGTATTAATGCACCACCTAACAAGTTCCCTTAGATGCATTTTTCCCGATAAATAGGTAGCGTTCTGAAGATTTTGGGAATAAATCATTATTCTTTAATTGTTATATTAACTGTTTATACCAAGACTTTAAGTTTGAAATTTCGTCGTCTTGGTTATGTCTCAAAGGTAATAAATAATTTATCACACATTCTTAATGAGCTCCGACATTTTATTTGTCAATATTTTAAAAAATTATAATGATATTAAAAAATATGCCTGATAAAAAACTTATGAAAGACAAAAATAAAATGTAGTTATTGTACTAAAGCAAACAAGTATAACGTGTCACATTTGTATTCATCAGATGATTAAATCATTTATCATAGAAAAATTGTTTTGGCTGGAATAACTTAATAAATATACTCACTCTATTAATGATCTTATCAAAACCGATCGAAAGCAGATTTTCTCCCGTGACTCATATAGAAATTTTGTTTGTATGTCTGTCTGTCTTCTTCTTCCTCTCTTAACTCCCCTTACTTTTTCATCCTCCTCCTCCTAACCGATCAGCCGTTTCCGCCGATATAAGTGATATGTTAGTTTATTCTGTTAAAAAAAATGTAGTAGGGGATAAAAAAAAACTTGACTGATTCGGCAAGAATTAACGGTAATGGGCCAGAAAAGGCTGTGCGAGGACGAACAACGAACCGCAACGGCCCGGCAATTTCCCCTGGTGTGGGCCCACATAATCAACGGTGGTCCCTCGGCCTTCTCCTCGTCTTGTCGCTCGCTCGCTCGCTGCTGTGTTGTTGGAGATCGGCGTTAGGAGAGGGGAAAAAAATAGAAACCCCAAATCCTTTCCTTTCTGTCTTCAAAACCCTTAAAAAAATTAAAAAAAAAAAAAAATCTGGTCACGAAGTCAAAACCCTAATCTTCTCTCAGATTCGACCCATTCTCTAATTGCGACGGGAAATGGCGTTTCGAGATAAAGCAATGCATCCGCTTCCTTGATAGGGGGATTTCGACTAGGGTTTTCGGATCCATGGCGTCGGATAACCTTGGTCCGGTCCAGCCTCAGCGGATCGAGAATGGGCTGAGCTCTCGCATGATGTTCCCCGAAGAGGCGATCCACTTCTCGCGCGGCGGCGCTGATGACCACGCCGCACCGAGAAAACTCGCCGCCGCCGCCGCCGGATTTGCGATCGTTGGTGACCGGGGCCGGTACGGCCGGTCGCAGTACGGATCGCAGAACCCTAGCTGGAATCTTGATGGTAGACCGCGCAGCGATGGGTCGGATGGTGAGGATGAAGATGACGATGAAGATGATGTTGATGATGACGATGATCTCGATGAAGGCGATGGTTTGGTCTCTCTTGTTGAGAATAATAGTATGAAGAATGGGAATAACAGTAGCGGTAGTGTACAGAGTAGTTCAGAGAAAGGAAACGGGGAGAAGGCTGGAAATTTACAAGAACACCATTCTCCTTTTGGTGAGTAAGAAGAGAAGCAGGGACAATAAGAAGAAAAGACAATTTCTGAGTTAATTTTTTTGAAGCGATTATGTGAAAATTTTGAATTTTGCAGGATCGAATAGAGGAATAATGGTTAAAAATAGTAACTTAAGCCACCAGCAGCAACAACAGCAGCATGAGCGAGTGGGTAATTATGAGAATGCAATTACTGTTGTACAGCCTGAATTGCATCGCACGCAGATTATGAACGGGGAGATGGTTCGAGTTCTTGTCAGAAGGAAAGGAGGGGAGAGAATGGGCACGTATTTGGTGCGAGGAAGGAGGTTGAGATGTTGGTGGATCCGGGTGAATCTCTGAGAAGACACTTGCTGGACCCTGTAACGTGAGTTCCTGATCAATATTTGTTTGTCATATTTGGTGCTTTAGCTTCATTGCCAGTAGCTTGTATTGTTTAGTCATGAATAGAATACATTCTCTCGTACTCGTTAGGATATGCATGAAATTCTGGGTTGCGTTTGGTTGATAGAGTTATCAAATTGAAAGGAACATGGAAACGAGGAGAGAAAGGAAAAGGATACACTTATTTGTTATCATTGTTGAAACATTCAGCTTGAAAGGATAGCTCCCACCTTTCTCTTTTATTAGCATCACCAGTGAATATATCGTGTTATGCCTAATAAATCTTTTTTAGCTCGTGGCATTATATGAATGCTGAATTCAAAATGGGATATTTTATAGGTTTAATGGCTATCTTGTCAAGCATGCTATTCCAGAGTTCTTATTTCATGATTCTAAAACTAGTTGCTTTGTGCCAAATTGTTTCTCTAGTGGTGTTCTGATGGATGATGCGGTGATTCTCCCCTGTGGACATTCTTTCGGAAGCAGTGGAATGCAGCATGTTTTCAGAATGGTGCGTCTTAGAAAAATGCTTATCAAGTTATCATATTACTATTTTGATTATTTAGGTGTCATGTAAATCTATGTTGAAGAAATTAGACCAATTCCAATATGTTGGTAATAAATGTGAACCCGTAGACTTTTGAGTTTGAAACATTGAGAATTTGTATTGTAGAACATCTGAGGTGACAGATACAAAAGAAATAGGATTCAATATCATTAAGTTTTCGTTAATTTTTTATCATTTTATGAGGAAATTTTATGAGAGTAGCTCTATAGTAAATAAAATGTGGAGTAGCAGCTAATTATTTTCTAGTTCAGGTTTTGCAGGTTTCACAGAGACATCCTCTATGATTGTTGTTTTTTTATTATCGACTTTGGGACTAGAGAAGTTAGCAAGATGCTGACCTGGCACGCTTTAAAAGACTCTTCAACTGCAGCAAAAATGGTCAAATTGCAACTCCAACTGCTGCAGTTGGGAGTACAACTTCCTTTAAAACAAGCAACCTGGCTTTCCTTCCCTGCAGTTGAAGTTGCATGCAGCTCCAATTGCAGCAAACCAAACACGCTTAGTTACAAGATGTTATATATGTGGCAAGTTTTTTTTTGTGCGCGCGCGTGCGTGAGAGAGAGAGAGAGAGAGAGAGAGAGAGAGATTTCAATACACATGGAGTAACCTGAGTCCTTGCCTTTCAACCTTTGTTATGTGTGTGCGGGTGGGGGTTTTTTTTTTTTTTTTAAAGATAAAGGTGCGGTGAAAGGTGTAGTAGTAACTGATTTTACTTCTATTGTACTCACACATACAGACAAATGACAAATGGACGTGGAGCAAGTAACATGGTCTGACAACATGTCTATTAATAGGTTGTTGTAAGCATTAGATTATTAAATTATAAATTGTTCATGTTAGTTTGTTAAGGGAGCTTTGGTACTTATAGAAAGGAAAAATAAAAGAAGATTTTTTCCCTTTATGTTTGGGCATTCATGAGATCCTATGATTAATCAGATAGTAGGGAGTCAGTACAATTTCTGAAAAGTTAATATTTATTTCAGATTTCTGTTGTTTCTTTCATAAATTAAAATTATTTGAATTTTAAGGTACTAGAAACTCAATTAAAGAGGGACTCAAGTTTTTATGTATAATTTTCAAGAAAGTCTAATAATAACTGGGATCATCCTTTTCCAATTTAATGAGGATCCATTCAAACCCATAATCATCAGCCAATGTTAGTGCATATGAAGAGGGGGAGGGGGGGATGACAATAGTCAAAAGTCTTAGTAGTATACTCTTTTAACTTCCAAAGCTTGGTGAAAAAAATGAAACACAAAAAGCTTGAATTTTAGTTGTTTATAAGGGAGCATTAATTGAGTCCGTCTTTACAAGTGAAGATGAAGGCCTGTAGATTGAATACTATAACTGTTGGACCTTCAATTTTACCAAGCTTCAAATTTATAAATTATTGTATAAAACTCTTGCCTTCATATTTACGTTGCATTGGTGCCCTCCAATCTTCCAAGTTTATAGCAGACAGAAGTTATAGGTTGGTGGTTTTTAGAAGAACCAGTAATTTATGATTGGGTTCTGGATTATGTTAACCCGGTTTTCCTTTTAATGTAGTTAAATCCCTCCTCATGTCACCCACTGAATGATTCTGTGGGCCCAGAAAGGACATGGTGGTAAAGTCCATCTTTAACTCCCTATTTGCTTGCTATATGGTGACCATGTCAATTTAATATCTTTGTTACTATCCCTTAGTTAATGTGAATAAAATGTATTCTTACTTACCATCATTAGTCACTTGTAGTTGTAGCCTGAAACATTCAATAAGATCACAGTGTCTGACGGATCTGGATTCTCCATTTGGTTTGAACTTCCAGACAGATCAAATTGAATACTATTTGGATTTGGATGTAAGCTTATTTAACCCCTTTAAATTTATGATAGTTATTAAATGATTCATCAAACAGTCCTATGTCATTTTCAGCAGTAATGCTTTTGAGATGCACATACATAAATATGGATATATATGACGTCTATTGATCATGATCCAAACACTAAAAACCTTACACGCCAACTTTTGTTAGGTTTGGAACATCATTAAATTGCCTCTTTCAGGTAATCTTTTTCTACCTACTTGGCGCATAGGCAAGAAAACTTAAAATCGGCCTAAATGATGCAGATGATCTATCATCTTGAATAGAGTGGATTTTTTTTGTTTTGTTTTTCTCTCATTAATTTGAATGGAAGCAGATCCTTCTCAGAGGAGCATGTAACCCACCCCACCCTCCCACCATGCCTTCACAGCGCGCACACCTACACAAACAGAAAAAGAAAAAGAAAACACACAAAGCTACATACATAGTTTGCATGGTTTTGACCCATTAATGGTGGATGCTTCTAAAGGAAAAGAGAAATTTAGGAAACCCCATATATATATATATATATATATATATATATATATATATATATATAGAGAGAGAGAGAGAGAGAGAGAGAGAGAGAGAGAGAGAGAGAGAGAGAGAGAGCTCAGCCTTGGCCTCACTGTTGCAATCAATAACCCAATATTCAAATCAAAATTCTCAATAATCAAATTTTATTCATCTATAATCTACTGAAACAAAATAAACTTACATATAGACATGGTCCTAATTCATTACAAATTCTCAGTTTCTCACTAAAGATAAGGACAAACTACAAACTACTAAATAAACTCAAATTCTACAATAAAATATATATGCTAACACAGTTGTCAACTCACAATATTATCATTTTCCATAGGTATCCTATTGCATATTTTATTGTATCACATATCGTAAGATATGTTAACTCGTGCAACAACAATTAAGCATATGATTATATAATTTATGTATCACAAACGTATAGACAAATTTAAACATAAAACAACGAGTAAATAAGCAGATATAATAATAACCTAAATTACGCAATCATATAAAATTCAAAAATAAGTATATACACAAATCTTATTTCCAAGTTCTAAGTCTAATGACTATAAGGCTATTAATCAAAATAGCATCACAAACAAACTCTTAATTAGTCAATCATTATAATAAGCTTTTTGTTAGTTACACTTAATGATGGGAATCAAACACAAACAATAGTAACATATACTTATTAAAGTCAAGTAATCCCAAAAAGCAAATCAAAATCTAACGAATGGAGTTAAGAATTAAATAATTAAATAGTAATACATTACATCTAATTATCCTTTTTGGAGAAATTTATCTAACAACTAAACAATCAACAGTTATATATAATGTTTAGATAATACTAGTATTATAATACCAGAAACATACTGAACTAGAACACACACGTACAAGAGAGAACTATGCGGGGTTCAAAGATGGTCAACAAAACTCTTCATCATTAGAGTGGAGGTGATTGAAGATGAGAATGACCAAGAAGAGATGAAAAGAGGGGGTTCGATCAAGTAAAAAAAATCCTAATCTATTGGGTTTTCACGATCTATATCCTATTAGTAAAAAATAATGCTTTGGAACTAAAATCAAACCCAAAACTCCTATCAAAATTTGAAGATAACGTATTACACAATGCAAATTTTGTATAGTATCGCATGTTTTATGATTTGTATGAAGTATCATATGATACATATAGTTATCGTATAATAACTAATCTACCCCCGTACAACCTTCCGACTCGTACTGTTTTCTTACCATATCGTCGTACGATACATATCGTGTATCATAGGATATGACAACTATGTATGCTAATGACATAATAAAAGAAATTCCTATATGTAATCAAATTCAAACTAGTAACTAAGAGGTAATTATGAATGAAAGAGATAAATCTAGATTCTTAAAAGATACCTAAAAAAATTATACAAATCTGAACTCCAAGATGACTTTGCAGGCTTGTAAATATCGTCCGCTGTGATCAGATGTAGACTTCTAAATGGAAACATGTTTTGTATCACTTGTAGCAGAATTTCATTCAGATTTGGGAACAGGAGCAATTTTTTATGTACCACCTTGCAGACATAACACAAACCATTTTCCAGTGCTTGTCTACCATGGCTTTAAGTTGGAATTCTCAAAGGATTAGATGTATCAGGCCACAGTAAAATTTAACTTCATCTGCTTCATTTAATACCATCCAAAAAAGACCTTATTTCTCGTTTCCCCCATCTAAACAAGTTGTTTGAGGATGTCTGCCCGCAACTATTAATTTATCCTGCCCTCCGTGCAGATCTGAACTCAAAGATATATCTCTCCTGCGTTTCATTTGTCTTGATATTCTTTATTATCCTAGTTTGTCGTTCATTGTTTCAATTTACACTTTACAAGTTCCCACAGCCTCTCTTCAACATGTTTAGAGATTTAAACTCGTAATCATATTCCTGAGGCACTGCTTGCTGTAACTTATTTTTTAATACCATATTTTATTTGTTAAACATGCAGAAAGCTTGTTGTCAATGTTCACAGCGTATTTCAGAAGACTTGGTGCGACCAAATTTAGGTACAATTTAACTCTGCTTTTAATTATATCGCTGATGATTTGCATTAAGGTTCGATGACTTTGCTGTTATGAAGTGATTGAAGTTACACTTGCACGCACACACAAACAAACACATACCACCAAACAGCTCACTTTTTCTTTGCTGTTATGAATTGCAGTGCTTCACACCCCCTCACTCTCCTACACCCCCCCACACACCCCCCCCCCCCCCCCCCCCAAAAAAAAAAAAAAAAAAAAAAAAAAAAAAAACCAGTCACATCTTTCTTCTTTTCCCTCTTTTCTGTAACTAGAGCAGTCCTTCAACACCAGGTTGGTGTGGATATAGGTTGAACATGCATTGTAATTTACTTTGTCATTTTGAATAATTCATTTCAGATCAGTGAATAATCCAAAAGAAGAGATGTTTCTCCCTCGGCGCCACACTATTCTCCGCTTCCACAAAATGAGAGTTTTCGGTGGACCACACAAGTTGTTCCAATGCGTGGGACAAAGGGGATTCACCTTGGAATTCTTTTTTATTTGCCTTTGAGCTCTAGAGCATAGAACAGACGGATCTGACAGTCTCATATGCTATTTAGTCAAGAGATGCCGCATGATTAGCTTCAGACTAGATTCTGACGAATTTGTGAGCCACCTTACTACTTGGAATATAAATCATGTAACTATTCGCTGCATATTGGTGGTCTTCTAACAACATATGTCGGTTTGAACCTTATCTTTCTCGGATGTTCTTGGACTTGGATCCAACTGTTTGTCCAACTATGGGCGTGTTTGGATGCAAGGAAGTGGGCGGAAGTAAGGAACCGGGGAAGTATAATTGCTCATTTCCCTATCTATCCAAACACCGGAAAAGGAAAATAAGAAAACCCCTTTTCCCTTTTCATCTCTCTTTTACACAACCATTTCCTCACTTCCAGAGTGCTACAGTTAATTTTGTGGTCATGTAAATCTCATTTATAATAAGTTGTAGCATAAAACAGTTAATTTTTTGGTCATGTAAATCTCACTTGCATTCTAATTACAATCTATTTTTTATTTTTCTTAATTAATTTTTATTTTAATATTATTTTGCAGTCAACTTTGTGGTCAACTTTTCCACTTCCACTTTCCATTACCATCCAAACACCGGAAAAGACAAAATATTTTCCAAACCACACTTCCCAACAACATCCAAACACCGGAAAACTTACTAAACAATTCCCAAGTTCCAAAGGGAATTATTACTACTTCCTCAATTCCTCACTTCCTCACTTCCACCCTTAACCAAACAGGCCCTATAAGAAAAACTTGTACCGATAATCTCTGGTTTAATTTATGTGCCAAATTTATTAAGGCCTTTCCTCTTGCACTATGTAGCAATCGGAGAGATTGATGGACGATAGATTGAGGAAAATCACTTGAATATCTTGGAACCAACTTGGACTTAACCTGTTAAGATTGACAGGAACGTTATTTCTTATTATGCCATGTTAATAGAACATTTAGAGAGGAGTAGAATCTTCATGTGCTCTTCATTTATTATGGGACACAGATAAGAAAAGGGTAAGATCTTATGTGGTCTTCATTGTATTTGAAAAGGCATCTAGTGAAATTCCACAAGTGCTGATGTATATTGCATGGATATGTACATGCTGAAATGGACACAACTCAATGCGACACTCATGGTTCACAGTCGCGGCCTCGGCCGCCGACTCGGCGGGCACTGAGACGGATCAGTCTCGACGACTCGGATCAGTATCGGGCGATACGTGCAAAACGCTACATAGAAAGCTCAAATAATTCTGAAAAATCACGACAAATCTTTAAAAAAAATGTAGACATCCACATTCATGTATCACATGTCCAAAATATATTACCTAGCACACTAAATATAAAGCGAAAGCATAAATACACGCGTCGTCGGTAGAAGCATATCAAAATACATGCACAATATAGTAAATTGCACAAACTACATACATAAATACATGCTAATGTAGTTATTTTCACATTGAATTGCAATGAGGCACACAATCATCATCATAATGCCGAGTCAACTCCAATTCTCGGCCGAGTCGGTCTCCTCTGAGTTGAGTCGACCGACTCGTGATTCGGACTCGTCTCGGAGCGGGCCGAGACGGATACGACTCGGCCGACTCGTCTCCGACTCGGCCGAGTCTTTGAACCGTGGCGACACTCTAAAATTCTAAAAGGTACAAATCAAACAAAAATATTGTGTCTGGTACATGTATGTGGCACGGCACCACTGTGATAACTGTACCCATCATGACATGACTTCATGCTACAAGTGTGTTCTGCAACATTCACTATGGAAGTGTTTGTGCTACGTAGGTGTTGATTCACTTAGCTTAGAATAAGAAAGGCGTATAAGAAACTGCAAAGAACACGTTGAAGTTGTTAAAACCCTATATTGTTCAGTAGCCACCATAGTTTGCCATTTGGCACACGGAAGAAGGGTACAGTAAATATGTGTCCTGTGTTAAAAGAAAGTAAGATACATATGTAAAATTCAGCAATAGAAAATATTATAAAAACTAGAATACTAATTAACTTTATTTTGAGTAATGTTTTCTTATTAGATAAACAGAGAATTAGATTCTCTCTATACTTAGATAATAGGTTGTGTCGATAAAGAGGAAGAGTCGATATATTAACACCACTATTCTTTCTGTCTTAAATCATGTCACCACTAAAAGTTTTTCCATTTCCTATTCTGGGAATTCAGGAACTTAAACCATGGGAAAACTTCTTTGAGATGGATGTGGCTATTTAACATAGTCTTAACAATATGATTGTAGAGGAGCAAAGGTGCATCTGGCTCTAGAACTCTGGGAAGCTCATTGGCTTGCTATGGAATTTGCAGATTTGTTTCATACACCAATTGTATGCAAATGATTCACATTTTGAATATGCTGTCATGGTTGGACTATGAAGTCGTTGTAAGATGGGTGACAAGTACCATGCTGTATGTTATGTTATGGTAATACAAGTGAATATGAATTCAGGATTGGACTAAAAGGTTGAGCATCAAAGTCCCTATCTATTGACATATATGAAGAAGGTGTTTACTGATTCTACCAATACTGTGTCCATACTAACATGGTTTATGTTATTTGTGAAATAAATACCATGTCCTATATTGTGAGTGTGCTGAATTGCTAATTGATGACCTACCAACTTGGATTAATCCAATGCCACCTGCTTAGGCAAACAGGCATCTTTGCCTTTTATTAAAACAGTGCATATTATTGTATTTTTGTTTAACTTAGTTTTTCATCCTCAGGGGTTTTCTGAATTCTGCTTCTAAAATATAGTGTTGCATCCACACTTCTTGACTCATCAGTTAGCACTATATCATATGCAAATAAGATGCACCAAGGTATTTATTGTTGAATTCTAGCTGTAAGTACATTCCTCGTACACGAAGTTAAATGGACAAGTTCTAAGTTTTGGAGAAATCCTAACAACTTTTCCTAACATTACTGAACATTCACTTGTCTTACCAATGCTACTTCTGAAAGTAGTCATTCCATACGTGACCTTAAAAACTTTTCAGTCTGATATAGTTTGTGTCTATCTCTTTGTATTTCATTATATGCTCTCTCTAAATTAATGCAGATTGCTTGAAGGTTCTTCACTTTCTTATAACTTTCTCCTAATCAATGAAGACCTTTTCAAGTTCTACCGCTTCTTTAAATATTTATACATAGTGCTGTATCAAGAGGCTAACCTTCAGGCTGGACTGGGTTAAGGTTAGGCCAATTGCCAACCAGTGGCAACTGTCTATGGGGTTTGACGTTCCCTGTTTGAGTTTTTCAAATATTTGGATAAAATGCACCAAATTGTTATTCATTGAAACCTTATGTTGAGCCCTTTTTTTCTGAGATTTGAATCATCTTTTGAATTTTATGAAAGTTTTCAATTTGGGGTGAAAATTTTCTGGCTAAAGGTAGAAATCACAATAAGAAGAAAATGGCAATATTAAGCAACCACAATATGCTTAAAGAGGGTTGCCTATATTATTTCTTGTCTTCATTTAGGTTCTTGCTAATGCAGATAAACTGAGTTAATATTGGATATGACCAACTCTTTTACTGGACAGGTCAGCTAGATTCTTTTGGTTTAAGGCAGATTTCGTACAGTTCTGTAAAAGAGACTTCTTATTGTAGGCAGAAATCATACCCAAATGGTAAAAGACAAATACCATCTAGTCTAACCAGATTAGCAACTTGATGTTTTGGGACAAAGTGAAAGGTACTTATTAAGCATAATCTTGTCATATGGCTCAACTTGGGTGGCTTGGTAAAAGGCCAAGAGCTGGCTTGACCAAAACCTGGTTACTCCAGACCGGAACCCTATAGTTTCAGACCGGTTTGACATTGATATACGTAGTTTCATTGTTAGCATGGACAGTAGCTGATCAGGTCACAAGTGCGGTGGTGTAACTGGTACTTGATCAATTCCATGAGGACAGTGATTCCATTTCACCTGCCTCATTTTTCTGTTGGATTCAGTATGCATAAGTATAAACAGCGCCTACGTATAGAAGATTTGATTCTATTCCACCTGCCTCATTTTTCTGTTGGCTTCAGTATGCATAAGTATAGACAGCGCCTACGTATAGAAGATTTACTGCAACATCTTGTTATTTCAAACTGCCCAAGCCATAGCATTAGTCTGGTAGTGTGATCACAATTAACCAAGATTTTTTCCCAGTAAACCAATTGTTTCAAGTTCTATAACAATCAGATATTGTCAGTAGGTAGAAAAGTCTAGTGCTTAGGATGTTTTTACCTTTATTTTATTTCTTATTTAATTATCTCTCTCTCTCTCTCTCTCTCTCTCTCTCTCTCTCTCTCTCTCTCTCTCTCTCTCTCGGGTAGAGGTTAAGGTAAGCATGAAGTGTGGAAAACAGCTAGGAAGTTAGGGGACCATCTCTGAGCAGCACCCTAAAGTTCCTCAAAACTGTTGGAACCACACTATGGGAAATAGGAAAAAGACAATCTGAAAATATTTAGATGAATTGTCTACGGTCTAAATTCAATTGGCTCAAATTGATTTTCCAGAAGTGGTAAACATCACAAGGCGCTCTTTGATCCCTGAGTAAAGGTAGTTTATGATTTTGCTACTAGTCTTGTAGAGATTGTTAAGTCAACTTCATGGTCCTCATGTGAGGATGTTCCAATCAATCTCGGTTTGCTCTGTAGCATGATTGATAGTTGGGAAAGCTCCATGCAAGAGTTGGCCAAGTCTTTTATTGCCAGCCGTAAATGTCAGACCTCTATGAGTTGGTGCATGAAGTCATGAACCTTTATCAAGGCTATGTGCAAAGAAGGCCCTGCCATAAATTAACCTGATAACCGGTTGGGCATGAACTTTAAAAGATTATGCAACCAAGACAATCTCCAAATTCTCTAAGTTGGAGAGTACTTGACATAAGGAACAACATTCATCTGTGAGGCTCAAACTAGCCAAGGACCCAGTGGAATCACATCCACAAGCAACACTGTAACTTAAGTCGAAAGAGAGCCAGTATATGAAGGCCTGCAACTATTTACTAATCTGAATTTCTTATGTCTATCTATGTATATTTTTCTACCTACTTATCTATGCCTCTTGGTAGCTAGCTGCAAAAACATTCTTTTTGTCAGGTTATATCTGTTGTCAGATCTTTTGAGACCTTTCATGATTCTGTTAATGCACCTTTTGACAATTTTGATTGTGCAAATGCTCTTTTGGATGCATAAACACTCTTAAGCATTATTTGACAAACCCTAGAATGTGTTTCCTTTCTTTGCTCCACTGGCAAGTCTCACTGAGCTCAGTTTTTTTTTTTTTTTTCCCTTTCACGTTCATATTTACATGACTATACACTTGCCTCTCTGTTAAACTAATTTTCAATACCCATAGTCACATCTAAATTCTTACTGTTCGTACTTGTACAGCTCTACGTTCTGCTGTTCAAGCATTCCGCAGAGAGGAAGAGTCACAATCCTCAAAATTGTCCAAGAGAAAAAGAGACAGATTTGAACAGGTTATTGTGTGCATAAGCTGCACTTCCATGATCCATGTTGTACCTTACACTTTCTATTAGTTTCTTTAAATACAAAGAAGTCCTCTTCATTATTCAGGAGAAATGTAGTTATGATGATCCATATGCCATGGATTCACGGGGTAAAGGTGTTCAGTTTCCGTTTGTTGTCTCTGACCGTGTCATAATCAAGGTATGATGTTGAGATCTAAGGTATGGTTCTAATCCTGACATCTTTGGAGCTTTGTACTAAGAGATATATCTCAGGGGAACAAGAGGACGCCACAACGTTTTGTTGGACGTGTTGCAGTTGTAACAACACAATGCTTAAACGGATGGTTAGTTTTATATACTTCTCATCATTTCCCCACATCCATCGTTTATGTGGCTCTAGTCTTGTGAATTCATCATATTATATGCATGCTATTTTTGTTGAGTTTTCATGCGTTTTACTTGTAAATGAGTTGAGTTATCTGTCCTTTTTCCTATTTTCTCCATGATAACTTTGTTGCATGGTTTCAAATATCATCTGATTCCATATTATATCGGCAATATCGTATCGGGTTTTAAGATGTCCAATACGATATTAACCTATTTCAGCCAATATTGCTGAGATTAACGATATTGATAATAAAAACCATCAAACCATGCTTTGTGGTTTCATCCTGTCCTAACTTTTGCTTCTAACTGGCTGTCTGCATACTCACACCACATATTCTCAAACTCATTTCATTGCGGGACCATTTTAATCATTATATTACTCTAGTCTCCATGACAGTGAATCTAATTAAAATGGTCAGGTTATGCTATATCTTTGCTGCCAGTTTTTCACACTCTGAAATTTATTTATTATATGAGAATGTTATAGTCAAACTTCTCTCTGAACTCAGAGATTCGTATTGTTGGTGGAAACATTTTGTCTATTGTGTTAGTAGGTTCTGGTTTTTCCATGATAACTTTGTATGTTCATCCTATCCTAAATTCCACCAACTGTTTGGCTACATCCTCTCATATTCTTAAACTTGATGATACTGTGGGGTGCCATTTAAATCATTATACTGGTCTCCATGATAGTGGATCTAATTAAAATGGTCAGGTTATGCTATACCTATGCTGCCAATTTTTTCATCCTCTGTTAGAAATTTATTTATTTATTTATTTTATTTATTATAAAGAATGTTATAGTCAAACTTCTCTCTAACTCAGAAATTCTGTTGTTAACAGTAGAAATTAGGAGATTATGGTAGGATACTTGCTTTTGCTTTTAAGTTGCTTTATTGTTTCTTGATTCTCTCATTTTTTTCTACTTCCCTTTCCAAATTTCATTTCCTTTCCCGCCCAAAACTGCTAGAGTGGTTTATGGCAGGGGGAGATTTTTTGTTTTGGGTGGGGGGGGGGGGTGGGGGTTATGGGGTGGATACAGACATATAAATTAACTTTGATCCTAATAGAAGACAAATAAATTTGTGTCCTAGATATGACAACCAACAGAGAACTTCTCAAGAACTAAACAACCTGAATCAATCTTGGTCCTATATGGCAAGAGAAGGTTTTTTTTTTTTTGCGCGGGGGGGGGCGGGGGGGGGGGGGGGGGGGGTTGGTACTAGAAACTCTTCAGAGTTTTCCTACAGTTGTATAACATTAGGCGAAGGAAACATTGAGCACATTCTCGATTAAAGCATGATGGACCCCTAACTTCTCATCAGTGAGCCTTTGACGAAAGCAATGACGTCAGAGAAAGTGATGTCCCATTCGACTACCTAATAATTTAGCACATGCATAATGTCAATTTTTGAAAAGAATATGTCATCTGTACAAATAGATGATCACTCTGTAAAGAATAAGATTCATTCTTATCTGATACTCAACTGATTCAAGTCCGAGTTTGAGATCTGATCATTGGGCCTATAAAGAATAAGATCACTTCTTGTTTGATACTCAATTTCAGTCTGCGCTGAGATTTGAACCATTGAGCCTATAAATAGAAGAGAGTTTAAAGGAAGAAGGCATTGAAGAAACATCCTCTCTCAAAAGTTCTTGTTATCTCAATTTCTCTTGATAGGAGTATTCTTTACTGACTTTATAGACTTTGTGTGTGTTTTCCAAGTGGAAGTGGCATCAGAGCCTAAGAGATTTAAAAATCCTTGCTGGTCTAGGTGGATTTTATTTCAACATAGATAATATCCCGATCAGAGAGATTAGACTATGTTAATACTTCATAGATTGACCAAACAAATGTCTGGTCTGGTTAACATCTTACCAAAATGAACTACAGCCTGTTTTATAGATAATGTCACCTTCCTGTTTACTGATATTGCTATGGGGTGGATACTGACATATGAATACACTAAAAATGTAAATAGGCCGAGGTTTTTAGGATTATCTCGTAAGCGAGCTTTAGCAATTTTGATGAACTAATTTTGTATTGTTATTTTTGGACAACCCATACATGAGACTGATCCAAATCTAGAAAAGGTGATGCATATGAAGATATGCAACATTTGTTATGTCGAAGAATTTTTTATGGACTTCTTTAAGTTTGTCTTCAGACTTGTTGATGGGGGAATCGTACGGCTCAGATTTAGTAGGATTTGTTGATTTTATTTAATTTAGATTTGGCTAAAATTTAGGATTTAATTGAATTAGATTTGGGTAGATTTAATCTTTTCAATAATTGCACGTGTGGCGCACGTATTGTATGCTATATATAGCCATCTATTGAATTTTGAACGTAATGATGAATTAATTTAAATTTCGTTCCCCCGTGAAACTGTGTCTTGGTTTGGTTTTATGGATTGAATTGAATCAGGCAGTGAAGTCAAGATCCGTGTTGCTGTCCGGGATCATATCCAATCCCCAAATCCTTGTTCTTGCCCAATTCCACTAAAATCCCTACCACACACCCTAAAATCCCCTCCGTCCAACATCATGTTTCCTTATTTAATTTTTTGGATTTTTGGATTTACTAAAAACTTCAGAAAATTCCTCTCTTATGTTAGGACTTTGATACTTGCTTATTTAGCTTTGCAATATTTTCAAATCATTTTAGCTTTAGTTGATATTCTATTAGAATAGGAACATTTTTTAACCCCAAGTCTAAGAATAATAAATAGGCAGAATTTGGATGTAATAGAGAAACTTTGTTTGGTGAATAAGAATATCTCAAGTAAATTTCTCTTGTATTGCTTCTTGGTATTCTCTCTACCATGGTTTGAAATCTCAAGATCGGAATCGAAATCGAGACCATTTTCGGTATCGAAATCGGCTATACGGCCATTCCGTCTCGGCGATTTCGATCTCGGGCAAAAAAAAAAGTTTAAAAAACTTGTTCAAATAATAAATAGCATTTTGACATATTTTTAAGAATAACATATGGGATTTCAATCACGTTCTGACAAAACTGATTACATTTCGACTTAAATAAGAAGTTTTAGTACATTTTTCTAACAAACTAATATTAATAAGATGTAACAAGTGTTTAAATGATATTTTTATTAGTTAATTATATTCTTGGCAACAATTTTAATCTTTATGTTTTTCCAAGTGATAAGTTTGCTAATTTAATAATTAATGTATATAATCTCATAAAACTAATTACTTTTAACAAAACTAATAAAGATGTAACAAGCATCTAAAAGATATTTTTATTAGTTAATTACATTCATGCAAAAAAAATTAACATTCTTTTTAACATTTATTGTAACAAGTTAAGTTTTAAGTAAACAATCAATCTAATATTCTAAATTTCTAATGTATATCTACAACTACTCTTAAAAGCAAATATCACAAAGCACGTGCACGATTTCTGTCCCTCCCCCCTTACTCTATCACCTAATTTTCTCTATCATTTATTTTAATTTTTTTAAAATTATTTTAATTTGACTCTCTCTCTCTCTCTCTCCTTGTCATCCATGAAAAAAAAGAAAAAAACTACAACGTCAAATCTACACTGTAGAAGTAAACATCATGACAGAAGAGTAAGCATAAAAGGTGATGGTATATAACTTTATATATCAATTTCAATTTTGTTTGATTTTGCAGCCGATCTAAAATTTATGTTAATGCTCTTGCAGCCTTGCTTATTCTCATAGTTGCACCACAATGGTCATGTTTCTTATATGACATACACTTTGCATATTCTTTATCGTTAAAACAATTTTAACATGACATTCACCAAGATTTTATTTATATAAAATTTATGAACTGTTCTAATTTATATTTTTAATTTAATGTGGAATTTGAGGTCCTATATGTGTGTATTGTTTTGCTTTTGACGGCCAATATCTTAACAATTTCAGTAACTATTTTCTGAAGCCTCCCAAAGTGGAACCATAGAAAGGTTTTAAATTGATTTTGCAGTTGTAGACACATTCTGAACCTTATTAGTTTTAAGTTAAATTTCCTTTCTGATTTGTTATTATTTATGTGCATTATTTAGAACTTGAACTCGAATAAAATAACTAAGGTTTTCATCGTCAGTGAACATCCCCCCCCCCCCCCCCCCCCCCCCCCCCCCCCCCCCCGCTTTTTTTTCAAGGTTTTCTTTTCTTTTTATCAATTCTTTATCTTCCTTTTCTATCCAATTTTTTTCACTTCTTTTGTTTTGATTCTTTTTTTTTCCTTTGCTTTTTATATTTTTCTTTACTTTTTGTATTTTTTTTTGTCTCTCTTATTATTTCAGTTTTTTTTAGAAAGTCTATTAAACCAATTTTTAAATAATTTCTTTTATTTTTATATAAATTTTTTATATACTGTTTATTTATTTATTTTTGCTTCTTTCATTTCTGTAATTTTTCCTATCTTTTGATTTCTTTTTATTCCTTTTCACAATTCTTTGCTTTTCTTTTTTCCCAATTTTCTTTTTTCCTGGATTTCACTCTACTTTTTGGTTCTTTCTTTTCTTTCCTCCCCAATCTTTTATTTTCATTTTTCACAATTGTTTCTCTTATTTTATTTTGTCTACTCTTTTAAATTCTTTTTATTTTTTCCTTTTGATTTTTTATATTCTTTATAGTTTTTTAATATGTTTAGCTTTTATTTAACTCTACCTTTTTTTCAAACTTTTTTTTTTCGTTAATTGATTCCTTTCTCTTTTATATCCATTGTTTATTTTCTTTTTTGTCATTCTTCTTTCTTTGTTTCTGAAGAAAATTTTCCCTTTTTTCTTGTTTTTTGTTTTGTTTTGTTTATTCTAACTTCTAATTTCTTATTCTTTCTTTTCACATTTCCTAGACTTTTTTCCTTTCTCTAATTCTTCCCTCCTTTTTCTTTATTTTTCATATTTTTGTTTTCTTTATCTTCCATTTTTTGCTTGTTTTATTGTTTTGTTCAACTCATTTATGTTTTTTTCTTTTTTTGTTCTTTAACCTATTCTTTTTAGTTTATTTTCCCCTTTTCTCTTCCTTTCCCTGCTGCATTTTCTTTTATTCTTTGATTGCTATTTTGTTTCCTTTTGGATTTTTTTTTTTCCTTTTTATTACGTTTTACTTTTTTATTTGGGGGTAAATACACAAAATCACCCTAATGTTTAAGTTGAATTAGCCATACCCCCTACGGTTCAAATTTGTTCACTCTCCCTACTCTGCTGTCAAATTCCTAATTTTGTAGTTTTGAATAGTCTAATGTCACAAAAGCCCTTATCTATCTAAAAATGTTTTCAGCCTCCTCCCTTTTCCAACCTAATTCTTCTCACACAAGCACCGAAATCCTCACAAGCCTCTCTCTTTCCCCTTCTCTCTTTCCCAAAACCCTTCTCTCTTTCCTCAAATGCATGGAAAACTCTCTTCTCATGCGAGCCTCCCCACCCTCCAGCGATCCCCCTTCTCTTTGGTGCTCTCTCCCCCTCCGCTTCTCTTTTTTTCATAATTATCCCACTCTCACCCTTTCTTCTACTCTTGATAATAACCCATCTCGCCCTGCTTTCTCCCTAGCAAAAACTAGATAATTACCGTATCTTTTGTTATATAACTCAACAACAATCATAATTTAAATTTTTCTTAATACTTGTGCAAAATGTAATCACGTGTACAACAAAAAAAACTGACAGGGATGTAAGAATATATAGGATTGGAAATTGACATGAAGTAGTTCCACCAAATTATTGCTCTTAATAATTTCTATAAAATGACACTTGTAATCGATATTGTTAATGTTGTACCAGAGATTGAGAGAGAGAGAGAGTTGAAGTCTAAGCCTCATACTCTGATCTATATATATATAATAGCCAATACAAGTACTCCTAGTCTCACATGCAATATGAAACTAAACTAATACCAATACACAGTATTTCTCTCAACTCTCCCCCTCAAGCTGGAGCTTATATATCATACATGCACAACTTGTCACAAATAAAATCTACTCTTGCTTTACCAAGTGTTTAGTAAGAAGATATGCTAACTAGTGTCCTGATGCTACATGTTTCGTCACAATGATATTTGCCTCAAGCTTCTTACGAACTATATGGCAATCAACATCAATGTGTTTAGTTCTCTTATGAAACACGACATTTTCAGCAATGTGTATTCTTGTCTTGTTGTCGTCATAGTCTCATGAGACACTCTAGGAAAACCAGTCTCTGTGAATAAATCTGATCCAGATCATCTCTCATATCACATGTGCCATCGCCTTGTACTCTGACTCTGCACTGGACCGAGAGACCACATTCTGCTTCTTGCTTTTTCATGACACAAAATTTTCTCCAAGAAAAACACAATAACATGTGGTCAACCTTTTATCAAAAGGACATCCTGTCTAGTCTGCATCAGAGAAGCTTACTACTCGGGTGTGTCCCTGATCTAAATAGAGAATCTCTCAATCTCTTAGGAAAGCATGAAGCTTGTACCGGCTCATATAGGCCGATGCGCTCTGATGCCGACTGGTTCTTGTATCAGCGATTCTGAACCGATTCCAACAATTCCGATTAATTGGCTCTGAATCCATATCGTTGTTGATACAATTTTCCCGATTTGTATTGGAATCGGCCGATTTCGAACCTTGCTCTCTACCGTTATATGTTCATTGAGGATTTGATGACATACTAAGCTCCTTATTGAGTCTGTATCGGGGCTTTATAATCGAGTTCAAGACCAAGCAGGGCCAACCTCTAGTCTTGCTTACATTCATTTAATTATTTAATTAGGGATAAAAGTTTTGTTCAAACTCAAGTGTAATTCTCATTGAGCATGAACAAACTTTTATCTAGTGGATCTTAAGCTAAGCTTTGAGCTTTCTGAGTTTTTCTCTATGGCATTGCTCAGAAGTTAAAAAACTCAAGATACTAAGGGCATGCACCTAATAAACTAAATAAATTCTTGATTTTGTGAGTCATTCTAGTAGGTTTCCCATTGAATGAGGTATTCATCATGGGATTTTCAAAATCCTTTTGATATTGAGGTCTGTTAGGAACAAATTATCCACAAATAATGCTAATATTAGCTCCTGTGTCAAGGAGGGTATCTATCGTAAAATCTTTATGGTCAACATATCTAACAATTATGTTGAAATAACAATTTAATAGACTCCTTTTTTCAAGGTTTTGGTGACTCTTCATCAATCAGAGATCACATGCAGTCTAGGTTCTGGTCTCCTGGTGTTTCAATATCTTTCCCACTAAATTAAAAGAAGGATTTTCTCGTCATACAGATTCTAGGTAATTTTTCTTCACTGTAAGATTCTGAATCTAAACCACCAGTGATTAATTCAAAATATGAACTATCTGAATGCAGTTCCATTTGGTTTATCGTAATGAGTTCCAAATTATATTCATCAATGTCCCTGAAGATGATTTGGTTTGTAACCTTTTCTACACTTTTTCTTGGAAATTCTTTCCAATGGTTTACCTAAACTTAGGTTTGTCCTTTTGGGAATCTTTTTAAAAAAAACCTTTTTGACCTATTACAAGACATACAATGCATTATAAACATATGAGCATTACGCTTCAACCGGGTTATTCTATTCCACCTATTATAGAATAAAGACTTGAAGCAAATTACATAATAGATGAATACTTAAGTTGAGAGTTACTCTGGTTAAGTGCTTTAACTTGGCTAGCATACTCTGCAAGTTTCTTCATAATAAGGGCTTGAACAGCACCACTAGATCTCCTCTCTTCCAGTACTTCCTTAAAAATTGATCTTCCAAAAGAATATCCAGGATTAGAGAATTTTCTGAACACTTGTTTAGTCCACTAATCCATCGACTTATTTCATAAGTGATATGGGACGGAGGGGATTTTAGGATTTGTGGTGGAGATTTTGGTGGAATTGGGAAAAAAACAAGGATTTGGGGACTAAATATGATTATGGATCGCAAACCGAAATTTGGCTTCACCGCCTGATTCGATTCTATCCATGAGACCAAACCAAAACACACAGTTTCACGGGGAAACAAAATTTATTTCAATTCATCATTATCTTTAAAATTCAATACATGGCTATATATAGCCTATATTATTGATAAGACAAAATCTCGTAAATCTAATTAAATTAAATCCTAAATCTCATACAAATCTAAATTAAATAAAATCAACAAATCGTACTAAATCTGAGTCGTACGATTCTTCATCATTCTCCCTGACTTGAAAATGTTCATCCCCGATGAACGTAGTGATAGGTAAGGTAAGCACGACTGGGTGGAAGTGATCCGCATCACGAATCCTAAATCAGACCAAGGTGGTGGTCGAAAAATCTGATGTGTCATAGTTGAAAAGGTGGTGGAGGTGGAACTGGCTTTCAAACAAGCTAGAGTTGTGAAGGATGATAGATCGGGTCAATCACAAGTAGCAGGCAGATGTGAATCATTCGTGATGAACACTGAACGGACTGCACTTTGCACCATGAGTAGACTGATCTCATGTGATCTTGTATTCTGTATAAAGATCTTTAATGGGTCGTAGATGTCAGACGATTTCAAGGAGGCTCTCATAGCTGTTAAAGATGATACTAGTTTCATGGTAGACTCTACTGGAAGATCTACAAGAGTCTCAATAAGTCTCTTTCACTTCTGGCTCTTTCACTTCTGGCTCTGGTTCTGAATCTTTAACAACTTTTAGCTCTGCCTCATCAACAATGTCTGGCTCGTTGAGGACTGGAGGCTCTGGATCCGGATCAACCTTTGCAGCATAACTTGCTAAGAACTTCTCCACGCTAGTTAGGATCTCCTTACATTCAGCGACTAGATCGCTAAGTTGTGGCTTCTCGAGCTTGAGCTCCTAACCTGCCTCAGATGCATAAAGAAAGTGTGCCGAGTACGAAGAAGATTTGGTAATTTGGACCAATATCGACAGAACTTATAATTATCCTCTACTCAATGATATGGCTCTTCCACCAACTTCATTCGGGTATAACGACACTTCTGCTCAGATGTTAGAATAAAATAACTGAAAAAAGCTTCAATATTGCTTTCCCAGGCTTCGTAACCATAAAGGTCATAAAAACCCCAAAAATCAAGATAACATCATACTGTCATTCTCTACTTGTTTTGGATCACCCTATCGGCCACAGAAGTAAAATGTCATAGAGTTAAAAATTAAAATCTTGGTGCAAGTAGCTTAGAAATTACCCCCAAAGGTTTCTTGGACAGTGGAGCTAGGGACGGGAAATCAGATGCTTCGAAAACTGATCAAATTTGGCACAAAACGGCTCGAAACAGCTCAAATATGATTGTTGATCTGGTCCTGAACTGGGCTGGATCAGTGAGTTGGCTCAGCGAGTTGGATTCCCAGTATGGCTCTGTCTTTGGCTCAATTTGACCGGTCGGGTTCATTTGAGCTAGTCTTGGCTGAGTAAATGGGAACGGGTTGGGCTCCGCAATTGAATCGGGTTTGGGTTATTGAAACCCAAGTCAAACCCAATTCAAAAATTAATTGAACCCAAATCAAAGGCTCTGGCGTCTGGACTCAACTGCGACGACAACGGATATCAAAGCTAAAGGCGGCCGCGGAAGTTGTGGACGAGATCGTGGATGAGGTGGGTGAGCTCACATAGTAGAAAAAGACAGAGAAGATGACATATTTCGTCGTTGTTGATCTTGTTCGTCGGTGCTGTCGGTGAGATGTTGATGGGAGATGGACGTCGTCAAGAGGGGATGGTGGAGGAGACTTAGCGGTGAGGAGATCTCGAGGGGGCGGAGGGCCTTTGTGTGGCGATTGTGGTGACCTAAGGTCTAGGTCGACCCGCGAGGGAGAGCGGGCGAGAGATCTACGTCAGATCAAGGACGAGGAGACTTCGGCGTTGATGTTGATGACGCATGCGAGGCGGTGAGGAAAACGAAATGGTCGGAGGTGGATCTGGTCGGATGAAGGGATTGTTGTTGATGACGAAGATGAATGGGTAGGCTCGAGAGATCTGGTGACGTAGATCTGGCCGAGATCGGCTTGCGAGGTCGTTGGATGGAGGTTGTTGAAGATCCGAGTTGTTGATCAGAGGCGTTTGCGGAGGAGGAGAGAGAGGAGCGGTGTCGCGTCTGGCAGCAGACGGCGAAGTCGTGCAGAGACGTGGAGGTTGCTGCAGCGAGGGATCTGTTGAACGGAGGGAGAGGAGGAAGAAAATTGAACAGTAGTGATTTCGATTTTTTTATTTTTTTCACTCTTTTTATTTCTCTCTTTTAAAGAACTTTGTCTCGGATATCAAATTGATGTGGGGTGGAGAGGATTTTAAGATTTGTGGTGGAGATTTTGGTGGAATTGGAGAAGATCATGCATTTGGGGATTGAATATAGTCACGGATCGCAAGCCGGATCTTGGCTTCATCACCCGATTTGATTCAATCCATGATATCAAACCAAAACATACAAAGTTTCACAGGAAAATGAAATACCTTCAAAATTCAATACATGGCTATATATAGCCTACAATACGTGCACCATGCGTGCAATTTTTGATAAGATCAAATTTATCCAAATTTGATTCAATTAAATCATAAATTTCAGCCAAATCTAAATTAAATAAAATCAACAAATATTACTAAATCTGAGTTGTACGATTCCCTCATCAAAATATCACATTATAAACTAATTTGGAATCTGTTGAAGCTAATTTGAATATGCAGACAACTCCATACTCTCTTCTGTATCTCTTCCTAAGCATGTATGGCAAAGTAGTGATAGGGTCGCAGGCGAAGTTGATTTTAGAACAAGGAGGAACTTGGATGAGAGAGACTAGTAAGGTTTATTGCTAATTTAATTGAGGAGATGTGCCTAAATGGAGCTGAATGGAGAATACAGATTCTTTTATATGTGCCCCAAAACAAATGGGATAAAAGTCTTTGCTGTTGTAGGGGAAGGAGAGGTCATAAAGCCTTAGCTATATGTTTTAACTCTAAAAAGATTTGTGTTTGCTTTGGGATCATAACTTAACAAGAGTATGCCTGTCAAATGGAGGCCCGGCCATTTAAGGGACTTTATTTACTTAGCCACTTGGTGATAAGATGAGATAGGAGATAAAATTGCCTAATTTTGTGGAACCTACATGGCTTTTCTAAGGTGCACTAGGAAGAAGGAAATAAAGGATGTGAGAGAGCTTTTGATGGAAAGGGGAGCTTGGAGAGCAACACATATATAGAGAAGGGCAGCTTGCGGATTGGTTAGTTTGCTGACAATGAGGGGAGGAAAGTTTGGATGGATGATTTTTCCCAACTGGTTGTGCTTTGTTACGTAGACTCTTCTTCTGTTTTGTATGAGAAAGCTTTGTAATAGATAGCTACGGCTCAGTTAGCAAAAAAAATAAAAGTGGCACTTCATTCTCTTTAGCATTCAGCCTTAAGGTTCTTGTCCCCCTTTGATCTTGTAATTTTTGAGGTAGGATGATGGGGGATGAACAAAGAAGAGGATAATTAGGAACAAACACTAGGAAATCTCAACCTAAAATTTGTAATCCAAGAAAATTATTGAGAATCTCTCCCTAGGACATCTCAGTCAAAACACACTGGCTACGCAAAAGATTAAGTAAGCATTTTTCATTAATCATCAACTGAGAATCTCTAAAACAGTCTTCACCTTTTATAGACTTACATCACATGAGAACTCCCACCACAACCAATGTGAGAATAAGATAAAATAAGCTAACTACACTAACCAACTTAAACAAACTAAAGATAAGATAAACTAACTACATAATCAACTAAAACAAACTAAAGATAAAATAACACAACTACATAACCAACTAAAACAAACTAAGATAAAATAAACCAACTACATAACGAATTAAAACAAACTAAAGATAAAATAAATCAACTACATAACCAACTATAATAAACTAAGCCATTAGATGTCCCCATCATTTCTCCGATGTTGGAAAAAACTCGACCATGTCGAGTGCAGGTCTCCCTGGCTCTCAATCAGGCCATGGTGGTGGTCGTGGAGCCGACATTTGTTAATCAGGTCTACATCAAGGTGGTGGTGGTTGTGTTGAACAACAGCGATGAAATTGGAAGATGTCGGCGGCAGAAGATGATGATGATGGAGTTCGTGGCTGGAAGAAGGCAATGATAAACAGTGGCGATGAGCAGTGCCACATGCAAATTTTGGCGATTTTCGGCTGGTACTATTTTTTGTGAAGAAATTGTGGTCTTGAGATTTTTGTGGAGAAAATTAAAAATTTAACTCGGACCAAACTGATGGGGAAGAACAAAGAAAAAGAGGATAATTGGGATCAAACATTAGGAAATCTCAATCTAAAATTTGTAACCCGAGAAAATTGTGGGACTCTCCCTAAGGCATCTCACCCAAAAGTACACTAGCTACACAAAAGTTTGAGCAATTATTTTTTTATTAATCATCAATTGATAATCTCCAAAGCAGTTTTTGCCTTTTATAGACTTATATCACATGAGAACTCTCACCATAATCAATGTGGGAATAAGATAAAATAAACTAATTACACTAACTAATCTAAACAAACTAATGATAAGATAAACGAACTGCATAATGAACTAAAACAAACTAAAGATAAAATAACCCAACTACATAACCAACTAAAATAAACTAAGCCATTGGATGGCCCCATCACAGGATCTTCATATTTAGTTTTTGATTTGTCAGAGGTAGTTGTTCCCTAAACTAATTGTTGCTTTTCCTTAGCCGTTAACTTGGTTGGTCATCTAGGCATCTAGTACATTACTAAATTACTTCTTTATTTGTATAGTTGATAGCTTCTTTAGTCTCTTCTTTATACTTGTCTAAGTTGTTATAGATCTAAATGTCAATTTCTAGTTATGTTTTTTTCCCTTTCTTTTCTTTTTCCTTTTTTTTTGGAACAAGGATCATAGCCTAGGCTTGAACCTAGAGGCCTTCCCATAACCCAATCCACCCCTTAACTATCCGTTTACCATTGAGGTGTTGGCTAGTGTTTACAAAATTCAGTAACTGACATTGTCACTTGGGACTAATTATTAAATTTTCCGAAAGTGTTAACTCTTTCCCATTCAACATATTTTCTTGATTCTGTAAGAATATATCTATACTTTGGAAAGAGAATTTTTCTAGTAGTAGCCGGTTGCATTGTAGCTCAAAGGTGCGGGATAAACTAGGCAGAACTAAGGGTGGCAATGGGATTGGGTTGACGTAATTGGATCTGATCAATCTGATTATATAGTTTATTGTACCTGGCCCATTTAATAAAGAGTCAATGTTACAAATTCATATCTGACCCGGATTTAAACGGAAACATAATTCAACTAACCCATTTATTGCATTGGTTTGTTCTGACCCTCTCCAGTTATTTAATACTTACCTAAACACATGAAATAGCCGAATGCAAATTTCAAACACAACTTAATGGCCCAGCTAAAGTTACATTACTTAACCGGAGAGAAAAAAATATCACTGATGTGGAACTTTATAAAAAAAATCATAACTTATCAAAAAACAAAAAAAAATAAACCATATACGACTCGACTAAACACATGAAATTGGAGATGAAATTAGAGGGGAATAAACAGGGTAAAGGATTTTGAACTTTATAGAAGTCTCAACTAAATGGGTGCTAAATCAAGTCAAGCTTCAAAAACACGCAACTGACCCGTTTAATAAATGGATTAGGCGAATTGACTTGTTTACAACATAAACCCGTATCTGCTTGACCCAACCTACAATTATGGATCGGGTTTTGGTTGGGTCATAATTTCCACCCTTAGGCAGAAAGGTGTGAAATACCAGTATTGGTATTTGTTGGGCCTTCGCCTTTTGTTATTGGAATCTTTTGGTGTTGGAATCAGAAATATCGAGTATCAGCAATAGTGGTATAATCTCCGTCGTATCGGCAATATCATCGACATATCAGGCAATGTTTCAAACCTTGCTATGCTGGGCATTATGGCCTAATGCATTGCGTAATTTGATATCCAGTGTGAAGCCCTAGGTGCATGCATGCTGCATGTGCATAAAAACATCCCCAATGGTATAATTTTTATCATTACAACTTAAATTATACCAAATGTTAGTAGGATCTTAAAAGTTGCTAACCTCAAATTTCCAATGATTGCAGCTACTTTGAGATTCAGGCTTAATTGCCATCTTTACTTCTGAATGGGATCAGGATCTTACTCTATGTGTGGATGAAAGAATTAAGCTTTAGGGGAAATCATTATCACAGATATTCAAAATGTCGAAAACAGCAAAACTAAAACCTCAGAAAATAAATAATTACTGGATTGTTAAAAGGGACAAATCTCAATTTTTGGTCATTTTACAGTAAAAGATAAGGTTATTTATGGACAAGCGGCAATAACCCTTGATTAGGACAAAATGGTCACAACTGTCGACTTCTGCATTAGCAATCTTAGGCAAGGTGGGTTCCCTGGAAGCTGTGAAATGTGAATATACTTGCAAAGAAGTATTTCTAAGCAATAAGCTATTCTAAAATTAATAGCTAAGTTGTTTAATTTGTCGCTCCTTTTTATAGAGTTACTACCACTGAGTAGACTGAAAGATCACTATTCCACTCCTTAATAATTATAACAGTAGAAAGACATCATTGACATTGGACTAATACATACAAAAACCAACATGGTCACTCCTTTTTATTTTTTGTATGGTGCACATAAAAATAAAAGCAACCGCTTTCATGAACCATACAAAATATATTGCAGCCGCTTTCAGAACAGACATTGTTGTCAACTGCACCAGGACAGCTTGGACCTGGATCCAGCCTTTTTTTTGTGTTGTCTAGAGTTTGATATGGTCTCATGTGCATGTGGCATATACTCGATCTGCGGTGCTTATCTATCCTTCATCCTTTTAGGTAAACCTGTAACTATTTTTCTTGCCTTCTACTCTTGCCCTCCTGTAAATACTCAAGTGAACTGCGCTGTGCAAGATCAATCAGCGTATTGAAAAATGTTAGCTCACCCCTGACATCGATATAGAATTTGTTGCCGCCCATTTCTAACCTAATCTCTCTCCACCGGGACAGCATCTTTGTGTATGATCGCCATATTTTATTGGATGTACCATGGTGTGACATGACATGCAACACTACGATGTGCACAATAATCGCATCGTATTGTGAACTGTCAATTTGTCGTGGTATTGTGCTATAGATTGGTTCATACTGATATGGGAACATTGCTCTTTTACTCCCCTGTTACTTCACACACAACAATCAGTTTGGATTAACTTTGCCATCAACAGGTATGTGGTGAAGACCTTGGACAATGCGGAGAGCGTAAAGCTGCAATATCGCTCCTTGGCCAAGGTTCCGGATGATTCACCAGCGTCCAACATTGTCCAAAGTAAAGCCGTTGTTCCCAGCTGGCTATAACACCTTGCATGCTCATGATGAGTCGACTCCGCGGCAGAGCTTCTAACAGTTGACCTATACAGGATCTTGTGCAACCTGTGCTGTATCTGGGACAAAGAGCTGCATACAAAATTCGTGTACAAACTGTGTTGTAATTGGGATGAAGAGAGAGCCTTCGAAACAGAGATCATTTGAACTGGTAGGATGAAGATATAGCCTTTGAGACACAGCTCATTTAAACTGGTGTATTCCTTTTTGAATCGAATCTCTCAGTGGAGGTGAGTCTTGTCAAGAAAAAGAAAATAATAAAGATCTCATATCTGTTGAAACTTTATGCATCCAGCTGATTGTAAGTGGAATGTATGCACTGATTCTCATTGCTTTGATTTGTGAAATATTATGATTGAGTTGAGTGATGAAATGACACAAATGAATGGGATGCAAATATGTTGCTTGGTATCTAAAATGTAGCTATCATCTTATTAGCTAGAACCATAATCCCTCAGCCACACAGTGAAGCAGAAAGGCTGAGCAAATAACCTCAAGCACCCTATATATGCAGAAATTGAACTGACTGGGAGGTGAAATCCATTCCCCTTCTTATTCACAAAACTCTATAGGTACACAAAACAACACCAACACAGAGAACTACACACACACACACGCGCACACACACACACGCTAATAATAACCTCAAGCACAAAGGGAACCACCCAACCCACCCACACTAATAAGAACAGCAGTTATCATAACTCAGACATGAACCACCCTCTTGATCAGCAAGGTCTCCCTCTCTCCCCCTTTTCCTTCTCCTCCCTTCCTTCCCCTCTCCCTCTCCTCCCTCCCCCTCTCCTTCTCCCACGGCACCGGCCATGTCGGAAGAATCACACTCTCGTTCTGCGCCGTCACCAGCCTCTTCAATAGGTCCTCCTTCACCCCCATCCCTGCTGCCAGCTCCGGCCCATCATGGTCCTCAACACCGAGCTCGCCCCCACCAGAAACTGCGGGTGGTTCGTCCTTGCAGATGTCGTAAACCCGAAGAACTCCAACGGGCCTCCCCTCGAGGCAATCTGACAGAACGGAAAGAACCTCGGAATCCAAAACACATCGCCCTCGGTCACCTCAGCTTTCATCGCGGATGTCCCGTTCGGGTAAACAACCTGGATTGTACCGTGCCACCGAGTACTACTACGCCATACTCGGTCGCTGCTGGGTTGACATGAGGTGCAAGCATGGATCCTGCAGTGAGGTTTACAAGGTAGACCCCAATGTCTGAATCCTTTAGTGGATGGTAGTCATGCTCATCGAGAGAGATCGTCCAGCCGAACGGGTTCTTGAAGCTCGGGGCTCGGTCGTTAGAGGTTGTAAGAGTCCGGTCCTCGGACTGGCCCCCTCTCTTCTTGTTTTCATTTTGCCGGTGGCCGCCATTGTTGTTAAAGCCAAGGATGGAACCAAGGAGCTTTGTCAAGGTCCATGGCCTGTCTTCTCTGTTATCCTCCTCGTCTTCAAGATCGGGATATGCTTTCTTCACTTCTTCCAGCTTCGAGTTTAGGACGGAAGACACTCGGTGGGGTTGCTCAGCGGCCTCACCGGTAACATAGACTATCGGCCCTGCGGTGTGGCTGCCGGTAATAGCACCCACTCCTCTGTGGTAACCTAGAGAAATTGTAGACACAATGTTAAACACATATATTCGACTACTTGATCAGCTGAATGTTGTGAGCTAATCAAATGCAAGAATATTCAAGAATTTGAGTTCCAAGGTTATGAACTGGGCTAGCAATCAAACTAGCTTAAACACAGATTCAAACTAAAGGCCTTCACGATTGAACAGGGACTCTGGTTAGAAATGCTCACATTGAATGCAGTAGTGAGTGTGATGACATCAAAACCAGCGAGCACCGATTTGGGATAGAGTCCACCACCAAGGAAGAATGACTGCAAAAACACTTGAAAGTAAATTATGTTAGAATTATTGAACTATTTGTTAGGGAAAACTAGCAAAGATCGACACCGCGATCATTCAACCTGATAAGGAGGAGGAGTGAACCAACCCCTGCTGTGATCTGAAGATGTATGAATGCTGCAGATGATGTGCAGCCTCTGCCCTTTGCCAGTGTTAACCAGGTAGAAGGCCGAGCCGGCCGGGATCCGATTGATGTCCCCCATCTTCAGTTGTTTCTCCACCACTCATCTTTGTAGATCCACCCAACCTTCACTT